>CM049798.1:3470755-4070755 GCA_027422405.1 Ptychobarbus kaznakovi
ATTAAGGACATCCATAATGCTGTCCAGAATGCATTGCTCTTATGTATAGTATGCTCTCCATTTTTGCTTGCAGTAGATTCTCCTGTAACATACAGCATCCCAATACTGTCAGGATCTGCAGAGAGTCAGCTCAAGTTCTCTTCACAGCCTGTCACCATCTGTTTCTGCTGCTGTAACACAGCACTGTTCCCTAATGGCACGAGCGATACTAAGCAGGTCTCTGTGTGAGAGTACTTTTAAACACTTTAAAAGCTTGTTTTCATGATGTGTGCACAGCAGGTGTCCTAAATGCATGACAAACATCCTGCATCAGTGTCTGTACGATTGTTCATGTGAGAGCTTCCTTTGTGGCCTCCCATCAGAAACGTCCTGCTCGATAAAACTCAACAAACATCTCATCTCAGTGGATGAAATAAAGTGTCTATTTTTTCTTCTCCTTAAAGTGTCTTGCATGAATTTGCATATGAAATAGATGGAGTTGGGCATAACGAACAGGCAGAGACTGAAATAGATTAAAGGAGAAGATGGTTTAGACGTGTAGATGTTTGCAGATCTTAAAACTTGTATTTAGATGTGGGATTCCTCTGAGGACATTTACAGCTCAAACATGTTCACTGTAGCTGTAAAGCAGAAATACATGCACAACAAAGGACTGTTTTATTTACATTAAGCTACCTTTTTTGCAAAACATTTTTGTGTTAATAATTTGAGTATCAAATCTCTGATATGTTTCACATTTTAAGTAGTTTATTTGATATTTATTAAACATATTTATTTAATCTACAAATGCCAGTGAAGTGATGTCTGCAGCCCATTATAACTTTTTATAATGTGATATATTTCAGAGTAAAACGGGATATTCTGGGACTACATTTTATCCATCAGATTATAGAAATATTTTACAGCCAGAGTAAGTTATTACATTTTGATTAAAGTTGCAAAGACAGACAATTTTTTTGGTGTTTTAATAATTTATTTAGTTTGAGTATTAATTATTTTTTATAAATGTTTTTCCTTTAAATATTTGATTACACTTTATTTTAAGGTTTCCTTGTTACACATTACATGTACTTACTATTATAATAACAATAAATTATGCATCATTTCATGCAAGTAACCCTAAGTCAAACCCTAATTCCAACCTTAACCATATACTGTAGTAAGTACATGTAGTTAATTAATTACTCAGTACTTAAATGTATACTTACACAGTAACAAGGACACATAATAAAGTGTAACCTGTAATTTCACAAAATAAAATCCTTATCTAATTGCACTTTTTGAAATATTTATGCAAAAACAAAACTTACAGTTACATAAAATAAAGAATAAAATGAAAATTATAAATATTCTAAATGTTAAGACTGATTTGATTGGCTTGGAAAGATATGAGGGTGAGTTTGGGAGAACTATCCCATTACAAAGTAATTGAGGCCAATTTTGAGTTTTTAAGTCTTTGAGACTTTACATAAAATGTAAATAAATCTAGCTGAATTTCACTAGATCTCATAAATGCTGTGATTCTAGACTGAGTCGTTCTTTTTGTGATCTGCATTTACCTCCATCTGTCCTTGGACATGTCAGTCAGGACATCTGTTACCCTGAGTGTCTGTCTAAGTCTCACTCTTTTGTCTTGAGAAACACGTCGTTATGCGGATGCTGCTTGGTAATTGAGCTACAGATCTGCTATGATGTGAACAGTAAAGGTCAGCATGCACTTGTGTACAGGTCGAGGTGAAAGGTCACAGCTGATGAAGCTGTAAGTGCTTGACCTCTGTCGGTTGGTTTTGCCGGGTGAAAGCGAGAGATGCGATGTTTGCTGGATATACGTTATTGAACACTGGCTGCTGTGACAGAGACTCAACTGAAAGGATTTAGGTCCTCACTGTGAGCAGGTGGATTCTGGGTAGGATCAGTTAGTGTCAGTAGGACTGATCCAGGCCAGTTTGAATATAGCTCAGATTCAATGAGCCAATAGAAACAGCCCAAACTGGCTTTTGTATTCAGATGTCTGGAGTTAATGGGTCAATGATGGATGCTGCAGTAATACTAATAATAAAACAATAACATTTAGATAAACAACATTAGCAAAATCCTCAGCTAAATGAATTGAAGCACTTTCTAAAATCTTTTGTAAATATTTGTTTGTATACATTTTTTAAGCACATATTATTATTAATATTAAGCTATTATTATTTGGATCATCATTACTGTTACTGCTGGCTGCGTTGTGGTTCATTGTACATTAACTGTAGCAACAGAGACTCATTAAGATGCAGGAGAAACACTGCAGGAGGATCTTATTCTAGCAGCATGTTAACAGCACTTCTCATCATGAGTTCTGGATGAAACACTTTCATTAGCCAGTTGGTAACTATGGCAACCACCCACAGATGTTACTGTGATGTTGTGCATGTAGGATTTCCAGCATCATGACTGACTCGGAGAGAGAGAGCGAGAGAGAGAGAGGAGAGAGGGAGAGAGAGAGAGAGAGGGAGAGAGAGAGAGGAGAAGAGAGGGAGAGAGGAGAGGAGAGGAGAAGAGAGAGAGAGAGAGAGAGAGAGAGGAGAGAGAGAGGGGGAGAGAGAGAGAGAGAGAGGGGGAGAGAGAGAGAAGGAGAGAGGGGGAGAGAGAGAGAGAGAGAGAGGGAGAGAGAGAGAGAAGAGAGAGAGAGAGAGCGAAGAGAGAGAGAGAGAGAGAGAGAGAGAGAGAGAGAGGGAGGGAGGAGAGAGAGGGGGAGAGAGAGGGGAGAGAGAGAGAGAGAGAGAGTGTATAAGAACAGATTCAAATATATAATTTTGACATAAATAATATTTTTATAAAATAGAAATGCTTTTATATATTTACATATTATTTGTATATATTATTGATTTGTTTTTAAATATTTAATACATTTATGTTTTATATATTTATTATATGTTTATTATATGAATTATATAGCTTTAAATTATATATTGGACATTTTTAATTTATGTATTATTTTATATTTTATACATTTATTGTTTAATATATAAATAATGTTTTTAATTATATATATGTTGAAATTTATATATTTATGTATACATTTCATATATTTATGTGTATTTATTTATTATATAAATTATAATTTTTTAATTTGTAATATAATTTAATAATACAGTACACAACCACACACATAACGACACCAGAATTAGTCATTTGATTTTGATATTTCAGCAAAACCTCTCACTATCATGGTGTATTTTTGTTAGGGCTGTAGTCAAATCCACCTTTGTCGAGTCCAAGACCAGGACTATCGAGTCCGAGTCAAGACCGAGTCCAAAGAGGTTCAAGTCCAAGTCAAGTCCAAGACCAGGACTATCGAGTCCGAGTCAAGACCGAGTCCAAAGAGGTTCAAGGCCAAGTCAAGTCCAAGACCAGACTATCGAGTCCGAGTCAAGAACGAGAGTCCAAAGAGGTTCGAGTCCAAGTCGAGTCCAAGACCAGGACTATCGAGTCCGAGTCAAGACCGAGTCCAAGACCAGGACTATCGAGTCCGAGTCAAGACCGAGTCCAAGACCAGGACTATCGAGTCCGAGTCAAGACCGAGTCCAAGACCAGGACTATCGAGTCCGAGTCAAGACCGAGTCCAAAGAGGTTCGAGTCCAAGTCAAGTCAAGTCCAAATGAGACAGCCACAACAGAGAAATAAAAAAAAGAATCTTCTTCAAAACCACATACTTAACTATTGATAATTTATGTGATACGAGAGACAGCATATCTTCTATTTTAAAATAATCATTTTGCATTATTATTTGTAATGATCTAAAAGCATGTGCAGCAACACTGTATGATCAAATTAGGCTATTTTATTTACTTTAGGTTTAGCAATTTCTCTAAAGTCACATAAGCTGAAGTGCAACTTCTCATTTTCAGCAGTTATTATAGTGTAACAATCATATTCTTAGCTGCCAATGGAAAATATTACAAATAACAAGCAAAAAAATCAACATGTTCCCATTCTTGAACTTGTTAATTGTTCTAAAGCAGGGTGTCCAAACACAGTCCTGGTGGGCCGGTGTCCTGCAGAGTTTAGCTCCAGCTTGCCTCAAAACACCTGCCTGAAAGTTTCTAGTGTGCTTAGATGAGCTGTTTCAGGTGTGTTTGATTAGGGTTGGAGCTGAACTCTGCAGGACACCAGCCCTCCAGGACCGAGTTTCGAAACCATAATACAATATGACCCTCCCAAGCAAGGCTGTGTGGCATATAAACACCTTCAGGCCTGTGTGTCTGTGTGTGGTCACGCATGCCAAGTCGAGACAATAGAAAAACGTCTCGAGTCCGAAACCGGACTCGAGTACTACAGCCCTAATTTTTGGAAGGCAAGGAAAAGGCTAAAGGACATGCTAGCTATCAGAAGCATGACATCAGCATTTGGACATTCCTTACAAGTGTCTTGAGTTCACACAACAGCTCTAGCCCCTCCACCACAGGCTCTATTCTCTCTCGGGATACCCAGGGTGCCTCTGAATCCCTCGTGATTCTGTGTCAGAGCCCCAAAAGCCCATATGTCCCACCCACCCCCTAACAGCCTGGCAGTAGGGACCCATCCACCCCCATCCGTCCCCAAACCCCCGAAAAGCAGATGATGGGGGTCTCGCAAAACAAAGAGCCTCTCCACAGGGTGAGCCCCTGCATTGTCCGCACATACTTGGATTTATTTAGCATCCATTGACACAATGAATAGCGAGCAGGAGCCTGTGATTGAAAGCTGTTGTTTTTTAATGAGCTTGTTCACTATTGCCCGACACATGTAGCGTCCGCCACATATCACTCGCCACTAGAAGCACAATAAATCTGATGAAATGTTCAGTGTGTTTTCCTCACACTTTGAGTGAGTTATAAAGAGGCAATTAGCTTTTTATCAGCCTGATTTAGTGAGGAAAGAGTTTATAAGTCATTTAAGATGTGACTCAACTCTTGAAGGATTGATGTACAGTAAAGTTGATCCATAAAAAAATAGCATCCTAAAGTCCAGTGTTAGAGAAACTAAAATGCTATGCTAAAAATAATTGTTCCAGTGTTTTTGTTGTTAATAAAAAAATGTATAATACAATTAAATACTAGTATTATAATATACAATTACACTTAAAAACTTAGACATTAAGAAATGTCTTTGCGACTAACTGAAATAAAAGTTGAAGTACTTTAATTGAAATTTTAAATGGAAACTATTAAATATAAAAAAATATTAAAACCACTAAAGCACATAAAACAAACTAAAGGGAAAAACAAAAACTATAAACAAAAGCTAACTTATCTTTTTGATGAATACTATAATATATTGTTACAGTAGTACTCATAAAAATGTTGCATTTTCAGTGTGTGTGTGTGTGTGTGTGTGTGTGTGTGTGTGTGTGTGTGTGTGTGTGGGTGTGTGTGTGTGTGTGTGTGTGTGTGTGTGTGTGTGTGTGTGTGTGGTGTGTGTGTGTGTGTGTGTGTGTGTGTGTGTGTGTACAGTATATAGTATGGTTAGTTTTTGTGGGGTCATAAATAAGAAAAGTAATGTGTAAACTTACTAGAAACTTTTTAAAACTTTTTTTGCTTGACTTAAGTTTAACTACTTTATATTAGCTGGTAGTGTTATAATTGATACTAAAATAACATTGAATAGTTTTAGTTAACTGTTTTTATTTTATTTATTATTTGCTGTAAATGTATGTCTCTTTTTGTCAAAATAAATCCTATATCATATATTGATTTTATTTTATTTGTTTATTTTTGTTTATTTTTGTTTTATTTATTGTATTCAGTATACAGTTATTTGCTATGTTTTGTTAGTGACTTGTAGTATTTTTTTTTCTTAGCTTTAATTAAACTACTTCATATCAAGTATGGTTTGCTGTTTGGCAAACTTTGTCAGAACTGCTCAAATCTCTTCAAGCTCTAGTAGATCTCTTCTGTCACCGTTTTAAAACATCTGCTTGGATAAGAACCCCTATGTGTTGTATATTTTAAAACATGCTTCATTTTGCAGCCTCCAGGGTACTTTAGTGTGGGAATGAGGGCAGAGACTTGGGCGATCCCCAGGAACTGAAATCTGGCTTGTAATTTGTGGTTTAGCTTGGGTTTTGGCGAGAGCTTGGACATGGGGAACACCTCGCGTCTCGCGCCGCAGCTCATGCCAGCAGTCTGTAGCACACAGCTGTGGAAGAACAGAAAAGGGGCTCTGACCTCTGTGTTTTCAGAGCCTCGGGGTCTACAGGAGGTTGACAGGGGTGTGCTACACAAATGCTGGGCAACAGCACACAGATCTGAAGGTTATTAGAGCAATCAGCCGTATTCACACTCAATGCATTAATCATCTTGTCAGTTTTAACACATTTTCTTATTCATATATATATATATATATAGCTTTAAGGGACCATTTATTTATCGCAAAACACAAAATAAATAGATTTCTAACAATGCTTCAACCATTTTTGTCCACACAATAGAAGTTAATGGGGTCCACACTGCCTTTGATTAAACGGTCAAAAAAACTAAAAAATCCTGAGACATTATTTTTTTTAAATAAAATGTCTTCTTTTGTGTTCTGTACAAAAAAAAGACAATGAAAGAAAAAGGTAAATCACAAAGGTCTGGATCAACTTGGTGAACTATTTCTTTAAATCTGTTCTCAAACAAATTACACACTTGTGTAGCAAGCACAGTATTTTCTGTATTGTGTGAATAAGTTGTAGTGGTATTCTGAGAAACTTGATGCTCGAGACGGTGCTCTGCTTCAAGAACTGGTAAAGATCCCAGAAATCCTCCACTCTAATGATGTTGTGGGTAAAGGCTGAATCCCAAACCACATGCTCTTCATCCAATATAGTATGCCAGGTCATGATTAGTGCATTCCAAACCACAGGACATCGAAAAGAGTTGAAAGTGTCAACACAGAGGGGTACAGAACTCAGAAATATTCATTTTAGTATGCAAAAAATGAAACCGTACAACTGTGCACTTTAATTGTATTTTTTCCCCTATGCAATTGCAGAGGTTTATTTTTCATTTTTTATCAAGTGTACAGTTGTACAGTTTAATGTTTTGCATCTTTAAAAACTATTTCTGTGTTCTGTATCCCTCTGTGTTGTGTTTGTTTAACTTCTCTGTTTGGGAGATACATGATCCTTTAAATCTGCTTTGTTAATGCTAACTACCAAACTACCATTTGGTGGACTTTTGACCGCTCCAGGGTTCTTAAAACTACAAATCAAACCACATTTTTGTATTCCTGCTCACAGACAGTCAGATCGGCTGAGGGGACTGATACAAATAATAATAATAAAAATGATCTGTAATGGAACTATATATATATATAAATCCTTAATTATTGATAACATAATTGCAGCTTGATAGAGCTAAAGATGAGTTGTTGCATAGGTGATACCTTTTGACCTGTTGGTAATTGTGAGTTAATAGTGTAATGGTATAAACGCAGGTTGGCTGATAAAGAGGCAGAGCGGCGTGCTGCCGGGACCTCTCAGGGCAGGGAGGGAGGGATGTATGGTGCATGGATGGAGGGAGAGGGTGGTGTGCGGGCGGTAAAGAGGGATTCCCCCACGCTCTGCTGACGGAGGACTGTCTATCCAGCTGCTCTCTCCTCCCCACCCCCTTCAGCTGTGAGCGCTGTGAGCGCTAGCTGGTGTCTCCTCCCCTGAGCGTGTGTTTCAGACCGGAGGCAGCATGGCACAGCTTTAGTGGTGAGAGCTCTGTCTGCTTCACTTTCTCTTCCACTCAATCTCTGGTACCCAATCTCTCCTTCACCCTCTTAATTTTAGTTCAGTTCATTTAACTTTCTTTCTCCATTAGCATGGATCTATCATTCTTCCTTCTCCTCCAGACCTTTCCTCACCTCTTCTGAATCGCTCTTTCTGTGGATGTTTGTGATGGATGCTGCTCTCCTCCTCTGATGGATTGTAAATGGGGTCTGTGTGTCTGGACCGCCGGCAGGTGAAGTGAGGAAGATAAAGGGTAGAGGAAGATGAGTGTGATGCTGTGGCGCTGGGATCAAAACAATCTCAGCATGAAACTGGTAAAATACTTCCTTTGGGGTGTGGGGTTAAGTAGCTGTTGGGTAGTTGTTGATTTGTTTGTCATCCAAGTTTTGAATTACACTTTATCACTAATTTGTTCCACCAGAAAACCATAAACTATATATATATATAAAAAAAAACAAACATTTTTTTAACTTTTAAAGTGTATAATTCATAAATAGTAAAATACTGAAAAAAATATTTTATAGTTTATAATTATTATTATTTATATACTAACATTTGTACTATGATTAGTCATACACATAAACAGTATATAAATTATAATAATAATTGTTAATTAAAAATACATAATGTAAATGGTCTCACCTGTACATAATGTTTTTAATATTTTTATTGTTTTATTATTTATATATATAATTACAAGTATTATGTTGTTTACATTATTGTTTTTTTAACAGTCTGACACCTTGTAAATTATGCATTTTATATGCAAACATTTGTTTTACCATAATGTGACTTAAAAAACTTGACAGGTTTTTGTTTTTGTGAAAAATGTCTTAGCTGTTGGTCATATTTTGTCTCACCTGAATTGAACCACTTTTTTATGTTTAAGCGGGTCTTTAATGCGTTTAAACTTTAGGATTCAATACTTATTTATATTCTCGTACGTTGTGCCGGCAAGCTCTGGTTTGTTGTTGCATATGATGTTTTCCGTTACCATAAAACCAAGACTGCAAGGTTTCAAGGTGATGTTTTCTGTTAACTGAACACTGCAGGGTTTTGCTTGTATTTGCTGTGATGCAGTGTTTATGTTAGACGATCTGACAGGTAATAATACAGCAACAGCTCAGTTTATAAAGAATTCTGTTTTATTTCTGAAAGCACTCTTTATATTTCCTCTTTATTAATCCATGCACACGCTCCGTCCTGGTCTTATCCTCTGCACGTCAAAGCCACAAAGGCAGGCCGTCTTATTGCTTGTCTGGAGATGAGGTGATAAGGGGAGCTGTTTAATTATGGATTACATGTGCAGCCCAGCACAAGTGCCAGTGAACTGAATATGTTTGGGGTCGGGTGTGTGTGTGTGTGTGTGTGTGTGTGTGTGTGTGTGTGTGTGTGTGTGTGTGTGTGTGTGTGTGTGTGTGTGTGTGTGTGTGTGTGTGTGTGTGTGTGTGTGTGTGTGTGTGTGTGTGTGTGTGTGTGTGTGTGTGTGTGTGTGTGTGTGTGTGTGTGTGTGTGTGTGTGTGTGTGTGTGTGAGAGAGAAGGAGGGGAGGTGATGGAGGCTGAAACGTGTCAGTGTGACCGATAATATCAGCAGTGAATATTGCAGTGACACTGCGAGATGAAAGAATCCGAGCGAAGGCTGAAAGCACCTCACATTCGTTCATTCACTTCATCATTGGACCTTTAAATATCCTGGTCTGTGTGCTTTTCAAACCCAACGGAGGGGTGAGATACACATCTCGCCTACTTTTAATTAGAGACGTCCAATCTAATACAGACTTAATCTGATATATTCCACTGTAGTCCCATTTGTGCTAATTAAAATGACCACATTCAAGACTTGCACTTTAGTTATTTTATCAGCTTCATTGTTTATTGATTTTTATGACTTATGAACTGTTATGTGTTTTGCAATATGGGAGATTTTAAAAAGAGCACATGATTTACTATGGATGGACTGGAGAGTCATCAAACATTGACCTCAAATGGCAGAGATTTCTAAATCATCTCTATTTTTCTTTCACTTTTCTCTCTCACTTCATTTAACTGCTCATTGTTTTAGTATTATTATTATTTCACCATTTACTATCTACATTTACACATTTGCCAGACACTTTTATCCAAAGCTAAGTGTTTTGCCAGCATGTATTTCCTCTGGAAATCGAACCCATGACCTTGGTGTTGCTAGCGCCAGCAGTTCAACGTCAATATTAAACATATGCCTTTTTCAATTAGTGTTAAAGGTTTTTGCCACTTTATTAAGAATAGGAAGCACACTAAACAAAAAATACCATGGTATTATTACCATTGCTTTACCTGATATCATGGTAATTCCATAGGTTTTGAGACATACACCATGGTACTATCAAGACATATAAAACTACGCTAGTACTATTGTATTCTTTAAAGTGCCCTGGTACTATAGTATAGCAAAGTACCATAGTAGTGCCATTTGATACTATCGCTGTACCACGGTACCACCACAGCACTTTTTGTAAGAGTACTGTAAGGATGTTATCATGAAACGTTGATGAAATCCAATGGTAGTACAATGGTACTTTGGTAATATACAGTGTATTATGGTGTTTATATTACATAATCCATAGTATGACCAAGAACACCATATTAAGTGGATAGTACTTATCCCCAACAAAAAAAAATGAAATTTTTACAATTAATTTAATTTAATCTTTGTACCTTTTGATAATTCATCACTGTATACTATGGTTCTTTGTAACCCAGATATATTTTTTTTTTTTTTTTTTTGTGAGCTAAAAATTACTAAATTAAAGTACATTCTGAGATTTTAAGTTAATATTTCATTAATTTAACAACATGTATATGGTTCTCTGATGTAGACTATTGGTCACATGACATGCAGGTAAACAAAAAAAAATATTATTATTAATATATTATTATTAAAATATTTTTTTGCTTACCTGCATGTCATATTTTTTTTAAAATAAGTATTTAGTTATATATATTTTTTTTTTGGGACATTTTTATGATTTAAAGTGCCCCTGTTATGGATTTTTGAAAATGATCTTTCATGCAGCTCTAAATGAATGAAAACATCCTGCAAAGTTTTAAATCTGAAAGTACACCGTGTATAAAGTTAATTGTCGCTCAAAAGAAAGAGTCGACTCAGAGTCATTGAAACGAGTCGTTTTTAAAACGAATGTCGACATCAACATTAAACATTAGCATACTGCCCGCCCACTTGTTGGTCTTTTCGGGTTGGTCTGAATGAAAATGCAAATTCATTCTTTGCCACTAGGTGCCGCTTTTGGGGCGGTAAAAATAGCGGTTTCCCCGGTAACGCTGTACACAAAGCAGCACTGCGCTCACAAACACTGCTTTATCAGGCATTACAGACATGATGAATTAAAATGAGACCAATCACCGCAGATTAGCGTCACGCAAAGGAGGGGTTAGGAAAAATGAATCGTTGAGCGAATTGTTTGGGAGTCGTTGAGCAAGTAAGGTAAAAATAAATGCATATTATAAGACAATGAAAGTGTTTTTTTGACCTTGCATGCATGTCAACCTGTTGTTGGGAACTCCCAAAACCAAAATATGAACCTTTCATTACCTATAAGAGGGGCACTTTAATTATTAGCTTTTCATCATCTCACAAACCCTCTGAAGTTCCCTCACAAACCCCAGTCTAAGACACCCAGTTGTAAAAGAACAGGATTATGATTCATTCCAGATTCGAACCCACATTTCCCATTTGAGCACCACAGACCATCTGGAGCACATGTGCTAACCGCTTAGTCTAACATGTCTTTTTATCTGCCTGTAAACTACCTGAACTAATATTCCATCAGTACACTAGTATATTGGAAGGTTTATGAATATATATTATACTATATTGTATATACAGTACTATACTGCAGCACTCGGGGAGGTTATATTACATTATGTTCAGGGTGCAAGCAAAATCTACAAATGTGATTATTCATATTTCAGCAGAACAGAAGGGAGCATTCATTTCTATCAAATCACTTATTCATACTGCACAGGCTGAGCAGACAGCTGTCTGGTGGTTGAAGGTGAGGAGTAGTTAATGGTGTTTAGTGTCCTGCTGAGAAGACAGATCCACATCAACCCGTCTGTTAGAGCTGACAGTGCTTCAGTGCAGCCTGGATGTGTGTCCCGCAGCCCCGGCCCTGCAGATGGCAGATTGTGTGTGAATATGTTGACTCTAAAAGTGTACTGTTTATTTTGAGAACCGTAGCTTGAGTGTCATCAAGTGCCGTGTTCTGTTTGGCGCAGATGGTGCTGAACGTCACTGAAGTAATGTGTCGAGTTCTTGATCTTGAAAGCAGCACTTGTGCGAACGACATTTCCTGCTTTCTGTTTGGTCTGAATGTGGCTCTTAATCCCGACTGAACTCTCACAGTCCCAGAGGTCGTATTTGCCGGCGCTCACATCAATCTAATGTTCACGCTTTCATCTCTAAACCACAGACATGGCAGCAGTCAAGAGCTGCTCTTGGAGATTGTCATGTTAGCACAAGGCCAAAGCCACTTAAAGTGCTTGTGGTGCTCAACGGACACAACCAGCCATACATGCAAAACACGTGCTGTTTCTATACTTTGTTATACTTTGTCCTTTTATTGTCTACAATACTGAAATTATCTGTTTTGAACTGTTACAGCTTTCCTAACTAAAAAAGTAATAACCTACAAATAACCTACAGATTGCCAAAATGTTAAAGATATTTTAAAGGAATACTATGAAAAACCTTGTGAAAACATATTTTATTGTTCCTGTGGCTCAGTGGTAGAGCATTGCGTTAGCAGCGCAAAGGTTGTGGGTTCAATTCCCAGGGAATATAGTGACAAAAAATGTATAACCTGAATGCACTGTAAGTCGCTTTGGATAAAAGCATCTGCTAAATGCATAAATGTAAATGTATTGTATGTATAAGATATTATATAGTATTTATAATATTACAATTTTGAAAATAAAAAATAAAGAACATTTTGAAAATATAACATAAACAAACAAAAAAAAATATAACATATATACAGGTGCATCTCACAAACAAATGTCAAAAAGTTATTTATTTCAGTAATTCAAATTGTGAAACTCGTGTATTAAATAAATTAGTTTAACTAATTAATAAGTGTGTGTGTGTGTGTGTGTGTGTGTGTGTGTGTGTGTGTGTGTGTGTGTGTGTGTGTGTGTGTGTGTGTGTGTGTGTGTGTGTGTGTGTGTGTGTGTGTGTGTGTGTGTGTGTGTGTGTGTGTGTGTGTGTGTGTGTGTGTGTGTGTGTGTGTGTGTGTGTGTGTGTGTGTGTGTGTGTGTGTGTGTGTGTGTCTTTTGATTGTTTATTTATTGTAGAACAAATCCAGCTGTATACAAGCCAGGGTTTGCAATTAAAGGAAAAAACCCTCTAGGGGTGACAAGCCACATTTATACGCTAAAATATATTTTATTATAAGAAAGTGAAAACTTATTTTATTATAAGAAATGGTCTTCAAGAAATTGTTCTTAAAGAATTCATTTTAGAATTTAGAATGAACTTTCCTGTTAATTCTTCTGTTAATATGCTGCTAATTTAGCACTACAGTAGATGATGACAGAACTATAATAGGTGTAATATAGGTGCAAATAGGTGTCCAGTGTCCACAATCGGCCATTACTGAAAACAATCACACTCTTTTTCTTAGCCAATACATGGTATGTTCTTATATGCTTGCTTAAAAGGAATCACTCAAAAATAACAATTTGTGTTGGATTCACACATCACTAGTATAAATTAAGGCTGTAATCTCCTATAGCCAGTTTACAATCCATCACGTGTCTCTTTAAAAGTGCTATTATTATACTTTAGGTTGGCCTAGCGTAGGTTAGTGCATTTTAAGTTGGTGGAGTGTGCATTAAAGGACTGCCGTTTCTTTGACTGAGAAAACACTCAGACATGTCTTTTTCCTCTGTCTGTCATCTTCATGCTTTTGTGTGGTAACTGTCTAAAATGGTCCGTTGTCCTCCAGGAATGGAGGTTTCCTTTCCCTGATGGGTGAGAGGACGACTAATTTAACTAGGCCGAAATCTGATCACAGGCTGAGGGAAAACACTTAAAAGCAGGGCACTTTTAGGTCACGCGGGGAGTATAATTACGGTTTAGGGGTCACGGCAGAGATGCAGGGAGCGGGGCATGAGAAAACGAAGGACAGACCTTTTCAGTATTTACAAAAGCTCTCAGTGTGTGCGACCGAATTTGATTAAATGTGTCTGTTTGAGTTGTCATGTGGGTAAAAGGACTGTGCTGCTTTGTCTTGGGTGCTCAGAAGATAATAGTGTGTGTTTCTTTATTTTCCTGTCTGACTGGATGAGAAGCTTTAATTGTGTGCTTTTTCTTTCTGATCGTTTACCCAAAAAGATCTGTGATTATGACCGAATCCTAAAGTGTCTTCCTGTATGTTGGATAGTATACTCTTCTCTCAGTTTGACCCAGTGTGTGTGTGTGTGTGTGTGTGTGTGTGTGTGTGTGTGTGTGTGTGTGTGTGTGTGTGTGTGTGTGTGTGTGTGTGTGTGTGTGTGTGTGTGTGTGTGTGTGTGTGTGTGTGTGTGTGTGTGTGTGTGTGTGTGTGTCTTTTTTGATCACATACTGAAAATACTTTGGAGGAATTATTATTTATATAAAATTTCACAAATAGTTATACAGAAATGACAAATAACACTGAATGAAATATATAACTTTGAAGTAGAAAGAAGAAAATCTCCAGTAAAATGTGTTATATTTACAACTTTGCAAAGTAATTTTTCCAGTGTATGTCTTTTGAATTAAAATATTGAAGATCAAATCTGGCTGATATTATCACTAATAAGCAAGACAAATCAAAGAGGTGATATTAATGTCCCATAGAACATCTCTCCTGAGCTGTTTTCGGTCTATTCACCCCAGTTACAAAGACTGTCCTAGTTCTGGATAATGACTAACATTAGCTTGTTCCTAAGTGGCTACGCACTTTAGACACACAATAACAACAGTGTGTGACAATACACGGTTAACACTCGGCATCAAATATAATACACAATCCTCCAGTGTAGGGGAAGCTACTCTTTTTTTAAAATAACTGTGTAATAATAGGAAAAGTATTTTTACTATTTTTGAACTGTTAACAGATTTCTGACTCTCAGAAATCAGACTTTTCAGACTCTCTCCTGTAATTTGGCTCCATATTTGGCTCCAGATAGTGGACTACTCATACCTAGCATTTAATATGATGGATTTCATTACTATTTGTGTTAGTCTGTCTTTAGAATTATTTTTTTTTTTTTACAAAATCAAACATTGTAGACAGGGATGTTTCTGAGATTTGGTTGATTAGACATGGATGATGCTTTAATGTTCAGTACAGTTGAGAACAGACAGGGACCTATTTATTTAGACAATTGTATTTTAATTTATGCAAGCATTTCCTCTTCAAATGATGTTTCACTGTTACACATCAAATGCTTGATGCATGTATATAAGCCGAATGAAAGAGGGCGCTCTCTGTTACCATGACGATGTCATTGATCCTCCCCTTACCTCGACTTGACTCCCCCTTTATAATGCTTGACCTCCAGAATCAATCACTGCTCATTCACTTCACTGCATCCACCACACCTCACCCTCATCAGCTAGACAGACGTGCACTGCTCCGCTCTCAGGAAAGCCATACTGCATATCTTGAATTATTACATGTATTTTATTAGAAGTGAGAAATAACTTTATCCCTGAAGCAATTAATCATAGCATTTGATTGACTCATGGAAAGAAAAAAAAATTTATTTAAAATTACGTTTACATTTAAAAGTTGGTAAGACTTAAAATAAGTTGGTATTTTAAAATGTTTTTGAAAGAAGTCTCATCTGCTCACCAAGGCTGCATTTATTTAATTTAAAATACAGTAAAAACAGGAATATTTTGAAATATTTTTACAATTAAAAATAACAGTTTTATATTTGAATATATATTAAAATGCAATTTATTCTTGTGAGTGCAAAGCTGAATTTCCAGCATCATTCACTCCACTCTTCAGTATCACATGATCCTCCAGAAATCATTATAATATACTGATTTGCTGCTGAAGAAACAGTTAACATTATTATCAATTTTGAAAACAGTTGTGAGGATTATTAATGTTGCGGAAACCGCGATACATTTTTCTTTGATAGATTATATTGATGAATAGAAAGTGCAAAAGTACTGCATTTATTTAAACAATGCAAGTCTTTACTGTCACTTTTGATCATTTTAATGATAGAGTAAAAGTATAATTTCTTTAAAAAAATGACTGGCACCAAACTTTTGAGAAGTTGTGTGTTTGTCATTTTATGGATGGATTGAAGAATAGATCTAGGATATACAGATAGACAGTTCTTGATGAAATACCATGACCAGCGAATGGACGCTCTTGACTGTGAGATAATGAACATTAAGGTCAAGTTGGAGTGACCCGGAAAGCTTAGCTGAAGGAAAGAATACATTTGCTTTTGAAATTGAATTTGTTGGGCGGTTAAGAACAGAGGGGCATAAATAAATGAGGCATCTGTGCTGTGTGCATTATTAGATTAGAGCTCTAATCTAGACACTCCAGAGGAGAATTACTCACTTTACACCACTGCTGCACCAGATCAGAACCAGACTGACACAACACAGATGGCACGGGAGAAGACCTTTCTTAACTTCAGATTTGAATAGGGTGAAAGTGATTTCATACAAAACCAACCAAATATACCCAATACTGTTCCAAAGATGAAGACCGCTATTTGTGCATATGCTTCTGTTCAACGTAGTTTTATGTGTGTGAGTAAACTTGCCAGGTCTTGACTCGAGGGTCTTGTATGAGGGCAATGGGCTTGATCTTTGCTTTTGAAACTTACAGAACATGTTTGGTTTCGAGTGTGAGCTTAAAGGGGTCCTATTATGCTCTTTTACAAAGCCTTATTTTTTTTGGGGGGGTGTACTAGAACATGCTCTCATTAGGTTTGGGTGATATCTTATCGTTTGCGATATACCGGTAACAATTCTCCTCACGATAAGAATTAGTCTTCCCACGATAATAACGATAAAGTCTAGTTGTTGACATATTTCTGTGTGCGACGTGAAATTGAGGAGGAGTAAATCGCTAAATAAGGAGCTCGAGCTCCTTTTACAATCTGTAACTATTTGGTTAGGGCTGTACAGTGCACAAAACATTTGTCTGAATAAATGTAGTACAGTAGCACGTGTCTGATACAGTGTTGCATGTTTATGAGCCTGTTTACAAACCTATTGTCCAACAAAGATATCATTTATTGATGTGCTTTTCCTCCAAACTAACTATAGCAAAGTCGAGTGTTTGAAATATTTTTTTATGACCAGACGTGGTTTCATATTACAGAATGATAGTATTATATAAAGTGATAAAGGAAATATCGATTAGCATTGCGTTATCAATATACTTTCCTTATAAAAATACTCAAGATTGAAGAACACCGATTAAAAGTATATTTTGTGGAATCGTATGTTTATTGTTCTATGCCAAAACATACACACTACACACTGACTAAAATTCAAAAAGTGAAAAAGCATAATAGGACCTTTAAGTTAAAGGGGGGTGGAGAGGTGCAGAGGGGGTTTGTGGAGCATCCTTCACCCTTCTCACCACCCCGACACACATTCTTGGTTGTTGTCAGCACCTCTCGAGTAGCTGTCAGACCTCCCACATACTCTGCTCCTCTCTGTACATGTGCGTGTGTGTTTGCAAAAGTACATTCTGTATGTTTGTGTGAAAAAAGACCGTTTTAAAGCTCAACAGTAAAGCTTTAGAGAACACCAGCTAGATGTGTTTTTAGTGAATGCATTAATCTGGTTACATAAAAGTTTGCACTTGTTGTTATTTGGTTCAGTCATTAGATCTGCAGACTGAAGACATCATTGTTCAGAGGAAAGGAAATGGGAAAGATTTGTTAGAAACTAAGGAAATTAAGAAAGAAAGAGTTTGGAAATGAAAGTCAATTGCAATCGTGAGTTGAACAGATCCTTAGTTAATCTACAGGATTCCTGTTGGAGTTCTAATATATTACAATTATATTTAAAAAAATATTACAATACAAATTTTGAACCAATCATAAAGAATTCTTAGAATCCCTTTACAATTAAATATGGTTTTACTAAATGAACTGAAATGAAAGTACTAATTATATATACACTGAAATTCTGACTAATCGTTACTTATTTAATAATGATTATTTTAGCATTTATGGGTTTCAGTTTACTCTGTAGAATCATATTTAAAATATTGGTTGCAAATTATTATTGTAATAATTATAATATAATTCCAATATAATAATTCCAATATGAATGTTTAACAGTATTTTTTATTATTTAGGATTATTTGCAAATTATTATTTAGAATAAATGTAACTTAATAAAGTACTATTTCAACAGTAATTCTGTACTGTCTTTTTTGAATTATTATAATTATTTAAATATAATTCCAATATATTATATTTCCAAAAGGAATCCTTAGCAGTATTTTTTTATTCCATTAGTATATTTTAGGATTATTTACAATGTATAATTCAAATTAAATCTAATATAATTTAATAAATATAATTCCAATATATTATAATTCCAATAGGATTCCTTAACCGTACTAATACATACTTTTTAGGATTATTTACAAATTATGATTCAATTCAAATCAATGCTTGAGTGTATTGTAATTTGTTTGGTAGGTAAAGCAGTCATAATCTGATATGTCTGGGTCTCTGCATTCGACACTAAGCCTGACACACAGAGAGAGGTATATCTTAAGCAAAGGTTGCTCAGCGATGCTCCAGAATGCATTTCGTCGCTAAAATTATCCCCCACACACATGACTTGATTACATGCGTGAATGTGGCAGGCCGTCCTCAGGGCTTCAGTGTTTCTGAGCTCTCTTCACCTGTAAGAGCAGAATGGCTCTGAACGTGAGGATGTACATCCCAGAGAGACGCCGCAGCAGGTCGTCCTGCGATCACTACAAATCGGTAAGACCTCTCTGCTGTGGAGAGAAGACTATTCCTGCTGATATCTGTAGGCAAGCAGCGGGAGGGTATATTAGTCTCATGCAGCAGGTATAGATACAGTCCAGACTTACTGCTCTATTTACCGCAAGCTGAGCTGAAGCTCTTTTGAGATGTTTGTCAGTTGATTGAGGTTAAGATTAGCTTTATGTTTAGGACTATAGAGATTGCACCTTCACGCAGGTCTATCTATCTATCATCTACAACTTGAGTCTGAGTAAGTGATGACAGAATTTACATTTTTGTAACTCTCTTAAATGTTGTTCTTGCTGAAAATGTATAAATTTATTTAAAAAAAAATCTTACTTACATCCACAAGTTAGTCCACAAGTTAAAATAATTGCAAACCAGCCTAAATAAGCATGTAAATGCATGCTTGTCTGAGCTGTTAGCAGGGCAGTTATCTGACCTCGCATTCACCTCAGTAAATGATCTTTTGTAATTATCTTAAAGTACCGTATTATTTAAAACCTCTCTCGTGAACCTGAATGGAAGGTCTGTAGCTTCTGCCTGTGGGAACCATTCTGTGTCTGTGACTAACGAACAGCCCTGTGATTAGTGTTTGACATGAGAGCCTTTGTAGTTGAACAGTGTTGTGCCTCCCCGCTTTGAGCTTAAAGATGAGTCCAAGTGACAGCTGTTGCTAAATTGTTGAAAGTTACCACACTCAGGAACTGCCGCTTGATATTCCCCGTCTTACTCACACAGGTAGTTAAACACACTCATCAGCAAATGCGTGCAAGAGCCACCTGTTCAGTTCTCCAGAGTTGTGCAGTGACAAATCGCCCCTAAAGGCATGTGTGACCTCAGAGAACAGCTCATGCTCGGGTCAAGAGTGGACTGGACAAAGCCACGAGCTCAGAAGAGCGCAGACGTACTAGATGCTGGTTTGACATCCACACAACAAAGCAGGATTTGTATGGGGGTGGATTTCTAAGTGCGGCTTTTGTGTGTGTGAAAGATGAGGGATTGTCACAATATTCTTACGCCAGTGGGACTGAAGCATCATGCCTTAGTGACTCGGAATATAAAGGTCAGTGTATTTCACAGCATAAGTCATCATACAGTAAGTGCTGATTCAGATCATACAGATGCTTGTGAGCAATCAAGTGTTTTTTGCTTTAAAGGAAAATGTCTTAATGGAGGATGTATATGAACACTGCTTTCATACACATTATGTCAGTTTTAGACATTTATTTCAAAATTAATTTAGACATTCATTCATAGCCATTCATTTACTTACTGTACACATAAAGAAATACATAGTACTTTTAACAAATACAATACTGTTCAAAAGTTTATGGCCGGTAAGATTTTTGAAAGAAGTCTCTTATGTTCACCAAGGCTTCATTTATTTGATACAGTAAAAATACAGTAAAACGGTAGTATTGTGAAAAAATATTACAATTTAAAAGAACTGTTTCTTTTCAAATATATTTCAAAATTTCGCTAATTTATTCTTGTGATGCAAAACTAAATTTTCAGCATCATTACTCCAGTCTTCATTGTCACATGATCCTTCAGAAATCATTGTAATATGCTGATTTGCTGCTCAATAAACCTACTTTCAAGATTGATTCGTGAATAGAAACTTCAAAATAACAGCATTTATTTTAAATATAAATATTTTGTAACACTATAATTGTCTTTACTGTCACTTTTGATCAATTTAATGCACCCTTGCTGAATGAAAGTATTCAGCTCATTAACGTTTATAAAGCAAATGCATAGTACTTTCGACAAATGTATTAAAAATCATGATAAATATTCAAGTCATATCAGTAGAAAAGAAAAACTGTTTAATAGTTAAATACTATATAGTTTTAGTGTACCTTTTAAACACTGATTTAGCATTATTCCACATGCATGCCAAAATTGTATCAGCCAGTCCAACATTAAAAAAAGCATTATTACTACATCTTTAAAGCATTATTTCAAATATTGATATGGTTGTATTAAAGGAATACTACATGTACTTAATTTGTACCTTGACTAAAATTTCTTATGATGTTAATAGCTATTTTAGTGTTTACATGGTGATAGGTTCAGTCTGACAGACAAGTGTCATCTGTAATTGTTCAGCGTTAATTCGATCTTTTGTTGCTTGAAGGTATGTTTACCCTTACCTTCACTTCACCGTCTTCACCTCACCTTTAATTACATCTGACTCATCTGACCCACAAACCTTCAAAGCATAGCTGGATTTGTACATTTCTCCACTGACTTTGGTCATTGCTACCCATAATTATAAGGGTTTTGTGTGCTGTATTAGATGACTCCAGCGAGAGCGTGTGTTTATTTTGATGGCACAGGGACTCAGGATGCACCTGTTTTTCCCATCGAGAAAACGGATTCCTCACATGAGTAACACTGCAATAATACACTCTGGCTTTATTTACTCATCAAACACACAACACAAGCTCTTCAACCCCCGTTGTGGGAATGCATTGACTACTGCCTGGCCTTTTATTATGCCTAAAACCCCCCCAAAAACAGACTTTTGATTCATGTTAAATGTGGTTTATGCAATAGGCAATTTTATTTCAAATTGTGATATTAAAGTAAAATGGGAAAGTACCATGGTATTTACATGTAAGTTTGAAGAATATCATGGTAGGCCTATATGTAGCCTAATACAAAACTACAAAATAATATAGCTACGTGTATTTAAAAAACAAACATGGTCATATTTTTGTTAATAAATGTACATTAATGCTTGTATTAGGCTAAGTTAAATATATGTTTTATGTAAGCTTTAGTTTAAAAAATAACGTGGTTTTGGTATATCCGTGTTCTTAACGCTTGTTGCACTGCTTGTTTCCCGCTTTTCTTTACTTGTAAGGGGATCTGGGGATGTTTTTGGACAGACCCGCTCCAAACAGCAAACAACACATGACTCCTTTCAAACCCATTCAGAGGTTTAATTTAAGCTCCCTCGGGGTCTCCCTCCTCCTGCCCCAGTGAAGGGGCTTTTCTGTGACGTCAGACGGGAGAATTTGAGCATTATTGGTGCTGAATAACTTGAATAAAGCACAATGGAGCGGATTTAAATAGAGCGCGAGAGACGCGGCGCTCAGTCCTCGCGCAGTCGCGCTTGCGTGAATCTAGTTGTGTGAAACTTTTTTTGATGGATGGATTTCTGAGCAAACTTTCTCCTTTCGTGTTGACAGATCTACACGGACTGGGCGAACCACTACTTGGCCAAATCGGGACACAAGCGGCTGATTAGAGACCTGCAGCAGGATGTGAGCGACGGAGTGCTGCTGGCTGAGATCATCCAGGTTATCGGTGAGCGATTCACTCTCTCCAAAACAGACATAAAGAGTCGATCGAAGATTTTCTGTGCAAGGTGCACACGGGTCGTCCCACTTTGGGTATCTAAAATGTCAAAATATGGATGAAATAATGTTCACTCAGCATAGGCTAACACATGTGAAAATAAAACTACTACGTACTTATTCTCCCCCGTACTTATTAAAATGCATTAAATGATTATACTACATTTTATTATATTTTAAATGATTAAAACGTCTTGCTGACAAATGGGTAGTGTTTGAAGGATAGTGGTAGTGGAGTGTTTATTTCACTATTAGTGAAGGATAGTGGTTAAAATGACACTTAATTGGTTTTTGGGGCTGTACTGAGTCTTTTAAATGTCCTCTAATGGTTCTGGGTGCCTGACAGGATTTATATGAACTTTGTTACACAGACATGTTAGTGGGTGTCTTCTGTAAATCATGGGAACATGTATGATGGTCATTATTGTTTTTGCTCAAAATTAAAATAAAAAAATAAACAGGGCACATTCTTACAGAGTAACAAAATATTATAAATACGTAATATGTGATGTATTATATCTATGTATTTATATCTAAGCATATCTATTTAGTATTTATTTAATACAACATGCATTTATTTAAAAACATTTGACTAAAAAAAATATACAAAAATTATAATTAATTTTACCTAATTTATTTATTATTTATTAATTCATTAATTTAATTAGTTCAGTTGTTTTATGCTCAATTAACAGATTCGACTAAAATGAGATAATAATGTAATAGATTATATAATATTGCATTACTATTAGATAATCTATTTTTATGTATTGAATTCAAAACCTGCACTTTTAGACTAAAATTGTATTAGAAAAACATTTTGAATATAACTTTAATTTTCACAACTATTACTACTGTAAATGATGATACATTGTTTCTTTCATTCACTGTAACTTTGAATGTTTCAAAACAGCAATGCTTTCAGTCACTAATATTTTAACAGTGATAATTCTGTCATAGCAGACTATTAATTACCTCAAGGGTGTGTGACCTCTGTGTACTGTAGATACACCCAATTGCAGTAGGAGCTTTTAATGTTTTAATAGTATTTATGTAGTTCAGAGTGCGTAGTAAGAAAATCAATCCCTGTCAGCAGCTCTTCACATGGACATACAGAAATAGAGATTTGCATTACCTCTGTGCTCTTAAAATGTGCTGTAAGAGCCGGGAAGCATTTGGATACTGAAGAGCAGAAAGCACTGAACAGAGTTCTGGGTGAAGTGGTGTTAAATGACTCATCACTGTTGTCATCCCACTTTGTCCTCCTGTGTTTTCTGCATCTCAAGGGAATCACACACTGCTGAAATCCGACCTGCTCTGTCTGACAGACACAGATGCTGCATGCAACCAGCGACATACTTCACATGTTTAGTTATTTCTGTTAGTGAGAGCTGATGGCTTTTGCCCTAAAGATTTGAAAGGTACATTTTGAAATAATAAAATGCTTGAATTGGTGACAATAAGACATTACATACAGGGGCCCCAAAAAGTGAACTTTGACCTTTTGTATTGAAAAAAAAATGATTAAGTGGCAAATTACATGGTAAACTGTAGTCTTAATAATAATATTTCAAATGTTTTAAAAATGTTAGAATTAAATTCTGAGGTCTAAAATTTGTTTGCAAATGCCACTTTGATCATTTTTTTTATGTCTAATGCAGTGTAATTACTGCTTTCTTATTTGTGGCTTAATTATTTTATGTATTTAGTTAATAATTCAATTATGGAAGCTTGTTTCTGCCATGGAATAAAACAAAATATTAATATTTATTCTTATGAATTTTTGTCTTACAATTCTATCTTACAGTTATAAACTTTAAAATTTAGATTTTTTTTCTTTGAATTCTAAGTTTATATCTCGAAATTCAGCTTTTTTTCTCCACAGAATAAAAATTAAAAGGTAATTGTGTATTTTTATGTCATGATTCTGACTTTTTTCTCTTCAGAATTGTAAGTTTAATATTTTTTTTCCCTTCTTGTGACTTTCAGAATTTAGAGAAAAATGTCTGAATTATGAGATAAACTCAGAACTGTAAGATAAAAGGTCACAGTTACCTTTTAGCGGAAACGGGCTTCTGTATGAAATAACATTATAAAATAATAATTCAATCACAAATTATTTAGAAGACATGGCCACCCAGATGGTCCTGCGGTAGTCCGTCTCAGAAGTGTCTTACTCACCTGACATCTTACACATTCCTGACACATTTGTACCACAGCGCAGGAGGTAAAGTGATTCCTGCAGGCATGTAGCTGTCGATGTAGCCGTGTGTGCAGTTGTCAGCTGTGAGTGAACGGCCCTGTTTCAGCTGCCGTGGGGTGGGGTGGGGGGGGGCCGGGCCCTCAGGGATGCAGGGTGGAGAGCAGTCACCCTCAGGAAAGCCCCAAAGCAGTCGCATCCCAGCAGGCCCTGCCACACAGTTGCTCAAACTGGATCTAGTTTCCACATTAGGGGTCAAAAATCTGTCCGACACAGACGCAGAAAGGACATACTGCGCTTGAGGCTTACAATTAAGAAAATATGTCACTTATTTAATTTTTTTAGCAATTAATTTGTCTGTATTTCTCTCTCTTTTTGGAAACCACAGCAAATGAGAAGATTGAGGACATTAATGGATGCCCCAAGAGTCGTTCTCAGATGGTAAGAACTTGTTTTATTGCCTTCTGGTTGTGTTTTTACTGCCAGTGTAATTGTATAATGACTTTAATGCACGTTTGTGCATTAAAAGACATTGTTAGATCTGAAACATTAGGTACTAATATGTACTTTTAAAGTTCTTGTATGTAGCTTTTAAGGTATTAATATATGTACCATAAATAAGGTACAAAGATGTTAGGACCTTAGGATACCGGCCCAGTGAGTGCTTTGTACCTTTTTTTCTGAGTGTAATACATTCGATTCTCACTGATGTTGCCAGCAGGCTTATGGATATGCACTTTATTACTGTTATTTTTGCTTCTCTTGTGCTCTCTCTTTATACACATCTGGTTTAAGGGGGGTAGTTTGGCTGAAACTTTAAAAAACTCTCAAAACCATCAGTAAATGTGTAGGTTTGGAGGAAGCACAAGCCAGATTACAGACATAAAGAGCTATTTTAGCCAAGCCAAAGCTAAGCAAAACAAACCGTAGAAGTCTGAGTATCGCTGACGGTCGTATCACACATGAACCAGGGGCAGCGGTTGGTTTTGACTTGTCTCGATTACAAAGGCGGCTGTCAAGCCTGATTGGACGCAACGAAGGAATCATTTTCAAAGGGCTTGTGGTCTATACGTGCGTGTTGTTGTTTTTGGAGGTTTTGATTGTAATGGTGGTCCGTTGAGGCATCGCTCTTGTTTTGACAGCGATGAAACCAGCGTATGTTGGGTTTGGAGGCTGGTGTGCTGCGTTCTTTGGCCAGCTATATCTTGAGTAGAAAGATAGTGCTGCTGCAGTCGATAAGGATGGGATCCTGAGGAATTTAAAGATTCGGGTAATTCCAATGATTCTGGTCATGTTCCTTGACAGTTCAAATATGGATTATTTTAGTACTTTTTAGAAAGAAATTTTTGGAAAAATAAACATGATGTAATGTATTCATTTTTAGAGTTTAAGAAAAAATATAAACCACTGTTCACACGTTTGAGGTCGGTAATATTTTTTAAAAGCCTTTTATACCCATCAAAGCTACGCTTATTAAAATCGAAAATACAGTAAAACAGCAATATTGCAAAATTCTATTGCAAGTTAAACTACCTGTTTTCTCTTTTAATATATTTAGTATATTACATCTATTTTAATAAATGGAAATTATTCCTGTGATAGCAAAGCTGAATTTCAGAAATCATTCTAATATGCTGATTTGATGCTCAAATTTTTTTTTATTAATATCAATGTTGCTTCTTAATATTTTTGTGGAACCCATGATAGTTATTAATTTATTTACTTGCTTACCAACACCAATATACATCTTTTGTAACATTATAAATGTCTTCACTGTCGCTTTTAATCAGTTTAAGTATACATTATATTAATATTGTTATTTTTATCCCAAACAAATAAATATCTTAATGGTAGTATAATATTTTTGTAAGAGGAGTGTTTAATCAGATATTTATAATGACTTTTCTCATGCTTTTTAGATGTGGCATCCCATAACTATATATTATAATAACAATACTAAAGAAACAAAAAGTATTGTAAAATTTGTAATTCATTTATTAGTTTATCTTTTCTAAAACTATTGCCACTGATTACAATAGCATAATGTGAAACTTGAATTGCATAGTAAAATAATTTGCGGTTCAATAAGTGAGTCAGATGAATTCAGTAACCTCTCTGATTCAAGTGTTTTGATTCACAATAACCGACTCCTAAGAGTCATTGATTCAGGAATTGGGCTTCACTGGTCTCACTGCATGTTTGGATTTTGGATTTGAATAGTCAGAAAAGTAGTGCATTAATAAAACCAAATATTGTGAAGATCGTTTGATCCCAATACTTTATGAAATGAAACTGTTCAAATGAAGAACTTGTTCATGTTTCCCAGCCCTAATGCTTTGACCAGCTTCACACAGTAAGCGTTGCTGGTAAACAGCACGACTAAGCTGGTCTTCTCAGATGTGAGAGGTAGATTAGTGCTTTGGGGTTAAGTTGAGACTTACCCGTCTCTCTCACTGACTTCCTCTTTCTCTGGCTCCATCAATTAGCTCCGTCCCCTTAGCAGACAAATTACACCGTAATTTACTACTTTTAGACACACTCTGTCTTTGTGTTTCCATTGCCTTTTCTTCACTCACAGTTTTCTCTCGTTCTGTAGCTGCATGAATGCTCAGGTCTTTTGAATTCATTCTTCTTCTATAACTCAGCCGGTGGTGACTGTACGAGCGTGTGCATATACGCACGTCTATTTGTACATCTCAGCAGGCATTCTGCATTTATGCAGTTTTCCTGTATGTGAGTCACTCTAAAGCTGTTTAAATTACAGCGTGTGTGTTTGTTTGTGTCTTTAGCTAGGAAGCAAAGCACTGCTGGAAGCAGGTGCAAGCCAAGCCATTATGCAAATATCATCATTGTGTGTTTTTATCAAGAGCGGGAATTGCACAATCGCTCTGTGAATGGGCCTCTAGCAACAGCTTATGCTGGACATATAAGTGCTTGTGTTGATTAGCATAAAGATTGCAGAGTAATATCACTGCGACCGCTAATTGCTGACCTGATACTTAACCTCAGCATTCAGATGGGTAAATACGTAAACACATTAAGCTAATAAATGGAGGGGTTTTGGCTCGTATTGTAAAACCGAGGAGTAGAATTTGAATGTGTTTGTCACAGTAGCTTTGGAGGATCATAATATTGATGCAGCTAAGCATATGCTATCTTTTATGGTGTTCAGCATGAGATGCGGTATACAGCCCAGTTTACTTCCAAATGTCATATTTTCAGGAGAAACATGGAATTACACGGTCAAAAAATAAAGAATGGGCGTTACACAAGAGGCTTATTAACGCTGACCACAAAAGTAAGTGGTGGAGCAATTAATAACAGTTTGATTAAAATGACAAAACTATTAAACAAATAAAAAATAACAAGCACTTTGAGTCATGCAGGAAGATTTTTTTCCATTGTTTTTTAAAGACGTCTCTTATGCTCACCCAGGCTGCATTTATTTCATAAAAGATTTGGTAAAAACTATTAATTTTTGTAGTTAAAATATATTAATATATTTTGAAATGTAATTTATATTTCATAATATATATCTTATTATTTTTAATGTTGAAACAGTTATGCAGTTTTTTTATGGAAACCATTTTTTTCAGGATAATTTGATAAATAGAAAATTCAAAAGCACAGCATTTATTTGAAATGTAAAACTTTGTAACAATGTAAAAGTCTTTAATGTCACTTTTTTATATATATATATATATGTATTATATATTTCTTTCCTTTCCTTTTGTTTTTGATTTGTATGCATTTATTAATTCAATTTTTTGGTCAAACCAATATATTTTTGGGGTCTTAATACAATATATAAATGGCAAAAAAGTATGATATTTTTATGTTAAACACATATCGCTGTACTGTCTCTCAATATCAACTGCTTAAACCTTTCCTAAATAAATGTGAAGTGTTCTTCTATTGAAACAATATATGTGTTAGCCCTGCATGTTTTGTGTTCATTTGATAGCTATTTCAGCAGGCCAGCATCAGAGACTCTCCTTCACCTTTGGGACTGTTTTTACACCTGCTCGTTCCGTCTGATCCGTCTCAGATCATCTCCTCCTCCTCTTTAACCCACCAGCAGTGCAGACAAAGCAAAGCACAAGATTGCAGCATTTATGTCAGTGGCTGTTGACACAGGGCTGCTAGAACACACAGGAACTCTCCGTGTCGTAACTTCTCCTCCCCTGTGGTGCGTATTGACACAAAGATGGTTGCTTCAGCGGAGTCATTCTCTGGTCACATGTCTGGTGGAGTTAGCGAAGCAGCTTAAAGTCATTTACTCTATCACAAAAGATCACAATCATCGCTGAGATCATATTGACGGGATGTTTGCCTGTCTTTGTTTTTCACCTCACCTAGTGAATATGTTCTTCTCATGGTTTCCCAGAAAGCTAATAGTTACAATATACAGCATTAACCACTTTCCTGAACAATCCTTTCATTTGTTTTGTTAGTTAAGAGGAAAAATTATAAGGGGAATGATTGGCATGTTAATCTAATTTGGTTGTCTGTCAATCATCACGGGAGGGTTTTTGTGTGTGATTTGTGCTCAGGATGGGGAAGGAATCAAAACACGGGCCACATTCTTCTGTGAGGCGTCCATCACTGCCTGTGTTTTCTCCTCTTATGTTAAACACTCGTTGTTCTTGGATTTCTTTGCTGTGATTTTAATGAGGCCTGGAGTAGATAAGTGATGAAAGTCAAGTTGGACGAGATTCATTGTTTTTGCTGAGATAAGTGGGTGCACAATGATGTTCAAATAGTTCGGGGTCAGTAAGTTTTTTTCTATATTTATATGTCAAATTAAATATTAAAAAGTTCATAATCAGTAATGGCTGCTGAAAATCCAGCTTTGCAGTCACAGGAATAAATTACATTTGAAAATATATTCCAATTATAAACTTAATTGTAATGATATTTCACAAATATTTCTTTATTTTTTCGTTTTAATACTATGCTTTTGATTATAAATGCATCCTTGGTGAGCAAGAGATTTCAAAAAGAGTAAAAAGTATTACCCACCCCCACAGACTTTTGAAAGGTATTGTATGTGCATGAATAAGAATAACATTTATTTCATATGAAGCTACATGACACTATGATAAAATAAAATTTATTTTTTTTAGCACAAAACACATATTCCAGTTGCTTTATTTTTGGGTCATATCATGAAACAATCACGCTTTCCATCAGTTTGTTTGACCTAGAAAAACACATTTCAAGTGCATTAAAGTAAAAAAAAAAAAAAATAAAAGCTGAGATATAATAATTTAAATGTAGGGTGACATTTTCATTTTGGTTTATTTCATTGCATAAAATCCTAAATGTGCTTCTGGGTCATAGCGACTCTAATGATGTTTTTGAATTTTCTTGATTCTTTGTTTCACAATACAAGAGTTCATGAATGAAAACATACAGTAACATTCAGAACCCAAAACTTTGCTTGTGAGAAAGAAGTGCATTTATTAAAGCTAAGTTTGGCACGGTAGACATTGAATACAAGAGGCTAAAGTTTATTGAATAAAATCATTTTAATCTGATCTTTAGAATTTGAGTAGCACAAATCTCGCACAGTGATTAATGAATTGAAAATGATCATAGAATAACTAAATTATGATTATTATTTCATGTAAAACACACTTACATGAATAAGTGGACCTTGGAGGGGAACAAAATGAATAAGCCTCATAAGATCCTGTTCTACAGTCATTCTGTTAAAATGTCTCGTTCATACAGTGTTTCATGTCAGTACATAAAGTGCTTCCATCCTGTCACATGACCTGTCAATCATCACCTTTAAAGACATGCATTCTCTCTCTCTCTCCTCAACTCACATAAACACACTTACACACAAGGAGGAGTTTATTAGGGAACCAGTGGTGATGAAAAATATAATTACAGAGAGGGAAAAAACAACCAGAGGGAGAGATGGAGACAGATAATGAGAGAGACTCATATAGAAGGAATGTAAGCGGTATATGTTCACATGTGTGCATATAAGCAGCACGCTGTACTCTTTTCATACGCTTGAGACAGACAATAGTTGTGTGTGTGTGTGTGTGTGTGTGTGTGTGTGTGTGTGTGTGTGTGTGTGTGTGTGTGTGTGTGTGTGTGTGTGTGTGTGTGTGTGTGTGTGTGTGTGTGTGTGTGTGTGTGTGTGTGTGTGTGTGTGTGTGTGTGTGTGTGTGTGTGTGTGTGTGTGTGTGTGTGTGTGTGTGTGTGTGTGTGTGAAGCTGTTTGTTTAGCAGGCTGGCCCTGTCTTAAACATGATTTTAGTCACCGAGGAGCAGATAAACTCACATTCTCTCACAGGTAACAAGCAGCGAGCTGAGATACAAATGAAGCACTCTTGTTTCAGGTACGGGCCTCTTGTTGCTTTAAGGGAATTCCTTAATTCGTTTTTGACATAGGATGCACATGGAAGAGGGAGTAAGAACTTAAAATGCTTTTATATAGTTATTTCTGATAGAAATGTGCAAGGTTTGTACAAACTGTGACAAACATACTGCCGCGTATTGTCTGTAAATGGAAAGCAAATATGAGTTTAAGTAAATTCAACATGTTTGACTTCTTTGTGCCTTATTGGTTTCAGTATTATAGAAAGAATACTTACATGTTCGTAATGTAAAAGCCAGTCGAACATTCTTCTGGAGTATTTCAGACCGCAAGTGTTCACATAACAAAAAAAAAGCTTTAACATTGATGCATTTTGTAATTATTATTATTGCATTTTAATGATAGAATGATATATATTACATGATATCAGGTCATTTCGAGACAGTTTACTTCCTTTTAGCAATATCTGTTTCAATCATTTTGCTTATTAGGGTATTGTAAGATTAGTTTAGCAACATGCAAATCTATTTTTTCCACAAAAATATTGTGTCTAATATTGTGTAAAATGAAGTGTTCATTTCACTGAATACAATTTTGTGTATGTACAGTCTTAAAATTGTAGTGTTTAAATTGTATTTAAATCTAATGTCAAATTTAAACGTTATCCTAATCTATGAATTGTATTTAGTTTTATTTTAAGTAAATCATACAGTACGCATTCTATCAGCCAGTCTAGATCGGCATTGGTTTTTGAAAAGCACATATTGGTCAACAACTAGTGTTTTTCACGAATCTATTTCTGTGGCTGTGCTTGTGTTTGGTTTTGGTTAAGTGCTTTTTATGGCTCTACAATCAGTTGTTTGCTTGTATTCCAGTAGGTTCTGATTTCTATTGACCCAGTGAGTTTTTAATGCATCTATTATGAGAATGTCATTCAGAGTGGTGTTTGCTGTCATGCATGACCTGCAGCACAACAATCAGAGAAGACAATGTAGTTATGTTAGAGCTAAATTGCCCCACACCCCATTTCTTATTGCATTCATATTGACTTCATATAATATTATGCCTTGTAATTCAATTCACAGAGAGAAAGAGGATATAGATTCATTTCAACCCCTCTCTCTGAGATATGTTTTATTTAGAAAATGTATTTTTAGTCCTGTATGTCTGGGATGAGAATGTCTATTTCTCCCTTGACCCTTAAGGCCAGCAACTGTTGGCTGCCAGCAACTGGGATACAGTCAGTGAGGCTGAAATGTGTTGCTATGGCTGAGATAACTCACACTTGTGCTGACTAACCCATGGCAGATTACCAGCTCTTTAATGCAGAACATGGGCAATAAATCAAAGCAATGCTCTATTAATTATACAGTGGCCCCAAAACATATTGGGACAACTGAGCAACCATTGAAAATTTATGAATTTCATCGCATGACAAAAAAAAATCAAAGCAAGGGGCATATAAAAACAAATGATGCTGGAGTTCTTGTAAATTAGCCTGACTTCTTTTTAGTCATTTTTTGCAGTTACTACTGAATGAAGTTCCACCAGTGTTTCAAAATGAGCAAATGTTGAAATACCTTTAATAGTGAACAATGTATATCAAAAAAAAATACATATTGTGAAATGTTTGACAAGTGTGCTTACTTTGTGCTTTCTTTCTTGAAAATGAATGACAACTTTTTTATTTTGTTATTTAATGCAATGATATTCATACATTTTTAAGTGCACTGTAACCAAAGTGTCCTTGTTCTTTTTTTTGTGGGACTCATGAAATGTAAAATAACATACTATTTTACCTAAATTACTACATGACCCAAAAATGTAAAATAATATACTATATTAGATGAAAACCACTATAATATACTATATCACAATGGTAAAATTATTATAAATAATTTTATCTTTTATAAAAATATAATTTAATAAAATAAAAAAATATTATTTATTAAATAGTATATTATTTATTCTTATTATTTACCTGAAATATATATATATATATATATATATATATATATATATATATGATAAAGTATGTTTGTGTTGAAGTAGTGTTCATTATTCACTACAGCTGGTAAACACTGATTTTTTTTCATTTATTTGCAAGGTGCCAGTGATCTAAAAAAAATTTAATATTGTTATAAGAAAATAATTAATATTTACAATTCAGATGACTTTTTTGTAGTAATGCCAGAATATGGGTAACATAGAGCAGGCGGCTGTGATTATGGATAACCTCGACCCTAGAGTATGGTAAATATCATGAACATATTCCTAGTAGAATCCACATGACCTTTAAGTATAGCCTATTACATCACTCTCCTCGGCCAATCAGATATGCTTCTGCTCTGACTTGAGTGACACTAGGAGACGGCTGGGTCAGCGTCAGGGCCTCGACGACGTCTCCTAGCAACAGGGCAAATGTGATGCCCTCAACGATTGGCAGCAAAGGCTTTGCATACTGCTTTGACTGAGCAGCCAATCTATGCTCTCTGATAACACTACAGCTCCTAGAGCGAGTCACGTATTCAGCCACAGGGCAGATGTGAAGCAAACTCAATCTAGACTGCAAGGAAGCAGCATCTATTCTGAACTTAACCCGGCCTGTTTGTTTTAGGTGATAATGGCTCCTTTCTGTGTGTGGTTTGTCATGATTATTTGTTTTAATGATCGCTGCTGTGCTTATCAACATGCTCTCTCTTAATTTCTCTCTAGATTGAGAACATTGATGCCTGTCTGAGCTTCCTAGCAGCCAAAGGTGTGAACATACAGGGACTTTCAGCTGAAGGTAAAAACACAGTGTTTAAAATGCTTATTTACACATTCAAGGAAGATTTTATTACAATTTTGATCTTTGAACTGGGTTTTCACACTTTAAATGATTAAGCCAGGGTTATTTTAACCTGGGTTATCTTGTTACAAGTTTCACACTGTTCATTCTTCACCCTAGGTTAGTATTTTAACAAGTTGGGTAGTCAGGTTTCAAGGTTTGACATCTGTAAACCATGGGTCAATATTTATGTTTCAGGGTTATTTGCATATTTATGCGGTTAAACCTTTGATTGGACAAGTACAGCACACAGTTTGTTTGCTTTTTTAGTGTCTCTCTTTATCATCTGATGTGCTTTCCTTCACTTTTGTTGTGATTTTTACATTTGCCTCATACAGTGAAACTAAAGAAAGTGCAGAAAAGTTTATTTGACTGAACAAAGCACATTAATTCTTAATGAAGCATGAGTTGTTTAGTTAATCGTTGGCTGTTTGTTGCAGAAAAACGTTCAAACACCTCATTTCAAACGTCGTTGCTACTGCACAAGCTGTAAACTTGTTTATACGGGGCTTTATATAATACAGATTGTTTCAGCTTCATATTAATAAACAGGAAAATAATTTAAAACTTAATGTTATAAAATGATGAATTATGAAACAAATTAAAACTGTAAAGCAGCTCTATAGAAGACTGTGTCATTATTCAGCTCAATTTAGTTCAATGTTGTTTCAGTTCAGTTTAATAACTTACTGTAGCATTAGTTAATCAATTATGAAATGAGTTAAACTATAAGCAGCTCTATGGAGGGCAATTATGTTCTTAATTATTCATGTTATGCCAGTCATTTTAAATTTGATTCAATTTAGTTAAATAACAATGGTGATGCTGCAAAAGTAGCAAAGTTTAATTTGACAGTATCAGTGCAGTTTAATCGATAATAATACAGATTATTAATAGTCTTTTAAACCCCCAAAACGTGGTGCTAACGCCCTTTAAAAATTACAACCTGCTTAACGTAAAAAGTGACATTAGTGTAAAAGCATATTCATGAAACAATCATAAAATGGCTTTATTGTCAAGCACTTGACTGGTTGTGACACAGTGACTGATAACTGGAAGGTTGTATGTTCAATTCCCACAAGAAGCAAGAGTGAGGCGGTCTCAACCCCATCATGCTGTACAAGGGACTGTGCTTGTAATTAGCACCCTACTAATTACTTTGAGAGAAAAGTGTCTGCCAAATGATATACTAAACAGCAATCTGTTGTTGAACATCTCTTCCTCCTAGAGATCCGGAATGGAAATCTGAAAGCCATCTTGGGGCTTTTCTTTAGCCTGTCTCGATACAAGCAGCAGCAGACGACGAGCAGACAGACGCACACGCAACACACACATTCACACACTCCCTTAAGCCAGCAGAGCAGCGCTCCGGCCCAGCTGACCTCCACCTCGCATGGGACGCACACACACAAAACACAGCCAGAGATGCAGTCCAGGTAATCTCTCTCTCGCTCTCTCAATCTCTGTCTATCTATCTAGCATTGTTCCATCTATAATGTTCTATCATTCTATCTAATCTGCAGATGTTATATGGATTGTTTGTGGATTGATTTGAAGCAATCTGTCTATCTAAACGTGTCTTCATTCTCTTAGCGTTGTGATTGTGTGATGTTGTGTTAGTCATCACTGTCTGTGTTTGTCAGTCTCTCTCTCTTTATCTCTCTCTCTTCTCGTTTCTCTTCTTCTTTCGATCTAGGGATGGCTCTCAGAGTAAACTCAAGTTTTCCATTGGTCAGAAAAAGTCTTCTAGGTAGCGCTCTCATTCCCATCCTGTGCTCTCGTGTATTTCCTCTGCTGTCAACCTGCTCGTCATCACCCTCCTCTTCCTCACTTACTCTCTGCATGTGATTTTGTGGTCTAACTCTACTCATGTATGTTCAAGATCGTTCTGTGAAACTCAAATATTCGAACTAACTACTCAATACAGTATCATTCTAATTAAATAGTATTAAGTAATCAAAATTATTATTTGCCTATATATATTTATAATGCATTATACAATATTCATTCTTACATTGATAATGCCTTACTTTAATATTATAATTTCACAAATAACTGTAACAACAGTTATAACTTCAAATAAAAAAGTATACTGCATTAAAACACATGGCCAACACCATATTTCAGGTGTTTTATCATGTGTTGTCTTATGTTATCAAGTGCATTACAATATTTAAAGCATGTGCAGGTTTTTTTTTATGTACATATTAAAGTATTTTCTAAAGCAAAGTATTTTAACTGTGGTTGAAGTTATTAAAGAATGTATATAACTGAATGCAATTTATAAGAAATTATAAACACTTTATTATGCATATGTATATTTAATAGATATCTATTTAACACATATATTGTTAGATAGAGACATCTATTAAATAGATAAATAAACTAGATGTATTCTAAATATAAAGAAGAAAACAATGACCTATCTTTTCCTAGAATATATCCAGCCAGACAGAATATGTGGACTCTGTCAGGTGATGTTACCCAAAAACACGTCCCTGTGGAGATGTCTGCTCAGTGAGCTGTGCTAACTTTAAAATAACTGCTCTGTGTGATGCCCTGCTTGAGTAAATTAATTATTCATTGTGGTGTGTGACCGAAAGGTTGGGCTTGTAGTTTTGGTTTCAGTGAATGATGTGTTTGTGCCATCGGTCCCCAAGTGCTGCAAATGCATTTCAGATGCAAACGTGTAACGCATTTGAGATAATTACACTAAAAATACTATGAATCACCTTATTTAAAATTCCCAGTTTAAATATCAGTCCAATCTTTCCTATTCCACCATTCGTTTTTGGCTACATGTGACACAATGTTGCCATCTAACGGTGGATAGTTATAATTGCAGATAAGCCTTTCACAGATATGAGATGTATTTTAGGTGAGCAGGAAAATAAAGGAACATATCTCTTTGCTGCATACTGAGGATGAAATGTCAAGGCCACACAATAGACAGCAATGTGATTAGCATAAGTCACTACAGATGTTCCTGCATTTTACATGACATTTACCTAGACTTGATTGTTGGGTGAGATTAGTCTATTTGTCTGTCAATCATGAGGCCTTAAAAGACAGACGGAGAAATGCCACATTAGAATCACAAATCTTCATCATAGAGACGTTTACTGGGTTTCTTTTGTCCATATGTTACTATTCTTTTTTGAATATGTCAGATTTAGAATTGGTTTAGACTCAGTGTATTTCAAGATGGGCTTTTTATATTAAATATGTATAATAATATTTGTAATTTATAATATGGATATATAATATTAAATATTTAGCTTCTATTCAATTCTGTCCCTTGGCAGCATCTGCACAAGTCTGTGGTGTTAAACTAATTATCTAAACCTTAAACAAGGCACACAATGCTTGATAAAAATATTTTCTTCTTCAAATGCTTCAGTTTTGTGGAAGTAAATACATAGGTAAGGGTTATTTACTGTTGCATTACTCAGTAGCACAATGCACTATTTGCTGGAGGGATTCACTGCTGATGCATTGAACAGATCCTCCGTCACTTTGCATTAATATAAATAAAAAAAAAGCACACCAAAGCAATTTAGAGTGATTTGTGTTTTTGCTGCTGGGGAGAGATGTTTTTTTCAGCTTCATTAACTGGGAATGAATTGAATAAGGCTGATTCTAAAACAAGAGACCCTGAGAAAGGCACAAACATTAGGCATTAAGCAACATCTAGCAACCACTCAGAATGCATTAGCAACCCCATCACAATCCCCTGGCAAGCCCCAACAACACCTGAGCACGAGTTCTGCACCGGCAAGAAGCACGCACATTTTCTTCAGAAACTGTAGGAATGTTGTTGTTAATATTCTTTGCTCTCTCGCTGTCACAGATTACCTGGCCCCACCTCGAGGATGTCCACTGCGGGCAGTGAGAGTTCTCCTCGAGGGTCCATCAGTTCAGCAGGGAATCGCCGCAGTCAGGTGTTCAGCGAGAAAGCCAAACCTGCAGCAGCTCAGGCCAAAGGTAAAGCCAACGTCACAGTCTGTAAAGTGAAGTGACCTCGGAATCGAAACATTAATCATAATCTCATCAGAAAATGGCAGGGCAGGATTTCATAAAAAAACAGCTTTTGTGCGGCAGCTGGCGTGTGAATGTAAAACAGTTTCGCTCTGACAGATTTGAACACGCTTGTCTCTACAGAGTCCTTCCAGTTTATATATTATCTGTGATTTTATCATGCTTGGGCAAAATGAGTTTATTTTCTGTATTTTATTTATTCAAAAAATGCTGACTAGCTACAGCCCCAGGCAATGTTTATAGAAAAATTAGATAATAAAAAAATATTTTTCAGATTCAGTTTCAGATGGGCTGGAAGAAAGCCGTGTCTCATGTTTTAGTTATGTATGGCAAGATTTGTGATATGAATGAGCTATGTTTATGGTTTGTTTCTTTCTCCAAATGAAATTTCGTTTGTCATTTGTATTTTGAACAGTAATGGAGCCGTCTTCTCCATTTAAAGTAAAAACTATTGAGCTATTCTTTATTTACTCTGTTGGCTGTGTGCATGTACACTACTTTTCAAAAGTTTGGGGTCTGTAAGATTTTTTTTATCAATATTAATACATTTATTCAGCAAAGATGCATTACATTGAAATTAAAGTCACAGTAAAAAAAAAATATATTTTGAACTTTCTGTTCATCAAAGAATCCTAAAAATATATCATGTTATACACAAAACAATAATTAACAGCTTAACTGATTTCAACATGGATAATAATAAGAAATAAAATGTTGAGCAGCAAATCAGCATATTAGAATGATTTCTGAATGATCAACTGGACAATTCAGCTTTTCCATCACAGGAATAAATAATATTTTAAAATGTATTAAAATAGAAAACAGTTCTTTTAAATTGTAAGAATATTTCACAGTATTCCTGTTTTTTTTACTGTATTTTAGATCAAATTAATGCAACCTTAGTGAGATATGATACTGCATACCATTTATAATTTCTGCATTTACAAGAACAATGTCTCGATGTCAAATTTGGCTCTGGGTTAGCATTATCCAGTAGCTCACATGGCATAGGTGAAGTCAGCAGAAAACAAAAGATGACTTTCTACAGGAAGGTATTGCATTTTAAACATGTTCTGGAATAACGTGCGCTGATGAATTATGGGCAATAAGATAAAATGGGTCAGTTCTGAGTTCATGTTGACTTTAAGCGGTCACTGTGTTTAAATGTGCCAACCACATTTCTGTGCTCTGTGACGGAGCTGTGCTGAGTTTGGAGTAGTTAATGTAGCAGGCAGTGCTGGAAATAACTGCTTATAATGACCTTGAGTGAAGCTAGTCACACAACCCCTAGCTGAGATGTTTGCAAATGTGCCATACCTGTGTGTGTGTGTGTGTGTGTGTGTGTGTGTGTGTGTGTGTGTGTGTGTGTGTGTGTGTGTGTGTGTGTGTGTGTGTGTGTGTGTGTGTGTGTGTGTGTGTGTGTGTGTGTGTGTGTGTGTGTGTGTGTGTGTGTGTGTGTGTGTGTGTGTGTGTGTGTGTGTGGTACTGGCTTTGAAAGCAGAGTGAGCGAAGCGTAGGAAGTTTCTGCATTAATTAAGCTCCAATTAGTGTGTTTTGGCCCTGAGAATTTGGCAGCAGTGAAAGAGGCACGGAAAGAAGAAGGTTTCCACAGTGTCATGCTTTAGACGATCTGTCCTGTTTTCTATTTTGTCCACTGTATGTTTGTGTACATATATCTAGATGAGCGAAGCATTTGAGAGAAAAATTCAAAGCAGTTTCTTCTAATGGTAGACTTTACAAACTGCATGCCCATGTTCACTTTTTAAGAATCATTTCTTGAATAATCTGACTTTAATACCAGACTTGTGTGTAGTTAAAGAGTTCAGATGTTTTGGTCTTGTGACAGTGAAAGTTAGTAAATGGTGTCAGCCGACCGATTCTCCCATAATGCATTTAGCTCTGATATTTTGCGTGTGACCTGCTTAATGCAAAGCAGAGTGAGAATGTGAATCACAGAGCAAAGGAGCATAACTCTTCTGTGTGTGTGCCATTATTTTGTCACTGTTGAAACGGATAAAAGCCTCATTTGAGATGACTTGACTTGACTTATGTTTCAAAATTTTAAAGCAAGCAAGAAAAAAATAACCTTTTTTGTTTTCAGAGTTTGAAATCAAATTTTCTAGACAGATAAGTACATTTAAATTCAATGCTGTAAAAATAGTATTTGTATAGTTGTAATTTTATGCAGTTTTATTTTAAAGCAGCATTTATTTTATTTTCATTTCATTGCATTGAGATAAAACTTTTTATACGTTACATTTTTTTCCATTAAAGGGATAGTCTACCCCCCAAAATGATCATTTACTCACTCTCATGTTGATCCAAATCTGTATGACTTTCATTCTTCTGTGAAAAAAGGTATTTTTGGTTCCCACTGGTTCCCTTTGTCTTCTATTGTATGGCCAAACAAATACAATTGAACTGGATATGAAGAAAGAAGAATAAAGAAGATGATACAGGTTTGGAACAACGTGAGTGTGATGAGTAAAATGTTCATTTTTGGGTGAACAATTGCCTTATGGTCCATGTGGTGTTTAAGCCTTTATTTACAGCAATTGCTGTATGTGTGTTTAATATTGGCTTATTGAAATACTAGACTAATCAGGCATGTTTACATTATGAATACAAGATGAAAATATGACCAATAACAATTGGAATTTTCTTACAATCACTTCATGACTGTATTTAATAACAGAGGGGAAAAAACGGACAAGGTGCCATATGAAACAGGCATGATGTGTTTATTGGTGGGCTCTCGTGGGGTGGTCATCTGAGACTAATGATAGCTGTTATTCTGCCGTGGAGAAATAATCACTTAAATATGGACGTTAAGAGGAACTGAGAAGGCCACAAACCCTGAGGGCAGAAAGTTGCTCTAAAGTTTCCTAATGACATGAGGTCGACAGCAAGATTATTTCTGCCCAAAGTTTTGCAATTTATTGTCATATGGTCTGTTTCTGGACAGCAACTGCTCAACTGTTTCTCTTTTTCTCAACTACGGTCTTTTTCTGACCTATCCCCTTCTCGGCCCCTCTCTTTCCTCTCTCTACCTATTGGAAGTCATTAGTGGTCTGACCCACTTCTCTCTGGCTGGCATGGCTAATTGGACCTTAATCACTTCCTAATTGCTGCTTTGTTTCTGTGCCGCTCGTTAAATGCCAAACTGAAGGAGATGAGAACAGTGTTTTTCCCTCATGTCAGAACGTTTAATAAAATACAACCTGAACAATAATAAAACATTTGAGCGTAATCAGTTGATTTTTAGTCAAAACGTTTACATTCAGTCTTAACAAGTACTTACCAGAAGTTTGTAGCTAATATTATGTCAGATAATATTTCCGTCTGTTTAAAATGATATATATCTGAATAAACAGTGCATAAAGTATCTGTGAGAACCATCCAGCACCCCGACTAGGCACTCAGTGGGATACACCTTTAGTTTTTGATCTCATTTGTAATGTGCAGCATTAGTAGATGTTTTAGATTTTTATTTACAGTTTTTGGGTACTTCAGGTCTTTTTTTCTGGGACTGGACCACCGGCCGGCTGACAGAGCGAGTGTGTTGAGCGTGATCTAGAGGCTCAGAGGGAGGGGGCTGGACAGAGGGACAGCGGGGTTTCTGTGCGAGAACTCGCCAGTGTTTGCAGTCAGTGTTTTATTTGCAGTGTAGCTCCTCAACTACTGAGACACTACAGGCTGGACTGACGCTGGAACCAGCTCACTTTAACAAATGGACCTACCAGGTGAATGAGAGACAGATACCATGCTGATTTCACTTTAACTTTTATGTTTTTCTTTGCTTTTTATAAACAGTTATTTTACTACAATGAAGAGGAACATTTTCCATGATTATAATTTACACTTTTAGACTATTTCACATGAGCAATACATGTCATTCTGCAAGGTTTGGCTAATTTTACTGTTTGTTTTCAAAGACTTTTTATAACTCTGTTGTGCTAAAATGCATATTTCATGTCAGTTATTTAACGGAAGTTTTGTTTGTGTATGTCACACAGAGCACAATAGCTAAATTTGGCCTCCAGTGTTTGAATGGGCATTAAAGTCTTACTCGCTGTGTTAGTGTAAACAATTTAGAATGGATCTCAGTCGGCTGCCTGCTGCTCACTATTAGAATAACATTAGTTCATGAGTGACTTGCCTTTTATGGCCAGGGAGAACAGTTTCAATATTCATCTCCGGTTAAACTGTCAAAACTTTTCTCCTCTTTTCCGTAGCCTTTGATTCAATTTGCTTTAATTTTGGCTTTATTTCCCTGGTTCCCAGGTTTTTTTCCACAACATCTGTTTGGTTTTGAGATGTGATCTTTAGGACTGACTGTTCATCAGTGTTGTTGTTGTATATTTTGCTATGGTAATGATGTATGTGTCAGCACAGTACCAAGAGACTTTCTCATATATGATGTTATGTGTTCCTTAATTATGAAAAACCACATGACATCTGATCAGACTGTTTGACTCGTTTACAAAAATGCGATTTTGATTGGATTTCAAACACATATTGATGCCATGTGTCTGCAAACATGCATAGATGTAAATGTAACTTAATTAAGTTTAAGTAGTAAGATACAACTGTAACTGAAACTGAAATAAAAATGAAAGGAACTTAAAAAGAACACTAAAAATGACAAAAGCACATAAAAAACCTAAAACACAAACTAAAATGAATACTAAACATGAATCTGTCTGGGTTTTTTGTAGGACAATGTCTTTTTTGGGGGGTATATTTTGTGTTCACTTGCTCTTTGGGATTCATGTAGTTCAAAAGTATGTTTTTTTTTACTGCTCATCTTGACCAGGACTTTCTGGAAGAAAAGATATTGAATTTCAATGGGAACTTCCTGATTAAACTAATGATAAAAAAGAAAACAAATGTTAATTCAAAATATGAACAAATGCTTATAATATATGAACTAAAATAACATTGGACCAAGTAAAAGTGAATTCTTTATTCAAATTCAGATTTCATTTAAAGGGTTACTCCACCCCAAAATGAAAATTTTGTTTTAATCGCTTACCCCCATGTCATTCCAAACCCATAAAAGCTTCGTTCATCTTCGGTACACAATTTAAGATATTTTGGATGAAACCGGGAGGCTTGTGACTGTCTCATTGACTGCCAAACAATTAAGAAGAAGAATTTATTATTTGTCACATACACAATTATACAGAGTATAACCAGCAGTGAAATGTGTTCTCTGCATTTAACCCATCCAAGTGCACACACACCTGGAGCAGTGGGCAGCCGACGCTGCGGCGCCCGGGGAGCAGTTGGGGGTTCAGTGCCTTGCTCAAGGGTCTCACCTCAGTCGTGGACAATTCCTGCCGGAGCTGAGATTCGAACCCACAACCTCGGGTTACAAGTCCAACGTTCTATCCATTAAGCCACGACTGCCCCCAATTAACACTGTCAAGGCCCATAAAAGTATGAAAGACATCATCAAAATCGTTTTATGATGCGACGAGAATACGTTTTTTTGTACGCAAAGAAAATAAAAATTCTACGTTCTATGTTATTCTACATGTATTTACGCTTTTATTTGAACGAAAATAGTGCATCCTTGTGTTGCGGTTGATACAGAAGAGCGTATGCAGTTTGCGTCCAGTGGATAATCTCTAAAATGGCGCTTCGGTGACGCGGAGAGACAGAGAGGAGTTGAAAAAAAAAGTCGTTATTTTTTATTTTCTTTGCATTAAAAAAGTATTCTCGATGCATCATAACATTCAGGTTGAACCACTGATCGCAGATGGACTATTTTGATGATGTCTTTCATACTTTTCTGGCTCTTGACAGTGTTATTTACTTGACAGTCACAAGCCTCCCGGATCTCATCCAAAATATTTTAAATTGTGTTCCCGAAGAAAGCAGAACTTTTACAGGTTTGGAATGACATGGGGGTAAATGTGATTAATGGCAACATTTTCATTTTGGGGTGGAGTAACCCTTTAAAGGTCCCATATTGTACTCCTTTCTGGAGTTTTATTTTAGGTTTTGATGTCCTTAAGAATATATATTTGCAGTATAAGTACCAAAAACCATCTCAATATATTTTTACAGCTCTTCTCTCGGGAGCTCTGGTAAAAACAGGTTGATTTGTCCTGTCTAATTAATATTCATGAGCCTCTCTTCTGATTGGCCTGTTGTTTTCTGAGTGACGCAGTGTAAAACAACAAACTGACGATTTATGTATAAGTTAATCATTTGTAATTTTATATACATTGTTGTGATTAATTGTGGCTGGAATAATAATGTAGCTGTAAATAGTTGCTTGCTGAAATTGAAATGTATTTACATCATCATGACTAGATAGACACGGTGAGTTTGTCTTTACTACACATGTTAGATGTGATCCACCTCATAATAACAATCCTGTCAGATCGTCCATCCTTTGAGTGAGAGTGTAACGTTACAGGTCGGCCGATCTGGTTTCGTCCATTAAAGTTAACCTTTTCGACATGTTTCCGTGTTGTTGTTGCTCAGCAATGGCATGGACGCGATGCTGTCTGGGGGTTTGGCAAAAGGACGGTGGGCGGTGCTCGGGATGGTGACTGAAGGCGGTTACTGAGTAGTTCGGACGTCACATTTTTACGGAAGTCACAAGCGCTCGTGAAAAAGCACAGCTACTTTATGCGGGTTCTGTGCACTGTGCTGTGGATTGACTGTTTTGAAACTTATATGGTAGTTACATAGCCCCTAGACCTCTGTTATCATGAAAAAAGCCAGGAAATTTCAGTTTTGACAATATGGGACCTTTAAGTATGGTACAGATATGAATGTGTATTTTGCTGTGAGCTGTTCACTCCTTCTCTCACATATGCAGTCCAACTTTCTCCATGACTGCTTTATCCTGTCTCTCTGATTTTCCTGTGTTTCAACGTCACCTCTCATGAATTTCCTCTCCAGAATCATCAGAGAGTGTCTCCTCACAAGGCGTGACTGAGCACACTCTGTCATCCCTGGCGTCCGCCTGCACCTCTGTTTCCACCAGCACTGTGGCATCTTCATCTTCATCAACAGCCATCCCCCAGCCCAACTCGAGTAGCAAACCCTGGAGAATAAAATCTCAGAGCACCAAGCACACTGCTACCTCCACCGCTACCTCCACGGTGCTTTCCATCAAACCAGATCTCCAAGCCAAGCAGCCCGTGCCTGCAGAGCCGCCACCCAAAGCTGTGCCTCAGAAGTCCATGCTGGAGAAACTCAAACTTTTTAACAGCAAAGGAGGCTCCAAGTCATCCACGCAAGCAGAGGGCACCATTACGCCAACAGGAGGAAAAGATGCTGGTTTGGTTTTGGAAAGAGTTGAGGCTGGTTCCAATACAGAACCCATTGAGGAAATGGATGGTAATGTCAGACCCACAAACGGATCGAGTGCCATTACGATGACAACCAGCAGCCCAAAGATTGCACTAAAGGGCATTGCGCAACGGACATTTAGCCGAGCGCTCACGGCAAAAAAAGCCTCAACTAAAGCTGTAGATAAAGAAAAGGAAAAAGAACGAGCTAAAGAAAAAGACAAAAATGGGAAAGAGGGGTCAAAGCGTGTCCCTTCCTCAGAAAAGGTAGAGATCAAAGAAGTTAAGGAGGAAGCTGCTCCCTCCGAGGCAGAGCCCAGGAAAGCTTCCAAGATCGCCAGCTTCATACCCAAAGGCGGCAAAGTGGGCGGTACCAAGAAAGATAGCCCCGCCCCTGTGCAAAGTGGAATTCCAAAACCAGGAAGTAAAAACCCTGGAAATGGAGCGGTAAAAAGTTCAGTGTTGCCCCTCGGCGGTAAAGACAACGAGAGGCCCCGCAGTATGCGTCTGGGAGGGGGTCTGGGACTTCATAGGGACAGCCGGCATTCCTCGTCCTCTTCCAGCCTGGCTTCCACCGAGGGGAAAGGACACCACAGCGCCGCCCTGGTGGCCAACGGAACACAATCCACGGCCAGCAACACAATCAGTGTGCAGCTGCCTCAGCCACAGCAGCAGTACAACCACCCCAACACCGCCACCGTAGCACCCTTCATGTACAGGTGAGACTCGTACTTGGATTTTTAGATGGAGGATGATAAAATAGGGGAAAAACAGATTTAGATCGAAGGAGAAACTCGAGCCAGATCTAGAGATCATAGGGGGGTCTTTTGACTTGGACCAGTAAGTATAGCCACAAAGTAAAGTTTTTCTGTTGGTGGTGTTGTTGTTAACTGAAACTGGACTATTCAAAATAGTTTTTGTTAATTGAAACAAAGCTATAAAAATCTAAGCTATAAAAATAATATTAAATATAAATATTAGTCGGAAGAACTTAAACTTGAAAAATTAGATATGTTGCTTTGGCAACAAACTGAAATAAAATAAGCTAAAATACAACTGAAATAAAGCAAATTCAATCTAAATAGAAATATAAAATATAAAAATAGAAATAAAACTAATAACAATAAACGCACATTAAAAACATAAAAATAAACACTAATTCAAAATATTCATAAAAACAATAACAGTATATGAGTAATAATAAACTAACACTGGACTATTCAAAGTTTCAAACTGAAACACATTTATGATTTTTCAAAGTCTGATTTTTTTATTCAAATCTTGTGATACGGATATGAATGTGTTTTGAAATGGGTTTGTTAAAATCTGATTTAATCTGTATTTTGCTGTTGACTAAAATGTATATTCCAAAAAAAGCCACAGCTTCAATTTTCTTCTCTCACAAATGCAGTCCAAACAAAGGAAGAAAAAATGAAAGTTAGAAATGTTAACTTAGCAACTAACTAAAGTAAGTTTAATTTGTTTAATTTTAAGTACTAAAATTACTAGAATTAAAACTGAAATAAAAATGTAAACAAAAGCTAATAAAGTGACAAATTGCTAAAACAAACTAAAATTTGAATGAAGACTGAAGATTTAAAATAAGACTGCTAGAAAGCACAAAAAAACAGCAACCACATACATAGCAATTTGCTTAAACTCTCTCACAAGACCTTAGTAGCTGAATAGCAACCTCCTGACAACCACACAAAACCAAAACACAATCACATACTGTACCATCATGCTAAAAACATGCGAAAGAACATCTTACTAACAACATAACACAAGGTGATATTGTTTTGTACTGAAAAAAAATCGAGTGAAATCTTAATGCATGCATGTTATGCATGTAGTGCATATCAGATAGACAGATAAATAAAATGGATTCATGCCCAAACAGAAGCAGAATGTAACAAATTTGTATTTAGCTTATGAGACTGCCACTGTAAAACTCACTGTGAATGACTGTAGTAAGTGTGCATGCGTGCTCACATGTGAATGACTCCCCGTCAGGCTCAGCTGTGAAGCGCTTGACTGGTATTTCCTCTGAAACAGACCTGTTGCCCTGTGTTTGTTTTCCATAAAGGATTCCTTTAGTCAGGCCATGACTTCTGCTGACTAGAGTGTCACAGAAAATGTGTGTATGCATCTACATGAATGACATCTTTTAACCCCTGTGTTTTTAGGTCTCAAAATGAGGCAGATGGAAACATTGGCACAATCCCAAGCTCCGGATGTCGTAGCAGTGACTCCAGTAGCTTCAGTAAGATCAACCAGTCTTCTACTGAGGACCTGTCAGGTAACCTGTTCATTTCATATCTGATGAAGTTTAAAACATCTGATATTCTAAAACCTTTTCCTGTTGGTAATTATAATAATCAATGCACCATTTGGACAAAAAAAGAAAAAAAGAATGTAAGACTGATATTGATGATGTTCTGAAGTTTAAATCAAGCAAGCAATTTTACAGTAAGTATGCTATACTCACCTAGGCTGCATTTATTTGATCAGAAACACAGTAAAAAGTTAATTTATTCATGTGATGTTAAGCCGAATTTCAGCAGCCATTACTCCAGTCTTTATTGTCACATGATGCTTCAGAAATAATTTTAATATGCTGATTTGTTGCTCAAGAAACCTTTATTATTGGCAGTGTTGAAAACAATTATTAGCATTGTTTGATGAATAAAAAATGATTTGAAAAACAAATCTTACCCAAAGTGTTGAACAGTGTTTAAATACAGATATATGATATAAAAAGTGAAAATGAATGCACTATATTCAGGTGAAGATCCAGAGACCAGACGTCTGAGGACTGTCAAAAATATTGCTGACCTGCGGCAGAATTTAGAAGAGACCATGTCAAGTTTGCGGGGGACGCAAATCACACACAGGTAGATGCATCTATTTCTTACTTTTCACAGTCTGATGTAGCAGGAGAACTTTCAGAGAGAAAGCGGCTAAGATAAGAAGATGATTCTTTGGTGAACCGTGAACCATGATGCTTTAACAGTGAGGGAGAAGGCATATTATTCCCCAATTCAACTGGCAAAGACACAGGCTGCCATAAAAGGACACCTTTTTCTCCCAGTATTTTATCTTTTGAGACAGTAACAAGTAGCCATTCCTTCCTCAGCTTGACTCTTTTAACTGTAAATGACTAATTGAATAGAGTCTGTCCACCGGCTCCGCCACGCTCTTTCCATCTCTATTCTTAAAACCTCCTTTGTTCCTCTTTTTTGATTATTCATCTGCTTGACCCAGACTGCATTGCTATGATGGCATCATGCTGTAATTGTGAACAGCTTAAAAAGTCCATTTTAGGACAAAATGAGAGCAGCAATGCATTTTTGTTTCCTGAGGTGTCAGGATATTGGGTACAATTCCTCAGTACTATGCATAAAACATTTCCTCATATTATAAGTTAAGTAAATATTGTAATTGAATACTGTTTTGGTGAAAAATATCATGGTAACTGTGGTTTCCTGGATTTAACTATACTACAATATCTTAAAAATGTTGTTAAAACTTGGGACAAGCCACTACTGTAATAAAAACAGCTAATAACATGGTATTTTTAAAGAAACTATAGATATGTACCATGGTATAATTATTGATACCATGGTACATTTTAGCTTTTAAATAGGTCATATGAATTTGATTTTATATTGACTTAAGTGAATTTTAAATGTTCTTTCTCTCAGCACACTGGAGACCACTTTTGATGGTAGCGTTACTACTGAAATGAGCAGTCGTAGCATCCTCAGCATGGCATCTCGCCCCACGCCCCTGTCCTGGGCCAGTCGCATGGGCCAGTCCAGCCCCCGTCTACAAGCAGGAGATGCTCCTTCGGTTGGTAACGGGTATCAGTCCCGCAGCGGAGGTGTGGCGTCTGGCCAGGGCCGGTATCTGTACCAGGCTCCTCTACGGAAGCAGCTGGCAGCGCGTGGCAGCGCCCTCTGTGGCCTGGAGCTGGGAGACAGGGTGGAGGATCTGGAGCTGGCAGGTGTGGGGCTGGAAATGAGCGGCTACATGAGTGATGGAGACGTGCTGGCTAAGAACACCCGCTCTGATGAGCTGGCCAGCGGGTAAGTGTGATTGGCACTGGTTAAGACGGATGACTAATGGGGCTTTCCAATAGCTGATAATCATGGGCGTTTTCAGTATGTAGTTAAGTGGAGATGAAAGGACAATTAAAAGGCAATTTAAAGGTACACAGCGTAATTTACACAAGTGGTAATTCTTTGTTGGTCCGTGATTATTATTCACAGATAATTTGTAAAGTGCCTAAAGGGAGCAGATTTGGTGTAATATCTGCATTAAAGGTCAAGTCAGTTTACCGTATTGAGCGTTGTCATGTTCATACATTTGTACATTACCATAAGGCATAAAACAAATGGATCATGCTTTCTGTGAAACTCTAAGACTAAGTGGATATTTGTAGTGTGGTTTTATTGCAGCCACTAGAGGGTGATATGGCTCTCTAAATATGAATTTGCATGTTGTTTTCATAGGTCCAATGCATTTTCATATTGATATTCTAAATCAGTGCATGACTACCAGGGTCAGAAATTAACTTTTCCATTTTGAGGCAATATTTGCCTCTTGGAATTGATTGGCTCTTATTTTTTATTTTTTTTTTTTTTTTTACTTTGTAAGGACAGTTTTTGTGCTTACCTTATTAAATATAGCCTATTGGGCAGAATTAACCAACTTTTACATTGAGGCATTGTTTTAGTAAATGCACAAATTCAGAAAAGGATATACCATTCAGAAATTATACATATATATATTTTTTTTCTCTTTATTTTTTATATTTTGAAATACGTCTTTTATGCATTGTCGTGCAATTCAAAAAACTGCATTTATTTTAAATATATCCTTTTTTTTTGTTGTTGTTGTATTGTTATGAATATCTTAACTTTTAATTAATTTGATGCCTCCTTCCTGAATAAAATTATTAGTTTAGTGCACACACATAAAGTAAATAAAAAATGTAGTAACCCTAAACTTTGGATGGTATTGTATTTCACTAATATATCATCATATAACATTAGATGTTTGCCTTTTTTGGTACTCTTAAAGGCATAGTTCACCCGTAAATGAAAATGATTTACTCGCCCTCAAGTTGTTCCAAACCTGTATGCGTTTCTTTCTTCTGGTGAACACAAAATAAGAAGAATGTTGGTAACCAAACAGTTGCTGGTAGCCATTGACTTCCATAGTATATTTCCCCGTACTATAGAAGTCAGTGGGATCCATCAACTGTTTGGTTACCCATATTCTTCAAAATGAAAATAAATTCATACAGGTTTGGAATAACATGAAGGTGAGAAAATGATGGCACAATTTATATTTCTGAGTGAACTATCCCTAATCTGAAATGGATTTATACTGAAATGCTGATTTTACTTCGAAGCTCAGGATAGACACTAGAGAAGGATTTGGGACTGCGTGTGTTTTTATGTAGGCATTAGTGTGAATCAGCATTGTCCTGATTCACTGAGTCAATTCTCGCGTGCAGATTTGAATCCAGTTGTATTTCAGATACAGTTATGACGTCTAATGATGCATGTAAACACATGAAATGCAATGAATACCCTCACCTTGCGGCTCTGGTCCTTAGGCAGTAATAAAGCAGCTTTAGTGCATGTGCTCTCCTCTGAACCGAGTGTACAGATCGAAGGGGCAATGTAACACAGATTTACCGCCCCCTTCATGCCGAAACAAGCTCTCTGCATACCTTGGCTGTGATAATGTGCAATTTAAACCTCTTTCCCCACAATCACAGTCTTCCTGTGTGGTTGAACACTACAAACCGTTCTAGTGCTTCTAACATTACCAGATTAGAGAGAACGGGCCAGGTGACAGGCTCCAATTACACCTGGCCATAAGCCTGACGTCTGGATGCAAAATATCACTTAGATGGTCGTTAATAAATGTCTGACAAAATCCAGGCATCAAAAACCTGTCAAAATCACGGTTTTGCTCACTTTTACTGCACTTTTTCATTTGGGTGCTATTGTAAATCTGACATTTTGAATGTGAAGTCTTTAACACTGACACTTTACTGAAAAAATGAATCTCCTGTGTGCTTTGATAAATGTCTCTTAAACTAGAGGATCTCCTGCACAATGGATGCTGTCATGAGCATTGAGGGAAGTGAGATTGCTATTGGAGGGCTATATAGATCTTGAAGTGCACTAACATGTTTGAACCAGATACTTCATGGAAAGAGGCTCTCGTGATACTGCTGTTGGGTCTGAGTTCCCAGGTCTCAAAGTGGTTGTTTTCACAGTCCAATCAGGACTGACGGGTTAAAGACTTCACCCCAGGCTTCTCTCTATATATGAACACATACGGGTTGAGCTAATATGATCTCCTTCCTCTGTTCATGACAGCACTTTGATAATGGAGAGACAGGTTTGTCACATTACATCATATGTATCACGCTGAAATGAATATGCTCTTTAGTTAAAAGACGCTGACATGTGACGGACATTGCGCTTACAGCATCTGTGAGGCTATTGAGATTTCTGTGAAGCAGATAATCATCTGAAAAAATATAGAAATGCTGTAAATCATGTCACTTGTTAAAGTTTGTCTATGGCATAGTCTGAAGGCATTTATAGCTTTTAGTTTGTTTGGTATTTGCGCAGTTATGCTTTAGTAGATCAGAAAACACATGCGAAGACCTTGATGTTCCTCTCCAAACACACATTATACAGTAGCTGTCAGATCATTGTCTTGTTTACACAGAAACACACACACACACACACACACACACACACACACACACACACATTTTGTCATTTTAAAGTGTGAATTCAATTAGAAAATTGTCAAAAAATAGATTTATTCTCATATTCAGGTTTTTGGGATTTAAAAAAATTAATAAACTATCATTATATTTCATATAGGCTGTTTTTTTGCATTTGAATTTTATCCGTTTTAATTGTTTTAAATATTTGTATTGATTGAAATATTCTTTATTTCTTTATATATCACCCAGATTTCACCAGAAAAAAAGAAGATGAATTATCTTTAGCATAGATAAAATTAAGCCTGATTAGGATAATGGATATTTTTTTCAGTCATTTTTTTCAATTAATATAATATGATTTATTTTTAATATTATGAAGTTATCAATATTATCCTCAATCAACTAGTCTCTCATCCTCTCTCCTCTTAACTTTTCCTGTTCCTTTTCTCTTTCTCATCCCCCTCTTTCTTCCCCTCATGTACTGCCCTTCTCCCAAAACCCCTCCAGGCTCTCTTGTTCATGGGGTGGGGGTTGTGTTTATGTGCTGGTGTGTGTGTGTGTGTGTGTGTGTGTGTGTGTGTGTGTGTGTGTGTGTGTGTGTGTGTGTGTGTGTGTGTGTGTGTGTGTGTGTGTGTGTGTGTGTGTGTGTGTGTGTGTGTGTGTGTGTGTGTGTGTGTGTGTGTGTGGTGTGTGTGTGTGTGTGTGTGTGTGTGTGTGTGTGTGTGTGTGTGTGTGTGTGTGTGTGTGTGTGTGTGTGTGTGTGTTTTGGGGAAGGGGTGGTTAGTTTAGCCTCCTCCCTCTTCACCAAACAGTCCAGCGAACCGGCACAAACTTTAGCCACTCACATACAGAACAGTAGAGACAGAGAACATACTCCAGCACTATAGAAACACATGCAAAACATATTCATAATCTCACACGCTAATGCAAACAAACACCTAACAGAGTGTATTTCCCACGGGATCTCACCTGTGCTTTGGCAAATTAAACATCTGATGGATTTTTAACACTGAAAGGTATGTCAGTCATTGTTGTCAACTTGTATTATTGTTATCATATGACCATTAATGCTTTAAGAGATTGTAAAAGTTAAAGAAATTACATTTAAGTGTATGTTTCTGTTTAGTGTAATCTTAGTGTTTAGTGTAATTTTCTTAGTGGTACCAAGAGCAAGATCAAATGTTATGACCCAGATTTTATTTCAGACATATTTTCATAACATTTTCTCTTACTTTTTTTTTAACTTACCACAAAATAAAATTCTTAAAAATATTTTTTCACATTTGTTACATTATTTTTGTAGCATTAATGCATTTATTATTATATATTATATTCGTGCATTTTATTATACGATGTCCTAGCAACTCTACACTTTTTACATGTACATTTTTATAAAAATTGTATGCTTTGATTTCATGGCAATTAAGAGTTTATGGTGAAATATAACCTGGACATTTTTGTGAGATTCACCTACATACTCTCAGAAATATGGAGGGAAATTGAGAGTTGGAGGTATGTGGAGGTGGTCTCAGCAGAGATGTTGCACCGTTAGCTGTCTGGAGGTTTTTGGCAAACTGTAAAGCCACAGTATTCCAGCAGCTTGTTCTCAATATGATGTGACAGAATTTTACACAAAGAGGCACTGTACCGACTCACAACCACACACTAACAGACACACAACTGTCTTACCTTGAGTGAGTCTGTTGAGCGTGAAGACTGGGGAGTTTATGCCAGTGTCCAGTGGGAACTGTAGCAGAGTGAGTGACTGCGAGCAGCGAGGAATCTAGTGACAGGGCAAATATTTGGAAGAGTATCCAATTTTGTTTTAGTTATGTGAGGGTTTGTTTTTCTCCAGGTAGCCCTTTCACCCACCTAAACCTTGTAGATGTGTGTGAATGAATGAATGGATAAAGACGTGAGTGATGCTGTTGGAGTGAAGACTGCAGGCACACATCTGGTATTATTGGACAGCAGCAGTTAGCTGATGTTGATGACTTGTTACACATTTTATTTTGTATTATCTGTACAAGAATATTATGAGTATGGGCGATCTTTGTTCATGTATGTGTGATTATCATTTATGATTAATGTGAAGTCTTGTCTGAAGACATAATGGATCATTTTCCTTTTTTCGGAGTAACTGTGATTCATTGACCCCAATAACCTCATGCTGCACGCACACACACACACACACACACACACACACACACACACACACACACACACACACACACACACACACACACACACACACACACACACACACACACACACACACTTCCTGCTGCCTGATTTAAACCAGTTGGATGTCATGCGGGCTCTATAAGTTGAAAGACTGTTTAGCTTAGTTTTTGACTGAGATGTTCATTGCTAGTTCTGCTGCTGATTTTCCCCCTTGAACATCCCATTTGCCCTAAAAAAAAAAAGACCCCACAAAAAATGATACTGCATTTCCTTTAGACTTATTATAATGAATATTATTCTCTGCATTGTTCTTATTTTTATTGGTATGATTTGCTGACAAGCGTTAGTAGCAAAGATTTGATAATATACAGTGCCTTGCGAATGTATTCATAGCCCTTAATTTTTTCACATTTTGTTATGTTGCTGCCTTATGTTAAACTGCTTTAAATTACTTTTTTCCTCCACATCAATCTACACTCCATACACCATATTGACAAAGCAAAAACAGAATTATCACAACATAAGTATTCACTAAACTAAATATTTAGCTGAAGCACCTTTACAGCCTCAAGTCTTTTTGTTTGATGCGACAAGCTTTGCTCATCAGCATTTGGCAATTATCTGCCATTCGTCTCATCGCCTCTTCACCTCTCAAGCTCTTTCAGGTTGGATGGGGGCAGATGCACATTTTCAGGTTTCTCCAGAAATATTTGATTGGGTTCAAGCTCAGGCTGTGGCTGGGCCACTCAAGAACATTCAGAGTTGTGTATAAGCCACTCTTGCTGTGTGTTTAGGGTCACTGTCCTGCTAGAAGGTAAAACTTCTGCCCAGTCTGAGGTTCTGAATGCTCTGGACTGGGTTTTCATTAAGGCTATCTCTATATTTTGGTGCATTGAGCTTTTCTTCTGTTCTGATGAGTCCCTCGGTCCCTGCCGCTGAAAAACAGCCCCACAGCATGAGACTGCTACCAGCACACTTTACTTTTGGGATGTTACTCTGCAGGTGATGAGCAGAGCTGGTTTCCTTCAAACATGATGCTTAGAATTGAGATTCATCAGACCAGAGAATCTTGTTTCTCAGAGTCTGAGGGTCCTTTAGGTGCATTTTTTTTTATTTCAAGTGTGTTTTCTTTTGTCTTCACTGAAGAGAGGATTGAGTCTTGCCACACTGCCATAAAGCCCAGATCGGTGGAGTGTTGCAGTGATGTTTGTCCTTCTGTAGATTTCTCCTATCTCCACACATGATCATCAGCTTCTTGGTCCACTCTAACCAAAGCCCTTCTCCATCAATTGGTCACCACTCTAACCAAAGTTTGCCAGAACGCCAGCTCTAAGAAGAATCCTGGTTGTTTCAAACTTCTTGGATGCTTGCAAACTTTCAAACTACATGCTTCTGTGACCCAAATGAAAATTCAATGAAGCAGAATTTTTTTCTGAACACTTCCCCAGATGTGTGGTTTGACGCAAACCAGTTTCTGAGCTCTACAGACTGTTCTTTTGACCCCAGGGCTTGGTTTTTGCTCTGATATGCATTATCAGCTGTTGGACCTTTTATTAAGACGTGTGTGCCTTTCCAAATCATACCCATTCAATTGAATTTGCCACAGGTTACCTTCACTCAAAGTTTAGTAACACCTACAAGCAATATGAATGCTCCTGAGCTAAATTCCAACTGTCCCAGATAAGGGTATGAGTACTTATGCAATGGAATCATTTAAGTTTTTTATTTTTAATACATTTGCAAAGATGTTAATAACTTTTTTTTTTTGCTTTACCATTATAGTGTATGGAGTGTAGATTGATGTGGAAAAAAGTAATTTAAAGCAGTTTAACATAAGGCAGCAACATAAAATGTGAAAAATTATTGCAAGGCACTGTAATATAATATAACAATGTATTTAAATTCTCTATATAATGTAGAGTTCTCTGACATTAATTGCTTTAAGAATAAATACAAAATGTGATCACAAAATAGTGTTATTTCTTTACTCAGGACTTATTGTCATATATTATATTATATTTTTATAAAGTGTTTTGTTTTGGGTCAATGACTGCAGTATTTATTTAAGTATTTATTAGCAATTAATATATTTGTTTAGTAGTTAATATGTGAGAGAACTCTACGTTATCTAGACCTTTTTATTATCTATCTTTACATTACATTATATACATTTACATTATATTATATTCTGTTGTTTAGTGATTTCTTTTGATTAATGACTGTAGTATTATTTATTATTTTAATTCTGTTTAATTGCAAAGTATATGAGACCTAACTGCACTGTGGTTTTCATTAGCTAGTGGCTGTGAACAGTTTCTTTGCTTTTGAATGTTCTTTATGTCCAGTTTTTGTTTAACTCTTTTAATTGGATGAGTAATGTAGGATCTCTGTGTGTGTGTGTGTGTGTGTGTGTGTGTGTGTGTGTGTGTGTGTGTGTGTGTGTGTGTGTGTGTGTGTGTGTGTGTGTGTGTGTGTGTGTGTGTGTGTGTGTGTGTGTGTGTGTGTGTGTGTGTGTGTGTGTGTGTGTGTGTGTGTGTGTGTGTGTGTGTGTGTGTGTGTGTGTGTGTGTTTCTTAGGTACATGACGGATGGGGGATTGAGTCAGTATACACGACGATTGAACCGCTTGCCGGATGGAATGGCAATGGTACGGGAAAGTCTGCAGCGTAACGCCTCCACCGGCCAGGGAGATGCTGACAGGTACCTAAACCTCTATCTCATCACCCTGATCATCATCAAATCTTGTATTCTATACATACACTCAAAATGTGGATTCACTCATGCATTTGAGGTATGATAATAATATCAGCTTCTGTTTTGTCTGAATATAGCTGCATTGGTTTGATAGGCTGCTGTAGGTCTATATTAAGTTCAGTGGGGGAAATCCTGCATGGAGGTGGCTCTGGTTAATGATGGCACACTTCAAAAATAGGTCTTCTATTGAGTTGAGCTTGCACACTCCACTAGCTTTCAAAAGAAAGAAAACCGCTGAAATGATGGCTTGTCACCACAACCTTCTCTGTTGCAGATCTAGACAGAGGGGCTACAACTGCCCCTCTTAAACTATCATATTTAATTAGCATGTGTATTTATATGTGTTTGAGTCATTTAGCTGGCAGAGGGACAGATGTGTGCATGAGCCTGATGAGATGCCACTCATTCAGATATTACATCACCACGTTTAGTCCTTCAGCTGGAGGGGAAAGCAAGATTTAGACTATGGTAAATATTGGAAGATTGTGTGTTTTAATGCTGCCTATATTTCATATCTGGATACATTTTAATCTAGATTAAATTGCTCATCCAAGTGGACTTCCTGATATGGTCTAGTTGTGTGTGTGCTGCCATCATTTATAGCCCACTAGATTTTCTTCTGCTATGGAATATTGCTCATCCAGCAAGTTTTGAGCTGCCACAGCATTTTTTTTATTTGATTTGCCCAAACAATATCACACATTTACATTATTTATAAATATATTTACATGAAAAACAGCATCTAAATTGGTTATTTAAACTCTATTAAAGTCTCCCTAGTATTAAATGTTTACATTTTTTCTAATGAATGTTGTTTGTAACAATAAAATGTAAATTAATCTAAATCTAAAAATATACTTCATATATGTCAACATCTCTATTTAGTAGTTAAGTTACTTAAATTATCAAATAAGATTGTTTATTTTTAGTCATTTTAAACATATAATATTTCATATTTCTACTTTTTTATTTGTATCTTGCAGTGCTATTTTATTTGACTTGTTGTAAGTCCGAGTTTGTAATTTAGTAATCCTCAGTTTTGCATATGACGTTTGACACATGACGTATTGTCTCATTCGTATAGACAAAACTCAAATATAAAAACAACCCAGCCCATCTGATTCTCTTCTCTTCACTAGAACAAACGTGCTTGTCTCTGGACCGTTTGCATGGATCTGTTAAAAACAGATGCTTGTGAATACTATCAAGACCATCTTGAGACAATCACCCATTATCTTTTATATAATTGCATTTGACCATTTTGTACTACATTACTGTCTCCAGTGTTTATAGTTCAGCATTGAGGGGTATACTGGGAAGGGTTACTAACCCCCTCACTTAAGTGTGTCTTGTTAGGACTTGACCACAGGACGAGCACATGGGGGAATTCCTCTCTATCTTGATAGTCCCGTCCCCTTGTTTTCTCCCTGTCCCCCTCAGACTCCGCACTTCAAGGAAATGAACAGCACAGTGATTAAATTATGTTATATGGGTGTTTCATGCACCATAAAATGCCTCCCTCTATTTTGGATGGTTTCCGTCCTCCTTTTCTGAGAACAAGTCCCCTCCACTGCGCTGAGGATGTTTTGGTTAACCTCCATCCTCTAAACATCTACCACTGTCTCTGCTGCCCTGAAACTCACCCATTACTTTCTCTCTCTTTGTTTCTCTCTTTCCACCAGATTTATCTGTTATCTTCCCCTTTTGTTCTGCAACCCGATCCTCCTTCCTTCGTTCCAACACCCTTTTACCACACACCACATTAGTGCGTTTGCTTCCTTTGCTCAGTGCGGAGCAGACGGTTTAATCCTGAGAGCTTCTTTATGAATGCAAAGTCAGAAGTTCTTGTTTTTCCCAATCTATAATATTGGAAAGGCAGCTTTGATATGGCGCACATGATTTGGATGTTAAAGCAATCAGGGCCCATTTTGACATTTTCTACACATTCGTCGCACTTCATTTTTTTCCTCTTGTAATGCTAATCACGATTGATTGCATCAATTTCTCCAAACATTTAGTTGTTTATGTAGTTTTGCATTACCTTTTTACATACTCTCACATCCTTAAAGTTGGGCTGATCATTTTTGATAATATAAAGGGATAGTTCATCCAAAAATGAAAAAGTCTGTCATCATTTACTCACCCCATTGCTTGTGTATTTATTATGTATGTATGTCCATGAAAGTCAATGGGATCCAGTATTGTTTTGGACCCCACTGGCTTTTATTTTAGCAACAAAAACAGTTCAAACATTCTTCAGAATACCATCTTTTGAACAGAAATATTGAAGTGCTATAAGTTTAAGTACTAAAACTAAAACTGATTTTTTTTTTTAAAGCTATAGAGAATTTTTCTTTTTTTAAAAGAAGATAATAAAAAAAAAATAAAATTAAAAAATTAAAATTAAAATGAAAACTAAAAAATAAAAGCTAATTTAAAATATAAAAAATATATTTTTATAGTATATAAATAATACTGGGGTATTTTGGTTGGTAAACATCTGTTTTCCAGTATATGGCTTCATATGGAATTGATAAATATTGCCATCAGTTAATCAGAGTCATATCTTTCTTTTGTTTGTTGGATTCTTGGAAGAGACCGCATGATACTCTTTACGATGAGATTATATTATTTACAGCTCGTATAATTAACCACGAATCATTACGTTGTTTTCCACTGTCCTAATGAGAGAAGAACATTTCAAAAGTCCCTGGGGTGTCCTGCTTTAAATAACACTTCTTCTGGCAGGCGTGTAGATAAAAGGGAGAGAGATAGCATGAGAGAGGCCCTGGGAACGACACAGCCGTGTTTCACCTCCACATGTTTGAGTGTAAGGGGTTTAAGGTCAGAGCACTTCAAATGACCCCGGACAGGCTTTCAAACAACAATGACCAGCCAAAGGCCCTCAGCCAGCTCTCAACTCTAGTGCACACTTCTCAGGCTGGAGTGAAGGATAGAGAGAGTTGGTATAAAGAGGCAAAGCTGCTTACATTTTCCTGAGCAGGTGCAGTGGATCACTGATAGAGAACTGTGTGAGTGTGATCGTCTTGTGTGATGTTGGAGGATCCTTCTTCTCTTTGTCAGTCGGATCTGTCTGCAGCACACCTGTGCAGCTGTAACACACCTGGGCATAAGGGCCTCCCATCTCTCTCATCTGTATGTGTGGGTGTCCTGGACTGTTTTCGACTGTATAGACTCAGTATTTATGGGCTTCTCATATATCGGTGATACGCTGAGAAAAGAGTCTAAAGCAATTACACCAGTTGGAAGTTTAGGCAAAAGACAAAAAAACAAAAACATCATGTCATCATAAAAACAAACATCATGTTTTTAGCATCATAAAGAATACATTCAGTTATTTGCTAGTGTATGTAAACAATGTATAGTTTGTAAAAATGAAATGTTAGAGTAGGTAATAATGTAAAACCTAGCTACTTACAGTAGTTTCCATTTGTGGCACTGTGCTGGACCTCCTTGACTTTTACTGTTTTGAAAAGATTGTACCAGCGCACAAAGAATCTGAAGAATTCTGAAAAAATAATCACATTTTCTACATAAAACATTATTATAATAAAATAATAATAAAAGTTTTCAACAATGATAATAATTTATTGAGCATTAAATCAGAGTATTAGAAGGATTCACAGGATCATGTGACACTGAAGAATGAAGTAATGGTAAAATTACATTTTAAAACATATTTTAATAGAAAATAATAATAATAAAATAATATTTAAATAAAGTAAAATATAATATTTTTATATTGTAATAATATTTTTCAATATTTATACCGTTTTTACTGTATTTCTGATCAAATAACTGCATCTTTGCATTCAAAAACATTAAAGAATCTTCTTTGAAAAACATTCATTCAACAGTTTTTGTTTAATTGTAAGCTTCTACTTGCATGAAAACATTTTCTCGTATGGCACTGGAAAAGAGAGATTCCCCCTACCAGCCCACATCTGTCAAGATTCCCAGCGCCTCAGAAAAGCTTTGGCGATCAGAATGAAGACATGCCCTGGAAAAGCAGGAATCTGGAGTTTTACAGTTAGGATTGCAGCATTCAAAAAGCAGAGCGGTGAAGTTAAAGTGATGAGTTTCGGGTAGGTGGACTTCAGATATTTAAGGTAATAATCAAACTGAATAAATCAGGGTTTATTTGGCAGTTATGGTTATTTTTAGAAATAGTAAAAAGAAATAGAGCTGGTAGTAAACTACAGAGAACACGTCACCATTCCTTCTACATATATGCTGATAGAGAGATTATATGAGATACATTTAACAGATGGATCGGCCTCTGCTCTTCTCAGTGTAAATTGATACAGCGTAACATAAACTCCAGTTATGGGATCTTGATCGCAGTCGTGTTTCATGTGTGCATGTCTCTGTGTTTATATTCCTTAAACCCTCAGAGTCTGCAGATTTTAAGTGAGATTACACACACACATTACAGGTAACTGGATCAACATGATGATCATGTTTAAGCATTCAAAGCAGGCAGACCTTATGACCTGAGACAGAGAAATGCTGGGCATCTCACATGCTCGATTCTTTCAGGCCGTGATGAAAGCTCTGTTGCTAAGGAAAGTCGGGCAGATGAGAGACTCTGTGTGTGTGTGTGTGTGTGTGTGTGTGTGTGTGTGTGTGTGTGTGTGTGTGTGTGTGTGTGTGTGTGTGTGTGTGTGTGTGTGTGTGTGTGTGTGTGTGTGTGTGTGTGTGTGTGTGTGTGTGTGTGTGTGTGTGTGTGTGTGTGTGTGTGTGTGTGTGTGTGTGTGTGTGTGTGTGTGTGGTGGGGGGATGGGGCTGTACCTCCACTCTAGGTGCTAAATTCAATACATGTGTGTTTATGTAGGCACTGGACTTGAAGTAGTGTTAGCTATAGAGTAAGAGAATCATTAAAAAATGAATTATTTTTTAACTGGACGAAATCTCATAACTGTAGCAAAGAACTAAAGAACTTCTTTGGGGGTTTAAAAAAATATAAATTATATATTTATGTTAATTATATATTAAGTATCTTGAAGTAGTAGTTCTGTTTTCAATTTTTTACATACATTCATTTTTACAGCTTGTCTTCACCCTCATCTTGTCATTTCCAGCTTGTTTTCGTGGTCTTCTAATCTTGTAGTAAGTGAAATTGAATGGGCAATGATATAAAAGAACCAAAAACATAGTTCAAAGGCTTTATTCCAAGTCTTCTATAGCTTGTCCCGATGGCCGTCTAGGAGACAGGGTCTTCACTGGGGATCAGTAAAAAGAAGAGACCTTTTATGAAGCAAGTTGGTGAAATAGTGCATGTAAAAAGGGGAAAAAACCATAACCACAGACGAAAGATAAAAAGCCTGTTGACCTCTCATTGTTTTGTGGTCAGAAGGAGCTTTGTCATTCTTCTACCGCAGAGCTAAGGATGGAAAGGTCTGGAATGCCCCAAACTGTTTGGGAACATAACGGTCTTTTTAAAAGCCTGCCAGTTAACCTACTCCAACCCCCCCCCCCACACACACACCCTGGGTTAACCCCACCCCCCACACACACACACACACACTCGCCTGGGTTAACCCCGACTCCCTCCTCCCCTGCGCTAAGGTTTATTGCATTGATACCAGATTGTGAGCGGGGGGGGGGGGATTTGAGAGGCAGCATAATCAACATCTTAATGTCTGTTCTAGTAGAGATTTAGCTCCACATTTTGAGCAAGCACAGAATATAAATTTCTGATGTTCCTTATCTTGATTTCATTCATTCGTTCGTTCGTTTATTAACAGTCTCCTGATCTGTAAGATATAATATATCATGCCACATGATATAAAACTGGAAAAGGGTGCTAGATTAATGGAGGAAAAAACAAGGAAAGCAGACTGTATATATATATATATATATATATATATATATGTATGTATATACAAATAATAATACAATTATTAAGTACAAATTTGCCAAATGTAACCTTATTATTTCTGTTTAATTCTAAACACTAGTTGGAAATGAAGGAATAAAGTACAGTTATTTTTTTATTTTGTTGCTTATTTTACTTTTATTTTTATATATCCAACAATATTCTGTCACTTATTACAGATTATAGGAGGTCTATGGGAAAATGTAATGGTTTAAAATGTTTTAATGATAATAATAATAATATTTTTACATTTAAATGATTTTATATTAAATACTAGTTAAATAAATCATGAGGCTAAATACAGTTATTTTTATTTTGATAGTCAGAGTTCTGTTTATATATCTTACAGTACACTACTAAATAGAAAAGACCGTTTTGTTAAATGATTTTGAATAATTGTACTATAAATGTGTAAATATTATCCTATTTTTAAAAATATTTTGCATATTTATAATATATTTAATTTTCAATATACAATAAATATATAGTATGTAAAATAAATATAAAATATGACTATATATGTATGGTATAAAGTATAAATTTGTATATACTATATATTTATGATTGAAATAATGTATCATATATAGTCATATTTTAGAACAAGAGGATCACTGTATTATATGTATGATATTATGTACTAGGCCCAGGCAGAACATGCCACATTTTCTGGGCAAATCTGTGTATTTTTGCAGAATTTATTTAAATATGGGAAGAGGGGTTTACACTCTTATTGGTAGCTGAGAGCATTATCAAATTGGCTAAATTATTTAATAAACAAACATACAATGCATGGGGGATACAGTGTGTGGAACTTTAATGATGCTCTACTTCTTAGCTATACAGTTTCTTGAATAACCATAATGTCTTTTTAGATGATAGACAAGAGTCATAGATCTGTGTGCGTGCTGAAGTGACTGACGTCACCCCTGCAGGTTTTAGTGGAGGATTGGGTTCTCAGGGAGAAACGCAGGCTGCGGTGGGCTGTTGCGGAGGTGCTGTTTAAAGCAGGCCGGCTGGTTAGCCTGCTGGGCCGCTGGAGACAGTAATGGCAGGGTAGCGAGCCAGAGAGAAGCCCTCATTCAAGCTACACTCAAAACGCTGATCTCTAATTAGCATCCTAGACCCAGTAGGGTGGTTCCTACATGTGTGTGTGTGAAAGAGAGAAAGTGTGTGTGTTTGTGTAAATGTGTGCTGTTTTTTGTCTTTGTGACCTGCATTATCACTCTCTCTTTGTCCTCCTCAGCTTTGTTTGTCTGTGTGTCGATGTGTGTGAATGTGAGTGAGCGTTTCTTTGGCTTCTTGGTCTAATGGGACTTAGATCTGCAGGGTTAAAACGTCCCTCTCAAGGATCAGATTACCAGAGAAAAACTCTGACAGAGAGAGAGTGACCGGAGGCAGGAGTTTTGAGGGAATACATGGATTGTTGTGCAGATTCAGGAAGGAGTGAGGAATAAATACAACGAGAGAGTTTATATTTTGAGCATTTAAGATCATGAGGCATATTTTCCCTGAAATCAATCTCATTATTTCCACCTCGGCTACTGGCATCTATGGCAGCCGCGGACATCGAGTCAGGTAGAGTGAGTTATATGTGTATTATGTTTGCGATTTCTCAGAAAAATAACGTGTTAGTAAATGCTAATGTGTGTTCTTTAAATGAATACCTGATTTACAAATCCTTCTGTCTGGGTGTTAGCCAAGCAAAATGTGTTATAGATTTGTAGTTCGGTCCTTTTAGGTTCATAGGAAAGTGTGTGGGCATCTTTTAAGACTTACTCCAGGCAGATTTTGGTTTAATTCATATTTTTAAAGCCCATCTATATGGGATTTATGGAGAAATCAGTGCCTTGTCCTTAGACTTCACATTAGTGTCTTCTACTAGAGAAAGTTTAGATGATAAAAGCATTTATAATGAATGCTGAGGAGTCAACAGGCAACAAAGAAAGAGAAAAGGAAAGCAAGGGAAAGTGTGTTGATTCACTTGCATGCCCTCTTTAGACTAATATACTAAATGGGTGGATGATGGATGGATAGAGATATATGAAACATTTCTCAACAAACAGAAAACAGATATGATAAATGTATTAATAGATGGATGGGTGGATTTGTAGGCATATATACAATCATGACAGACAGATAAATTAATTTACATGTATGATAGACAGACAGACAGACCGACCGATCGATCTGTTCCCACTTGTCTTCTCTGTCCTCTGTGACTGATAGGGTTTAAAGGTCACATGGGTCACTTGTACCGTTGTGTGGCTGGTGTGTTTGAGTTGGTGTGTGTTTGTTTGTGTTTTCTTTTGTTGTCATAGTACGGTCTGAATGATGGTGGCCACCCGGGAGTGAGAGGATGGTGTTAAACACAGTTATCAGTTACTCTGGTTAGCCACCATGACCCTGAACAGATCCAAAAATGTACAGTATTAAAAGCCTATCATGTGTGGGCTTCATGGACCTGTGATGTGGTTCAAAAATCACTGCTAATGCTCTTTTTTCAGTCCAAAGATGCCTTTCTGCATAATGTTTCCACTGATGAACAGAACTTAATAACACGTTCCATAACATTCATACTGTATTTTTGGAAGCAGAGGCTCAGATACTGTAATGTCTAAAAGTTTTTACAAATTCTTGTCTCTGTTTCAGTTGGGATGACAGTAGTTCAGTCAGCAGTGGGATCAGTGATGCTGTTGACACAGATGACATCAACACCAGCTCCTCTATAAGCTCTTACGCCAACACCCCTGCCGCGTCCCGTAAGGCTCTGAACAGACAGGTATGACCCGCGCACATTTGCACACACACACACACACACACACACACACACACACACACACACACACACACACACACACACACACACACACACACACACACACACACACACACACACACACACACACACTGTTATGCATTCATTTATGAACACTTTGATCCAATATCACATATCTGTGCATGCACCTTTGTGTAAAACAAAGGTCTCAAACTCAACTCCTGGAGGGCCACAGCTCTGCAGAGTTTAGTTCCAACCAGCTCTAACTCACACCTGCTTGGAAGTTTTCTAGTAATCCTGAAGACCTTGATTGCCTGGATCAAGCGTGTTTGATTAGGGTTGGAGCAAAACTGTGCAGAGCTGCGGCCCTCCAGGAATTGAGTGTGAGACCAGTGGTGTAAAACCTGAAATTTGGACCTCATAAGCATCCAAACATACTAAACTTGTGTGAATTTCTCTTTGCACTTTATTCCGATACTCCACTTTAGACATTCTACTAACTATAAGTAACTTTGCAACTACATGTCAATTAACTCTCATTAGAGCATTAGTAGACTGTAAGGTTAGGGTCTGGGTTAGTAGAATAAGAATAACTTGGCATGTGCTTGCAAAGTACTTAAAGCACATCTGTTTTCAACACTCATGATAATAATAATAAATGCTTCTTGAGCACCAAATCAGCATATTAAAATGATTTCTCTGCATCACTTGAGCTACATCTCAAACATAAAGAGGTTCTTCTGTGCTCTGTCTGTCCAACCTCTTTCTTACTTCTCATGAAACCACCATCTCTTTCTGTTTACTTGAACCCAACTCTCACATTCCCCTGCTTAAGACCCTCATAAAGTGCTAAATAGGTGCTGTTGATTGCATAGAAACTTGTGTCAATATTTAAGCTCAAGCGATTGACATGCCACATCACAATAAAACATTGGAACAAAAATGCGGTCTAAAGCAAATAGGTTTGACTCAAGCTTCACTTCTACATTCCTCTGGACTGTGATTTCTAATTATATTGATATGGTAAGTTTGGTAAGTGTGGGTAAACAAAACTCTACAAATTCTAAAACCACCAAATCTACTGCCCTGTGCGGTGTGAAAGATGTTACACATTTGTTGTTTTATGGTGGATGTGCTTATTAATTTTGAATATTGATATAGATTTATTATAAGTAAATATACTGATAACGCAATTCTAAAATGTGGAGCCTAATTCCATAAAAAAGTTTAAGCCACCTTAAAGTGCCCCTATTATGGGTTATGAAAGGTTCATATTTTGGTTTTGGGAGTGCACAACAATAGGTTGATATGCATGCAAGGTCAAAAAACACTTTCATTGTCTTAAAATACAGAATACTTCCAGAATAAAAAAAATCCTGATAATTTACTCACCCCCATGTCCTCCAAGATGTTCATGTCTCCCTTTCTTCAGTCGCAAAGAATTTATCAGTTGCAACTTATCTAGCAAAACCATCTGTCATTTTCTTAAAACAAGTTATATATGTGTACGCTTTTTAACCACAAATGCTCATCTTGTGTTCAACGGTTCAATACAGGGTATGTCTAAAAACTCCCAAGTCCCAACACATTTCTCCTACAACTTAAAAATCATACTACATCGTTGTTTGACCTTTTTTTATAAAAAAAATTTGTAAAGGGTGTTTGACCCTCCTTGCACGTTCACTTTGTAAACACTGGGCTGGTGCTTCTGCAGACATGTAGGCTGATTTTTAAGTTGGGGGAGAAAACGAGTTGGTAGTTTTTCGACGTACCCTAACGGATGTCCCCTCACAGTGCAGAGCACAGCGTCTTCTCCACAGGAATCAGCTGTGTTTGAGGGAGGGGAGGTTCAAGTTTTCCTAGGTCTGCGCGCGCAACAAGTGGGCGGGCATAAATATGCTAATGTTTCACTTTGACGTCACCTTGAAACAGCTAAAGATTCGTTTTAAAAACGACTCGTTTTCATGACTCTGAATCGACTCTTTCTTTTGAAAGACAAATAACTTTATACACGGTGCACTTTTAGATTTCAAACTTTGCAGGATGTTTTCATTCACTTAGAGCTGTGTTACACACTGCATGAAAGGTCATTTTCAAAAATCCATGGTAAGGGCACTTTAATACCAATAAATACCAATAAAGTGTTATTCATCTATCCATTCATAGTACTTCTATATCACATCACTGTGAAAAATATGTGAGTACTTGCTAATGTCAATAACTTTTTTCTAAAATGTGGTGCCTAATTCCTATAAATTAAGGAATATTTGTACTTTTTATTATTAAACATTCATAATGTTGATTTGAAAATGTGGTTTCTGTATCCTCAGACAGATGCAGAGAGGCATTCAGCAGTCGAACACAGCACTGCTTGGTCCAGTGATGAGGTAAAGATGAAGTCAGATGGAGGTTTGGAAGCGGGTCTGAAGTGGCGGCGGAACCCTTCAGATGTTTCAGAGGAGTCGGATAAGAGCAGCTCTGGACGGAAAACAGCACCCATCACTCAGACGGGCTCCTGGAGGAGGGGCATGAGCGCACAGGTGGGCGTGACCGCACCGCGCACGAAGAGTACAACTGTAACCACAGGAACCGGCATTATTAAGACACAAGGGACGGGTAGGTGTTCTCTTTACAAAATATTTCCCCTGCAACTGGTCAGTGATGTTTGTCTTTAGGCTTGAAATTTGATTTACAAGAGCACGATTGTTCGAATGAGATTGAATCAAAGTACGTGCTGCGTGTTTCACAGTGAACCATGGCACTGTGTTTTATTATACACAAGCAGCTCATGGTCCAGAGTTTTCAGCGTCTCAAGAGCAACTTTTTTTTACAATCTTGATTGGGCACTTTTGCACTGAGAATGGGCAACAAATTTCTATCTGGATACTTTAGATCAGTTTTGGGCTCTTTGTCTCACCTGGTTGCTCATTGACGGCAACATTGCTCAAAAGGTTGCCCCATGTATCATCACTTTAGAGCAGCTCGGTTCACAGTAAACGCTGCTCCACTGCTGATCCCCTCACCTGTTCGAGTTTGACTTATAATGTGCAATTGGGAGCACTGCATGTACCAACCATCTTCCCAAACTTGTAATGAAAATCACTTATAAACCAGCTGTTGTCAACTCAAGAGAAGCTTAATGGACTCTGTTTTTCTACTAAAATAAAAGCTTGAAGGTTCAATGTTTGAAAATGGAAAGAGTACTGTAAATATTAGCTTTTTTATTTTACAGAAGTACTTTAAAATATTTTCTTAAATATTTATTTAAATATTTACAGTACATTTTTGCATTTGTTTGTTATTATTATTATTATTTATTTTTGTAATAATATATATTATTATTATAAATTTATTTTAGTTTTTTTAATCGTAATCACAATTTGTATCAGTTATACTGTAAAATACATAATCTAAATTTTGTTTTATTAAATAACTTCTTAAACTAAATACATAATACTGTGAAATATAAGTTATAATTATTATTTTGTTTAATATTTTTATTTAGTAGTAATAATAATTAAAATATTATTATTTTTACTATTATATAGTCCTTTTGGTATACAATAAAATAAAAATGCCAGATTGTGCAACCCTACAAACAAACACAGCAAACCTGGTGTTTTTTTATTATTATTTGCATTTTAAATCACAATTTTTATCAGAAAATTCGCAATTCGATTTTCCCGAGTCATGCAGCCCTAGTTTCATTTAATCACACATTGACCTCCTACACACAGCGTTGACTTTATCTGCAAGTTTTATGCATTATCAACTCGTCCAGCTGTAACATTCTTTTGTCCGATAGGTAAAACCGATGACGCCAAGGTCTCCGAAAAAGGCTGCATGTCTCCCAGTTCCAACATCGTCCAGCATTCCTCCTCCGACGCCGGTCGAAGCAGCGGAGACGAAGCCAAGAAAACACCCGCAGGCCGAGTCCCCACAAGCACATTTGGTTTTAAGAAGCCTAACGGCGTCCACGGCCCGGCCACTGTAGTAAGCACCTCCAGCATCACTCTGATGACAGCGAGCGGCGCCACCATTACCAGCGGCTCTGCCACCCTGGGCAAGATTCCCAAATCCTCCGGCCTTCTGGTCGGTGGGAGAGGGTCGTTAAAAGGGGCTGTGGATGGTTTACTGCCCCCTCAAGAAGATGGCTACCTGTCCCCCAGTGCTCGTTCAACGCTGCAGTACCGAAGTCTACCTCGACCCTCCCGTTCTGGAGCCGCGGCCCGTAACGGAAACCGATCGTCCACAAGCAGCATCGAGTCAAGCTTGAGTTCCCGGACGCCCGTCCTTACAGCTGTCACGACCAGCAAACCAAGAGATTCTGGCACTAAAACCAATGGACACGTAATCCAAGCCAATCAGACGGACAAAGAGAAGGGCGTGACCTCAGACATGGACAACCTGAGAACCAATCCGATCGTTTCGGGAGGAGGGGCGGCAACTATCCCACAGACAGCGAGACAGGGAAACAAGTATTGCGAGATCTCGTCTCCAACATTGCGAAGGTAGGAAAAGGGACAGGGGAACTTACCACACACAGAATTTCACCCTCGTAAATCAGAGTTTCCATTGACGCTTCCTCAATTGATGGCTCCATTCATCTTCTCGGCCCCTCTTACATAGCCAAACATGTGAAAGAAGGAATGAGTTTTTATAACCTCCTCCAGCTCCGTGATTAGGGTCTTTTTGAAGCTGTTTACATAGCCTGCTTTATGACGGTCATGGATCACGACTCTCCAGGGTGGCTCGCGTTTCCTTCTGCGCTGCTCGTGTTATTGATGAGCAAAGTGCTTTTCATCTTTTTCCACTTTTTTAAGGATAGAACAGTGTTTTTTTTTCTTTAGCTTCAGGGTTAAAAGGGACACAGTGAACATTAAATGTTGTAAATAAAGAGAAATAGGACTTTGCAAACATCACTCTCACATAATATGCATATTGCTCATACTTCAAAACACATAAGTCTTTATATTAAACTTCTGTATTTTTCATGTTATATTTGTATTTTATTTTGTTTCAACTTTATTCCAAATACCGCAAAAAAGTACAGAAAAAAATACTCTTTTACTGTATTTTTGATCAAATTGGTGAGCATAAGAGACTGGTCATTGCTTGAACAGTAGTGTATATGCTGACTTCTTAGTGTAAACTAAAATGCCTTTCCATTTTACTTCCATGTCTCTTTCAGAAATGAAAGAATCTGGATATTATGTTTACTCTTATATACCTACACATGATTTCTCATTCCCTGTTTTGCTCTTATTTTCTGATTTACTAAATGTTTGGTTTTATTCTCTGTTTCTCTTTCTTCGTCTCTCAGACTTTTTGGAGGTAAGGCTGCTAAACAGGCCCCGGTTACCTCTGCAGAGAGCATGAAAAACTCAGTGGTCATCTCCAACCCCCATGCTACCCTTGGGCACACCCAGTCCTCCGGTGGGCCCTTGGACTCCCCCGCCACAATACCAGGCAGCGGCGGCAGCAGTCCCCTGTACGGGGGTCGCATCGCCAGCATAGGGTGTAGCGAACAAGCTTCGAGTCCCGGTTCGGTGTACTCAACGGGCACTGGGACCTGGGGCACCACCATCAGCAGCTCTTCGGCTCTCGGCTACCCCTCCGTCAGCAGCATGCACACCAGCAGCGAGTCCATCGACATGTCAGTGGGCAGCGGGCATCACCGTGATGATGTCCACCCAGTACTGATGCGGACGGGTAGCGCCAAGACAGAGAGGTGAGCCTGGGAGAGACTTGAAAAAAACTTTAATGGAGTCTTTGTACTTTTTATCTGTGAGACTGTTCTGGGTTAACACTGAAATATTGTGTATTATAATTCAGAAATTGGTGTGCTAATCTGAATTGGATTTTAATTCTGAATTAGAATCAGTTCTTGAGTCTGAAAAGTAACATTTGCGCTGCAAGATTTAAGGGGTAACCACATTTAAATGTGGAAATAAATATTTTTCCTGTGTGTACAGAATCCAGAAGCAAAGAGACATAACATTTGCAGTGTGAATGTGGTCTATGAGAATCAGAATTCTGATTCGGAATCCAAATCCAAATCTGAATTAGAATTCTGAATTTGATTCCTATCCATTAAACGCAGTTAGGTTTGTAAATCAGGAAACTGATTGTTATTCAGTATTATTTTTATACTATTATAGTATTCATTACATTTTTAATGGATAAAGTTTTTTTAATGGATATTTTATATATATATATATATATATATATATATATATAAAATATGTGTGTGTGTTTGTGTATTTAATTCATTTTTTAATTTAAGTTTTAGTATTTTTGTAAAAAATTTTTTTATTATTATTATTTTGAATTTAATGTTATTTTTTAATATTTAATTTATTTAAGCTTTATTTGTATTTACATTTTTTAAGAAATGTTAATATTTCAACTTATATATGTTGATTTTACATAGTTGCCAAAGCAACATTTATAATTTTTGTTAAATATTTTAAGTTCAAAATTTTCATGTAATATTTATATATTTTTTTGTTTCAGCTTTATTCTAAATACTGAAAAACATTTTTTTAAATACTTTTTGTTTACCAGAACAATACTGTTTTGATTTAGATTTTATTTTAAGTAATTTGATGCTTGCTCATGTAATTTTATGAATTATCTAATTATTTATTATTTATTTATAACTAATTATTTATAATTTTAAGTTTAGTTTTTTTCTTTACCTTTTTTTTCTTTATTCTTAAGAATAAATGTTTAATTAGTTGGTGTTTGTTGAAAAACAAACCATTGTTTTGATGGATAAACTTTATCCTTGATAGGTAAACTTTAGGTTTGAAACGGAACAAGTGTCTTTCTATCACAGTGCTCAGAATAACAACACACTTTATCAAGTTGACGAACGTGATACTGCAGTGTGGAAGCCTCTTGGGGTGTCTCTAATTCTGTATTCATCTCTTCTCCAATGCTCTGTTTGTCTATCAACCCTCTCCTCTCCCCTCTACTTTCCCCAAGTCCCCTCTCCTCTCCCTCTGCAAGTCCTAAATTCAGCCGTAACACATTGCCCCGGAAGCAAGACAGGTAAAATGTCTGATAGATTTGAAATCTGCTTATGCTGCTTTTTAATAATGACATGGCTTTGTCTTTGTGTTTGCGTAATTTGAAAGTTTAAAGACCACATGCAATCAAAAATGAGGTTTTGTGGCTTTTAGTCCATGTCTCATTTAAATGCTAGTGAACTAAAAAAAAAAAAAAGCATTTATCTTCTGGAAAAATGGACCAATAATAAGTTTGTGATAGAAGTGTCTGGTGAGGTTTTGCAGCGCTGTGGCGTAAACTTAAGGCTACTGGCTGCTTTAAAAAAAAAAGACTTCCTGTTTCAATAGGAAATATGTCAACACATGAACATGATACAGAACTGTGATTGTCAAACCATTCCATGGGGGCTTTAACTACACCTTTGTTGGTTACTCTAGCGACACCTAGTGGTAAAATCCAAAGCTTTCCTCAATCAAACCCAGAGGTTTGATTACAGATGGTTTGTTTGCTTTATGATTAATGTGACAGCACAGATCAAGACCAGCTTTTGTTTGGACTCTTATGAGTTTTCAAAGGACAGATCAAAGGATATTCACCTTTAATACTTCAATTATAATGGAATTAAATATTTTCTGTCTGGACCAACCCCTCATGATTTAGTAAGCTCTACATGTTCCTCTCCTCCCTCGCTGTTTTAATTTCATCCATCTCTCAGTGATTCCTGCAGTGATAGAAACACGCTTCCCAAGCAGGGACTCGAGTACAGGTGCATTGTGGGAATATGTTCCCATGTTCTCCTTTCTGTTCTGTCTCTCTTTCTTTCTCTTGCACATGCTTCTATGTTTTAATATGCAGTGTGGCTACAGTTTTATTTTTGAGCACTGTTTTCTGTTGCAGTTTCGGTGTGAGCGCATGGCACTTGTCACTTCGTGTACAGAGTTTCTTACACAGTTTTTCACATTATGGAGTGTTATATGTAAATTAGCAGTTTTTTTTGCAAATGTATGTTTTTCTTCACACAGTTTTATTACTTTTTCTGTCTGCAGTGTGTGAGCAAATCAAAATTTTTGTCCGACTTTTATTTGTAATTCCATTTACAAGCTATTGATGAATTCCAAATAATTCTTCACATTATGAACATTAATATTTTATTTAATTATAAGTTTTTTTAATGCAAAGTATATATTGCACATTAATGTTAATAAAAGATGTTCTAAAATGTAAAAAAAATATATTTTCATGTATACTACCATTCAAAAGTTGGTGAGATTTTTTTTTTTAATCTTCCTTCAGAAATCATTCAATATTCTGATTTGCTTAATATATCTGAGGAAACATTATACATTTTTAAAGATGCTTTGATTAATAGAAAGTTCAAAAGAACAGCATTTATTCAAAATCAAAAATGTTTGTAACATTCTAGTTGTTTTAATATCTTTCGATCAATTTAATGTTTCCTTGTTAAATGTAAGTAGTAATTTCTTTGAAATAAACTTTTGAACGGTAGTGTGAATATTATTATAAAAAATACTATTATATTTTTTAAATAAAATATTAGAAATTAGAATATATAAAATGACTTCACACATGCTAAAATTACGTTGAACGTTGATGGGTCAGGTTTTATATCACAGTGTTTGTAACAGTGACATTTGAAAGCCGGTATCTGATTGGATGGTCCTCTTGTTGCAGGTACACCCCTTCATCACAGCTGCGCCAGGAAGAGGCACGTGATTGGCTGCGCTTACATTCGGCCGGTGGATTGCAGGACTCAGCCAGTAACTCTCCCTTCTCCACCGGCTCCAGCTTGACGTCACCATCCGGAACGCGGTTTAACTTTGCTCAACTTGGTAAAATGCATATTTTGTGAATATAGTATATGACATTTTCTCTCCATAGTCTGTTGTGATTGTTGAAGTATTTTTTTCCTGAAATGCATTGTGTATTACTTTTAGCCTTTACTTAAGTGTGCACTTTGCTTTAAATAACATTGTTTGGTCATTTTCCAACATAGTTTGTCTGAAATTATATTAAAAGCAGCAGACCATACTAGAAGTGAATGTGTCATTCTGACTATTATTATTTGTCTTGTCTTGATTATGTGTTATTGTGTGTTATACAGGAAGCCCCACTACAGGTGCTCAGATTAATCTAGCCAGCCTGCGCAACAACAGCCTGACCAATCAGGTCAACCCGCTGGACAGCCATGGTGATTCCCGTCTGCGCAACTCCTGCATGTCTCTGGATGAGAAGACCCGCACCATGAGCCGGTCGGGATCCTTCAGGGACGGGTTCGAGGAAGGTGAGATAAATAATTGCAAGAGACAGAAGATTCATTGATGCTCTTCTCTACTTTAGAAATGTTACATTAGATTAGTACATTACATTAGTTCATTACATTAGTCTGTCACAACTTAAATGGTTTTTGCCTTAGCGTATATATGAATGAAAAATCCAATAATTTATAATTTGACCAAAATAAGGGATCTTAGAAGGCATAATAATGTTGTTGTCTAAATTTTGGAAGAGTCTACATGTCAGGAGCACCTGTATAATACTTCAAAATGTTGTCTTGGTAGGCAGCTCACTCATTGTTGTTCTGTAAAGACAAAAGAAGATAGGCTTTTATAAGAAGAAGTTAAATATCTGCAACAGCTTGTCAGCTTGAACTCCGAGCTGAAATACAACTCAGAGACAGCTGAATCCAGCATAAGCCTGTCTGTCTATCCTCAGACCCATTAGACTAAATCAACAGTCTCTGTTCTCCTCTCTTTCACTGACACACGTGGAATCTTTTTGAATAATCATTGTGTACATAAGGCTTTGTTACATTTTAAGTCATTCCAATTTTCCACTCAGCCCCAACCACCTGTTGACGCATTTACCTGTTATGAGTCTCTTCTTTAAGAGCGGCAAAATGTTTGCCAGAGACAGTTGAGCCATAAACTGGTCCCTGCAGAAAAGTGTAAAAATGACACAGTAGCCCAGTATTACCCAACTGTGCCCTTTGTGACATCTGAAACCAAATACAGGCTAAAAGCCATGTACCTTCTCTTAAGAAAAAAAAATATGATACAGTTTGTGTACCAACGACGGGGACTGAACTCTGTGACTCTGAAACATGAGTGCTGTAAAAGTCCCAGAGGGATTGTGGGAACAGGTCTGAGAGAGGACTTGATCCACACACAGGAAGTAAAGAAGATACATTTCATATCCTCAGCTCCTCAGCCTCTGGCAAAAGTGATCTATCTATCTATCTATCTATCTATCTATCTATCTATCTATCTATCTATCTATCTATCTATCTATCTATATCTATCTATCTATCTATCTATCTATCTATCTATCTATCTATCTATCTGTCTGTCTGTCTATCTATCTGTCTCTCTCTCTCTCTCTCTGTCTGTCTGTCTCTCTGTCTGTCTGTCTGTCTGTCTGTCTGTCTGTCTGTCTGTCTGTCTCTCTGTCTCTGTCTCTCTGTCTGTCTGTCTGTCTCTCTCTCTCTCTCTCTCTCTCTCTGTCTCTCTGTCTGTCTGTCTGTCTGTCTGTCTGTCTGTCTGTCTGTCTGTCTGTCTGTCTGTCTGTCTGTCTGTCTGTCTGTCTGTCTGTCTGTCTGTCTGTCTGTCTGTCTGTCTGTCTGTCTCTGTCTGTCTGTCTGTCTGTCTGCCTGCCTGTCTGTCTGCCTGTCTGTCTGTCTGTCTGTCTTTCTTTCTAATGTCTTGGATTACCACAAATACCATGGTAAATGAAAAGAAAATGCTTTAATGATTACATATAATTAAATTATGCTTACATTTGAATTAAATGGTTATCATTCAGTACCATAGTGTATTTCAAAGCACAGTGTACCCCCGATACCATGTTTTTTTTGTGAGTAGCGCCATGCCTTTCCAAAACAACCATAACAGACTCATGTAGATAATAAGCTGTGAGAGACAAAAATCATCTTTCCCTAAACCATCCTGTCTTTCTTTCTCCCTCTCTCTTACTCTCTTGTTTTGGTTTTCTGGGTGGTCCTCAGCTGAGTTTATAAGCATCACTGCTCTGTCATTCTCTGATCTATCACACCCGGCCAGCCGTTGGGCTTCTCCTCAGGGCTGATAGGGCATCATGAGGAAGTGCCAGGGACCCGTGGGTGGACTGTGGTTGGGCTGCTGTCTGTGATTTGTTTTGGGAAATCATTTGAAGTCACACCCTGAGCTCACAGTCACGATCAGCGTTACTGTCTGTAACTGATGTTGTTATTACCTCTGATGAGTCACTTCTTGTCAGGGCAGGTGAAAGTTAATTAAAGGTTTTAGTTTTTAGACACAGTGTGTGGGTTGATGCTTTTGTCTGTGTTTGTTTGTCTGTGTAGGTTACCCGGGGGTTAACGTTGCATTTAGGTGTTTTAAAAAGTGAGCATTCATAAACTGTGCTGGATGTAAACTGTTCTGTGTACTTTAAAATCGACTACTTCCATTAAATAGTCGTTTTAGTGTTAAAATCCACTGACTTTATCTGATGTGCTTACTTTTGATATAGGTTTTTTATTATGTTGCCTAGCAACAGTCTGTTACATCCCAAAATTTCTTAATTACTATACTTTTATGTTTTTCTCCTTTTAGTTCATGGATCATCCCTCTCGCTGGTGTCCAGCACCTCTTCTGTCTATTCAACGGTGAGGTTTTTTTTGTGTTTTTTTTTTAGATAGATAGATAGCTTTATTATAATGTATTTGGTTATAGGCTAAGTGTACATTTACTGTAGGATAAATGGATAAATTGGAGTGAGCCACACCTCCAGATGGGCGGCTCTACTTACCTGCGGAGGTGTTTTATCAACAGTCTCTCTCTGGCACACGTGTAGTGAGTCTTCACTTTAAATGAGGTTGACTTCAGGAAGAGAGGAGGTAGTTGGTTATATACTTAAGTAGTAGAGATTTGTTTAGAAAGGATCAGATTTACTGAAGTATAAAGAGTGGAAAATCATGATGATGACGACTCTCTCTATGGGGAGAGCTGTGACTTCTTGGGGATACACGGTAGGAACCTTAGTTTTTAGATTGCTCCTATTCTGTATTTATGTTTTAATGTGACATTGTTACAATTCAATCATTCTTAGTTATGTACCAGTAAATAACCTCTGTAGTGACTTGACAAGTGTATCTTGTTGGACTTACCCAAGCAGAGAATTGACTCTACAGTCTGTATAAAGTGATATGAAGCTGGAGGCTGTAAGGTGTGTTTGTTTGTGTATGTGGGAAACAGCTGCCATGCAGAAACATAGCGTCTCTAAGACACAGACATCAAATACTCTGTGGTGCTTTTGACGGTATAGATTCATTCTGTACCGCAGAGTACTGAACGTTCATCAAAAGCCAGATAGAATAGCATGGTAATCTTTGGTCTCAGAGACAACAAAAGCTCAGAGATTTCAAACAAAGCTCTTCTGGTCAGAGTCGCATTGATAAAGTCACCATGTTGAGTCTATATGATCAAACACATTTACAAAGAGCAAGATTTGATTAAACCGAAACCAGCTAGACGCTGCGGGGGTTGTCCCTCATGTCATATGATGCTGTGACGGACAGACAAGGCTGCTATTTTAATATCACTGTCAGTCTAGCTGTCGGACAGGTGTCAACGGTAAAGAAAATCATTAGAGTGGGTGTAATTACATGCGTGTTTGCCAGACGACATACAAAGAGCCCTAGTATGCTATTGTTGTCTAGAACAGTCATTTGTTAGCAAGCATGAAGGTTTCAAAATCTAGATTTAAAATCTGGAAAATCTAGATTTAAAATCTGGAAATTTTGAAAAAAGTTAGAGCGAAGAAATGTTATGATATGAATCAGAAATATTTTATAATGGACATTATTTTTAGATCACTATTCAAATAAGCTAATTTGCACATTTTGTACAAAAGATCAGATGTTCTTTATTCCACTGAATCTGTAATTACACAAACTTTATTTTTTTATTCTGTTTTTCACTCATAAAACAGTATGTTGTAAATTAAATTAAATATCTGTATTAAATTGTTACTAGTGCTCTGACACCTGTGTATTTAAACTAAGCTTTTTTTGCGAATGTGTTTGTGTCGGTATCATTAACGTGCTTCTGGGTGATTCCCATTGTCTAGTTACCAACTTTAGTGTTACTACCAACACTCAGTCATATTCAAATGTGTCCCACTTCCTGTTTGTCCACTGGTGTACCAGTAGAGATGAGCTTAGGAAAAGTCCCTCTCTAGACTTTAGGGTTATCATTCTGTTCACTTTCAGGTGTGTGTTGCTCTCTCTGGTGTTCATTTTATACCCTCAGGAGAGAAAGCAGCTCATTTGTCAACTGTTAAACAAGAAAAGCTGTGCAAATACGCTGTTTAGACGTGCCAGTAACTACTCTGTCTATTTATTTTAACAGACGGAGGAGAAATCACAGTCAGAGGTGAGGACATGTTTTTCCTTTCGCAAAAACAACACACACGCGGTCCCCTACATACCTGTGAACCGCACTGCCGTCACCTGTAGCGGGTTTATTCACCACCATTGACCTGTTGTGAACACAATCTGTGGGCGGCTCTTATTTCGCCGCACATCTCTGTGATCTTTACATCCACCTGTGCAACACACCTCTATTCTGTCCATACACCTGCAAACTATTTCCCCCTTTGATACCAAATCACAAAGTTCTCTTTCCACGACACACCTGGATCCCTTGTGTGTGCCTCCTTTTCCTCTTCTTTTCATCTGTGCTTTTTTCTTCCTCTTTTCAACCCGTTTCTCTTCTGCATTTTTTCTTTCCAGATCCGCAAGCTGCGTCGAGAACTGGACGCCTCCCAGGATAAGGTGTCCGCCCTGACAACGCAACTCAGTGCCAATGTAGGTGGACACAGATACATAGTTCTGAGACTGCTCTTTATCCTTTTATTATATCTACAGGGCATAATTCATTCACAATTCAGTTTCTAGTGTCAGCTGTCATCCTGAGGCATCTTATAAATGGTGTTATCGTAATCCCAGTGACGCCTGTGTGGGTTGTGTATTTGATTAATGTTAGCGTTGATCATGACCTCATTGAAGTTTCCATTTGTGGTTATATTATCATACAATAGTGCTATGTCTTACGCAACACTGGCTATTGTAAAACCTCTTCCTACACTTACCCATGTAGCTGAACCTGTTATGTTAAAACATTTATCCTGTTTTTAAATATATGATATAGTTGCAATTACGAAAAATAGCCAAAACATGACATGCATAAAGTTTTTTGAGCATAAAGTTGCAATTATGAGAAAAAGTGACCATTTTGAAATATAAAGTCATTTTGAGAGTTGTAAAATTAAAATGTTGAGATTTTAAGATAAAAAAAATTGGGGGGAAAATTAAGATAATTTTGAGAAAAAGTCAGAAAATGTTACAGTTGTGAGATATAACATTACAATTGTGAGAAATTGCTGCAAATTTGAGATATCAAAGTTACAGTTATAAGAACAAAATCACAATTGAAAGATATGTAGTCATACCGTGTGATATAAAATTACATTTGTGAGAAATAGTTGTAGTTTTGAGGTATAGAATAACATTTTAAATTATCAAAACAGTTACAATTGTGAGAAATAAAATCAATGTGAGATACAGCATTTATGAGAAATAATCACAATCACAAAAATTTCAGTTCAGTTACGCAAATCTGAGGTAGTTCTGTGAGGTGTTTAAGTCACTTTATGACACATAAAGTCACAATTATGAAAATAAATACTATTAAATACAAAACAAATGCCACTGTATTTATAAAATATAACACACTAGACTAAATTATAATATACTCTGAGACTACGCAGAATAATTCAAGTCAGGACAGATCCATGCCATTTCCGCCAGAGACATGGGCTGTGTTTGATTTGATGATTTATAGCTCTAGACAACGGGGAGTGCAGACCATGTTCAGTGTTTTTGATATGTTCTCCTAAAGATAAATGTCTGTAAATCATAAAGACATGTCTCTTATGCCTAAGGCAAAGGAATCCTGTCTTGTAAGTACAAACTAGACACGATTTTTTTAGAGGTACTAACCAAAGAGGAGTTGAAATGTGTACTAAACAGACAAGAGTAGCTATTTTTGCTGCATTGTTTAATTCTTCCATTTCAAGCTTGTGCGTAACGGTTTCTGACGTAATGTAGTACACCATGAACTTGTCAAGAACAATGTCAATTTTTGACATGCGTGGAATGAGGTGAAGTATTATTTATGTGTGTAAGACTTATATAGAACATTGTTTCAGTTTGATGATTATATTTGCTATGCAGACAAAACACTTTAGTTCAGCTACAGAACAGTGAGAAATATCCAAACAGAAAGAAAAAGGGCCCTTGAGACGGCAGTAAAACATGTCAAGGCCCCAGGCGACCTCTTTGCTTTGTCTGTCTCAGTTATCAGTGTTAGGAGGAGCTTCACTGCCTCTTAATACATCGCTGTAGTTTAGTTATCAGAGTCTGAGCTATCTATGGAACAGCAGAAGAGCTTTAGTGATGTTTGTTCTGAATGGACCGGCCCTCTGATCTGGCTCCCTTTGAACCGCTACCCTTCCCATGGGTGCCCTGAGAAACACGCTCCCTCTCAGAAAGACAAATATAGACAGGAGACAAATGACAGCTCCCAAGACCCTCTTGGATGTGAGGTGAGGCGGTGACCCGGAAGAAAAGTGTATGCAAGTGGTTGTTTTTCCATAGTATTAGCTTGGAAAGTTTTAACTTTGACTCTCATATTTTCTTTAAAATATCTCATGACAAATAAAACAGGAATTAATGGGACAATTTTTGGTATAGAAAAAAAGTGTGGTCAGGAATTTGATGTATTTAAAATCTCGTTTTATTTCAAACTTTGTTATCTGAGCACAATATATATAACAATTTCCTGTAAAGCTGCTTTGCAATGATTGTATCGTAAAAAGCGCTACACAAATAATCTTGAATTGAATTGAATTTAAGATGTTGTTGAGATCACTTTTGACATTTTAGAAAATGCATGTGCAAATATTCAGATTGTCTGAAAATGAAGAGACTAAAAAGTCTCCAGTTGATCTCCATGTATTGCCGTTGTGGTCTGGGAGGAACAGTTGAAACTTGAAACTCTTCAAAAGTATTAGAGATCATTTGTATTTGTTTTCATTCTTAAGGGGAAGATTAGATTTAGCAGGAAAGTGAACTGTGACGAAAGGGTAAATTAAGTTTGTGTTGTCGCATGCAGGTCTGGGATACAGGCCAAAGTTTAGATTGCACATCTAAGTGTTTGTTTAAAGGTAAAGCGTGTTTAGTAAGTTTAAGCTTTGCTGCTTCAGTTGACCGTTTCAATAACCAGGCAGCTCCCACACAGGCCATGCAGCTTTGAACAAGTGCATTTGTGACTGCTCTTATCATCTTAATGTGAAAGCTTTGCTTAGACATTTAATTGAACCACCTTGAAGGCAGATTGCACAATATCTCTGTGTTATGTGAATAGTGTATTATGCTGCAGCTATGATGCATGCATGCAAAAAAAAAACATTATTTTGAACTTGGATGAACCCTCTTTCCTCATTTTACCTGTTTTTCTCCACAGGCCCACCTGGTGGCAGCGTTTGAGCAGAGTTTGGGCAACATGACCATCCGACTCAAGAGCCTCGCCATGACCGCAGACCATAAAGTAAATATCAACACGCTTACATTTGAATTGATCACACTCGTTCATAAATAAACTTAAACACAATATGATTTTATAGATGCATTATCAATAAATATATATCTGTATGTTAGGACTCTGAGCTGAACGAGTTGAAGAAAACCATTGAGCTGCTAAAGAAGCAAAACGCAGTGGCTCAAGCGGCCATCAACGGCGTCATCAATACTCCAGAACTCACCTGCAGGAGTGACCGCACAGGTCAGGAAAAGAAAATAATCAACAAATCAAGACTTTTTCAGTTTGACTTCATATTTGAAATCTCTTGACTTTTGATTTCAAACTTTTTGTTATCTAGCTTTTCATTTAACGTGAATAATTACATAAAATTATGTATTTTGAGCATTCTGTATATACTTTTCAGACATTGTATTGTTCTGTATTGTTTAGTATTGCGGTTTGAACACTCAATGGCACACTTGACGTCAACCAAATCTTTGTCTGTTTATCAGGCAATAATGGTTCAGCCCCCGGAGCGCAGCCGGACCTGCGCATGCGCAGACAGCACTCATCTGACAGCGTCTCCAGCATCACCAGCGCCACCAGCCACTCCAGCCTGGGCTCCAACATGGACAACCCCGACTCCAGCAGCAAGAAGAAGAAGAAGAACTGGGTGAGTGCACAACAACATAAAAACAATACAAAAAGATGATTCACCCAAACATGACAATTCTTTCATCATTTACTCCTGTATGAGTTTCTTTCTTCTGCTGAATACACAAGAAGATAATTTGAAGAATGCTGTTACCGAGCAGTTTCCAGTCTCCACCTATACTATAGAAGTCAATGGGGACCATCAACTGTTTGGTTACCTGTATTGATCCAAATATCTTATTTTATGCTCAACAGCATAAAGATACTCATACAGGTTTGGAACTACTTGAGGCTGAGTAAATGAAAGAACTGTCACTTTTGGGTGAACTATCCCTTTAAGAAATGTTCAACCATTGCAAACCTGTGTGTTTCTTCATTGTGCAGTTTATTTGTGTCTAACATTTGTCTTTTATGTTTTTGTCTGAAGTTGCTAAAGCTTTAAATATAAATACTACTGACAAATATCTAGTGTGATAGTAAACTAAATGCTGATACTTTTCCTGAGAGGTCCTGCCTTTTTGTAGTGGAAGTTAGTTTACCATACACATAGAGTTTAATATTGTACTTTCTGTTGTGCTGGATCATGCTGACTGTAGCTGGTGACCTGTGCTGGAGGTGACGTGTCAGATGATGAATATGAATATGTATGCTAAATAATAATGACAATATTTACCCTGTTATGTTTAGACAAGTGTAACAATGATAGGCTAGCAGTCCTTGTAGATTTATATACACCACTGTTCAGAAGTTTAAGGTCAGCTTGCTTGTCTTTATAATAAATTATTAATTCTGTTCCACAAGGATGCATTGATCAAAAGTGACATGAAAGTCAAATTCACATAAATGCTGTTTCTTTGGACTTGTAAAAATGTGTTAGGTTTCCACATAAATAATACGCAGTACAACGTTTTCAACATTTATAATGACTATAAAGAATGATTTCTGAATGATCATGTGACACTGAAGACTGGAGTTATGATGCTGAAAATTCAGCTTTCCATCACAGGAGTGAATTACATTTTAAAAGATATTCTAACAGGAAAACAGTTATTTTAAATTGAAATAATATTTAACAGTATTACTGTTTTACTGTGTTTTTGATCAGATAAATGCAGACTCGTGAGCATATGAGACTTCTTTCAAACTTTTGAACAGTAGTGGACACCAGCAGTTTGAGTTTTAAATGCTTAGTATCCCAGTTTGTGTTGTTTTTTTTGCTATCAATTATTTTTCAACTGAATTTAGTTGTGTTTAAATTGGTTATTTAGTTTTGTAGGTGCATTACTGCTGTGTAAAAAAGGTCATATTAGGCCGGTAGTCCAGTTGGTCATCTAGTGTTTTGGAGAAGGGATTCCCGCAGTGGATTTGTGTTATTGTGTGTGCATTGGTCCTGGTGGAAGAATCACTGAGGGGTTTGTCTTGGTCTTGAGGAGTCTTTAAGTGAAACATGGTGATGTAATTTAACAAGACTCTCTCAGCTTAGCAGTTGTAGTCATTGTAGACCGTGATCTGATATCATGCAGCTGGTGCTTCAGACCCCTGTGCAGGACACAAACACACTTTTCTGTGTCTCTCTGTTTTTCGCTGTGCTGTCGCTTCATATGGCAGGTGTATGAGGTAAGAGTGTGTGTTCAGAGAATCCTGCACACCTGTCTTTGTTAAACCCAGCTTCACTAACCCTGCTAACTCTCCTCAGCCTGCTGTCTTTCTCTCACCTACTCCGTCCTTCTAATCCCCTTTTCCCTCTTTTTCCCTCTTATTTGAAATAATGCCTTACACTGATTTATACGTTTATTTATTCAATTAAACTGACATTTAGTTTAGTGTATAGTTTTACACACGACAGCAAAGTCTGCAGAAATGTTCCATGACCTGTCAATAAGATCATGAGCTCTTGATATTTCATAAATTCCTCTTCTTTGAACTTCTATGAAGTACTTGATTTTGAACTTTCTGATTGTGAACAACTTCTCACAGTTTTTAAATTCTTGATAATGATATTATTTGTTTAGATTTTTATTTTAAGCTTGATTTGACATTTCTTGATTATCAACTGTTTGATTATGAACTACAATTATTTTTTTTACATTTATTATAAAACTTTTTATTCTGAGCTTCGTTTTAAATGTATATATATATTTATTATTTTAAACTTTATTAAAAACTTATTATAATTGTGTTATTTTTTATTTTACATGTATTGATAATAAACCTTGTGATTAGGCACTTCTTATTTAGATTTCTTGCAGTTTTTTATTTTATTTATTTTATGCTTACTTGATTCTGAACTCTTGTGAATGTTTATTTTATTTTTATTTTGTAACTTTTGCAACTACAGAGAAATAAATGCTATTGTATTGGAAACACTTTAAAATAACTGTCAAAAGGACAAAAGAAATGTAAAGTTTATACGCTCAGCACATTCAAATCTACACAAAACAACACAATCTTTAATCTTTGACATGAATGATGCTCAACCCTGCCGTTTTATTTTACACTGTTTCTCCTTTGCTGTTTTACTCCCCTGTCTGCACTGTACTGTACTCTTACACATATTTTAGTGCTGCCTCGTCCTTTTTGAGAAACTCTCAGCTTCATGATCTTCTCTCTGTTGTCGTTGCAGCTGCGGAGCTCCTTCAAACAGGCCTTCAGTAAGAAGAAATCACTCAAATCAGCCTCGTCCCACTCAGACATTGAGGAGATGACGGATTACTCGCTCCCTTCCTCTCCCAAACTCCCTCACAACGGCACCAGCACCTCAGCACTGCTGCTCCGCAACACACACTCCAGCTCAATGTGAGTGTGTTTGTGTTACATAACAACTCTGGTCCTCATCGTGGACCAGGATTATTAACTAAAACTGTTAAAAACATTTAAAATAAAGCTGAAATAAAATAAAAATATCTGATTAAAACTTTAAATAAAATGACAAATGTTGTGTCGGCAACTAATTGAAATAAATGTAATATAAAATATTAATAAAAGCAGTATGCTAATAATACTAAAACAACACTTAAAGACCGATATTACTGGGAAATGTGGATTTAGCAGGACTGGGTATTGTGCTATGTTAACATCTGAAGGCTCTTTTCATCTAACAGCATGTGTGTTGTCATGTAGACTGTCAGACTGTCTGGATGGCGAGGCGGAGACTGTGATGCAGCTGCGTAACGAGCTGCGAGAGAAGGAGATGAAGTTGACGGACATTCGACTGGAAGCCCTAAGCTCCGCCCACCAGCTGGACCAGCTGCGGGAGGCTATGAACCACATGCAGGTGTGAGACTGACCTTCACGTTACCTTCTTGCAGTCCCACGAATCAGATTTATTGGAACAATTACCCCGAGATGCTTCCTTTTGCAACAGTGTTTTTCATTATTTTTTAGTATAAAAGATAAATATTACATATTTTATCACTGTGTGGGTGGTCTGATAGGGGGAGATCGAGAAGTTGAAGGTGGAAAATGATCGTCTTAAGTTGGAAAGCCAAGGCAGTGGGAGCAGGGCGTCCTCTCAAGTGTCCGTCTATAACCCGAGCCTGACCCCCGTGCCTGGACTGTCTCAACACAGCCTCAACCTCACAGAGTCCACCAGCTTCGGTACGAGCATGCATGTTATTATTAGTTTTTTTTTCTTAAAGTTTGTTTTGTAGCTATATGCAAGAAAAAAATCATAAAAGCACATTACAGAGCTAGTCTGTCTTCTTTTAGACATGTTGTTGGATGACTCTGGCGGAGACGGAAGTTCTCGTAAAGAGAGCAGACTTGTGAAAATAGTTGTCAGTCTTCAAGAGGACGTCACGTGGAAAGAGGTCAGTTCTTTCACCTTTTTGCAGGAGGAGAAAAATGCCCCATTTGAGAGGGGTTTGCTTTAATGATGTGTATTCTTTCTCCCACAGGACTGCAGGACTCGAGACTTTCTGATTGGCTGCATTGGTGTCAGTGGAAAAACCAAGTGGGATGTTCTGGATGGGGTTGTGCGGCGCTTGTTTAAGGTAAGTTCATTCATAAACATTGCTGTAATCCTTTGTTGATGATGAATGGTTTACATTCAGAAGCATTAGACAGTGGTTCATTAAACAATTTTTATGAATTTATTAGGGATGCACGATATTATCAGACTGATATCGGAATCGGACTATAATGGCTTTAAATGTAAATATCGGCATCGGCCTGATATGAAAAATTATGCCGATATGTCTTTCCGATAAGATTAATAGATTAACTCGCATGTGCTCAGGGTGTGCTAGTGATTACGTCAGCAGTGTGGCTCATTCTTGAAGTTTTGTCTGAATGACGATTAGATTGACCATTTAATCTGTGAAAGCACCTACAGACTGACGCGTTTGGTGTGTGATAGAGTAAACAGTAATAACACGTGCAGCAGTGACAGCCTCCCCCGGGTCCTAATGCCCGTTCGGTAATGAGTTTTAATCTGTAGGGGGCGCTGTTGGCCTACTTCTAATTAAATTAAAAGTAAACAAGTAACATTTAGACTGTTTCTGATTAAATAAGGCAGTAATTGATGTCATACAATAATGAGTATGTTTTGATTTAAAGGTCAGAATCTATAGCTTACCTCAGGGGGGGGGTGTGGACTGGAATTGAGAACCGCTTGCTTACATGAAAAATCACAAACATGACACTTATCAATTAAATAATTTTATATATACTGATTTATTCATTAATGTGTAATATGTTTTAAACAAATCATAAGCTCTAAAAGATTTTCAGAATTTTTACAACACTTTTGCTTTAGACCATCTACAAATGTTAAATCTTAAAATAAAATGTTAGGGTTAACACTGCATCTTTCTGGGGGGGAAATGCAGCGACTGATATAGTTTATTTATAGATATCTTCAATGTATTTAAAAAAAAAAAACTTCATTATTTTTTTATAAAATTCTAACAAATAAGTTAAAAAATTATCAAAATTAAAAATATTTTGCTTATAATTTCTGCAATGGAGAGACTTGGCATTGTTTCCAAACAAAAGGAAATATATTGGTATCGGCCAAAATGAGTTGAAAAATATTGTGCATCCCTAGAATTTTTATCTTGTATGGATACTTAATCTGTTGCAAAGTTTCTAGAAAGAAAGACAATGTTTTGCATACTTTAAGTTGGTTTTGTAAATGCACAGTATTTTTTTAATTAAACAAACAAAACAAATTCTACCATAATGACACTAACAATATTACTTTACAGACGTATTTCACAATTGAATATGTATATTTTTTTCATAAATAAATGAATGAGATTTGTTTGTGTTACAGTAGGCTACTGACAATTTCTTATAATGGAGGAAATAGCCTTAATTGTTAAGAAAATATCAAAATATGGGGGGGGGGAAATTGCTAATTATTTTAGGGGTGAAATATGACCTGGATATTTTTAACAGTTTTGTGTGATTTACCCAGACACATCCAAATTATTTGACTGTTGATGTTTACCATATAACACAAGGCAGCCATCCTGATAATTTTATAAAGATTAGTGGATAGCGGTTGGATTGAGTATCTGATTGTCTCTGTAGGAGTATATCAGGCATGTTGATCCGGTCAGTCATCTGGGTCTGGGTTCAGACAGTGTGGAGGGTTATCGTATTGGAGATGTGATCCGGTCCAGCGGAGCAGACACACCTGAACTCCTGCCCTGTGGATACCTTGTGGGAGAGAATGACACGATCAACATCTCGCTGAAAGGTTCACACAATGAAAAGTTGTATTCGTTCTCATTATTTGTCAGCATTGTTTGGTATTTCAGCTGTTGTTAACACTGGGAGTGTTTCTCTCGTTTCAGATGTGAACTCTCAGTCTGAGGATTCTCTGGTCTTCGAGGCGCTGATCCCCAAACCCATGCTCCAGCGCTACGTGTCTTTGCTCCAGGAACATCGCAGGATCATCCTTTCAGGCCCCAGCGGCACTGGAAAATCCTACCTGGCCCACAGACTGGCAGAGCATCTGGCGCTGCGAGAGGGCAAACTGCCCAGTGAGAGCAACATCGTCACCTTCAACGTCAACCATAAATCCAGCAAGGTGAGAACTGCTCTCTTTTCCATGGTTTGTGAGCCGAGTTGTTTGTATCAGTTCTACATCATTTAAACTCTAGTTTATATAACTTTTATGTCAAAAGAGCATGAAAAATCCAGTTTCTTCCTTTAGAAAATAAGCTTTTTATCTCCAAAACGTAAAGAAACAAATACTAGCTAACAAGATATGACCAGAAGTCTAGAAATCCTTGTACAGTAGAAAGTAAAGATGTGTATATTTATTTGCTAGGAGTTGCGTCAGTACTTAGCAAACATAGTGGAGCAGTGCAGCGCTGACGGACAGGACACTGAAGCCCCTCTGGTGCTCATTCTGGACAACCTTCATCACATCAGCTCACTGGGAGAGATCTTCAACGGCTTGCTTAACTGCAAATACCAGCGCTGGTGAGCCTGCCTTTTATATTTTTATTAAATACATGTTCAAATGTTTGAAGTCAGCGTGATTTTCTTCTGAAAGAAATTAACACTTTTATTCAGTAGAAACAGCAAAGACATTTCTAATGATACAAAAGATTTCTATTTCAAATAAAAGCTGTTGTTTTGCTTTTCCACAAAAGACTTTAGGCAGCACAACTGTTTTCCACATTGATAACAATAAGAAATATTTATTGAGCAGCAAATCAGAATGATTTCTGAAGATTCAAGATTTGCATTCGTCACATACACAATTATACAGAATATAACCCGCAGTGAAATGTAAGTGGAGGATCATGTGACACTGAAGGCTGAAGTAATGATAATGAAAATTCAGCTTTGTATCACAGGAATAAATTACTTTTTAAAATGTATTAAAAATAGAAAACATTTATTTGCAATTGTAATAATATTTCACAATATTACTGTTTTACTGTATTTTGAGGCCATAAGTGACTTTCAAAAGCATTTAAAAATCTTACCAACCCCAACCTTTTGAACAAAGTGTATATTCAAGTACATTTAAAATACATGTGCACACTATAGTGCCACACTTCAGTCAGTGTAACAAAAGCATACTAATGAACATAGCAATAATAAGTGTGTGTACAATTAACGGTTTTATTGTCTCTCTGTAATTGCAGCCCGTATATAATCGGCACGATGAGTCAGGCGACATCTTCTGCTCCAAACCTGCAACTTCATCATAACTTCAGGTACAAAACTGCTCTCTGTTTTGTCTTCAATTAGCCCTAAAATAATAGCTTGGCCTTAATAGGGAAACTGCTCTAGAATGACCTCTAGATGGCGTCATTGTGCTGTTGTTGACAGCAATGAAGAGATTCTAATTATCCTCTTCATCTCAATGAACAGTGTGTGTGTGTGTGTGTGTGTGTGTGTGTGTGTGTGTGTGTGTGTGTGTGTGTGTGTGTGTGTGTGTGTGTGTGTGTGTGTGTGTGTGTGTGTGTGTGTGTGTGTGTGTGTGTGTGTGTGTGTGTGTGTGTGTGTGTGTGTGTGTGTGTGTGTGTGTGTGTGTGTGTGTGTGTGTGTGTGTGTGTGTGTGTGTGTGTGTCATAACTTTCCTTTTTGTTTATGTATTTCTATTAAATGCTAACATGATCAACATGTGATTTCCGTCGCAGATGGGTGCTGTGTGCTAATCACATGGAGCCGGTGAAAGGTTTCCTGGGCCGGTTTCTGAGGAGGAAGCTGATCGAGATAGAGATCGGCAGCCGAACACGTAACCCGGAGCTGGTGAAGATCATAGACTGGATCCCTCAGGTCTGGCACCACCTCAACCGCTTCCTGGAGGCCCACAGCTCCTCTGACGTGACCATTGGTACGGAGATAACCCACCATACTGAAACAAATATGAACAGACTGTTCCCAGTGTCACTAATTCACTCTGCAAGAGTTGAACGTGAGTCTCATGTCTCTTCATCCAGGTCCACGTTTGTTCCTGTCATGTCCGATGGATGTGGACGGTTCTCGTGTTTGGTTCACTGACCTGTGGAACTACTCCATCATCCCCTACATGCTGGAGGCTGTGAGAGAAGGCTTACAGGTAACATTTGCCCTCTTGTATAGTAAAATCTGCCTTTTTCACATCACTGATATCTTTTTTTTATTAATTTCACTGTAAAAGTGACCTCGCACCAAGTAGTTCTTTCTTGCCTCTCCATATCTCTTAATTTATAGAAACAAACAATTTATCGATTGTCTATTTGTTTGTGTTTGTTTAGCTGTACGGTCGCAGAGCTGCATGGGAGGATCCTGCGCTGTGGGTTCTGGAGACTTTTCCATGGGCAGCTTCTCATCAGCACCCTGATTGGCCAGTTTTGCTGCAGCTCCGCCCAGAGGACGTGGGCTTTGATGGATACTCCGCCTCCAGAGAGGGCCTTAACAAACAGAGCACTCAGAGTGACAGTGATGCCGACCCACTGGTGAGAAACACAGTAAAAATAGGCATTTTTCATACATCATGACCTGTAGGTGACGCTGTCCCCAAAGTTGGCAGGTATCCTCAGATCATGGTGCTAGCATGTTTCGTTCTGCGTTGTTACTATTGAGATACAGCTTCTCATCTGATTTTGGGTCAGCATCAGCAGTTTGTGTCATCAAAACTTTTGGACATAGGCAAAAATAAAATCCAGGCATTTACAGGCAGTTTTGTGTGGATCGGTCCATCGATCATTTGAACCAATTGTGAGAACTCAATCGTTTTGAAGGAGTAGTGAAAAAAACTAAATAGTGATTTTCAAATGAGTGAAGTCAACTGTATATGAAATATGTGATCAGCATTATTTACAAAAAATATGATCAGCATTATTTACAAAAATATGCTGTTTGCTGCACTAGTTTATAGCTAAAAATGCAAAACTCAAAAAAAAATGTTGGGGACATAATAAAGAAGAAAATTGGTCTAGGAAGTTGTACATTTGTTGCTCAATATATTCATAATATAAACAATGGCTGAAAATAATTCACATATAATCATTTATGTGCAATTTTTGTAAGATGAATATTTAGCTTATTGGTGGTGTAGAAAAAAACTGTTTTATTCTACCATGCCATGTTGAGATCATAGGACCTAATGAATGTAACTTAGTGCTTAAAATTATTTCAGTTAGTTGCCAAGGCAACATTTTTAAGTTTATTTTTTTTACGTTTACATTTTTCATCTAATATTTATATTTAATTTTCTTTGTTTTTTCACTTATTTAAAATAATAAAATGATCAGTTACATTATGTTTTTTATGACAAAAAAATATTAAATGTTGACATTTCTGAATTTGGGGACTTTGTATGCAACAGAAATGCAACAAGAAGTTTAAAAAAAAATAAAGTAAAGAGCAAAATTGATATATACATTTTACATAAGTATATTTATGCATGTGCATATTTTATATATTTATATATAAAAACGTTCAATTCTTAATGCACCTCTACAGGTCAAAGATACGGGAAAATAAATTAGTGTGTTCTAGATTTAGTCATCGACTTCTTTTTAAACACGTGTAATGTCATCAGGCCTGACTGTTATGTGTGTGTGTTGTGTGAACAGATGAACATGCTCCTGCGTCTGAAAGAGGCGGCCAGCTGCTCCAGCCCGCAGAGCTACGACAGCGACTCCAATAGTAACAGTCACCATGATGATATCCTGGACCCTTCGCTGGAGTCCACGCTATGATCCAGCCTGATCCGTTACGCCATTTAACTCCTCGACTCTAATGCAAAGTCAAGTCATTACATCACATGTACGGGTGCTGGTAACCCAAATATAGAATCATGCTTCATATATAAAAAAATATAGAGAGAGAAATATATATGCGCCAAAACTCAGCGGTACTTCAGTTTTCATTTACAACAACAAAATCAGAAGTGCTTTGTCCCAATTTTTACCTCAAAAGTATAAGTGCGGTCACATTAGCTAAATTTTATGGACAAAATGAAACGGTGAATCCGCGTGACCAACCTGAATCTGTTGCGAAATCTGCGTAGATCAATTTTCCGTCAAATTCCCGATTACATGGATTCCTATTGAAATGACTGGATTTCACCTACAAAAATTCACCAAACTTCGGTAAATGTGACCGCACCTTACCTGTTGGAGAAACTTTCGCACACAATGCAATGCTCGTTTGTCTTACCCTCTACTGGTGAAACCGAGGAATTACATCTAAAACCATCAGCGTCTCCTTCCTCAACAGACCAGTCATCACTCTGAACTCTGACTTTCCCCGTATTGATGGACTCGCTCATGACTTTACAAAACCAGCTTGATCGGGTGCGGACCATCGTTTCATGTTTTACAGAAGGATGAAATAGCATGGTGCTACACTTATGATTTTGGATTTATTTATTGTGATGAGTGGAAAAAAACCTTGTTTGCCATCTGGGACGTGCTTTTGTTAGCCTTTTTTTTTGCCACCGTTCCTTAACTGCTGACCGCATGTTCCCGTGTTCTACTGTAGCACAAAGCCTGTCTATCTGTTTTTTACGCTGTTTTTGGTGCTGAATAGAATCTGGTGCCTTACTCCATTTTGGAAAAAAAGCGGCACTATGTTTTATACTTCTGAAAAATGCTGATTTTATTAACTACAGGGCTCTACGCTAGTCCTTTGCATTTGCCTAAAATAAACAGCCTCAGTCATCATATCATATCAGAGATACAAAATGTGTGGTTTAGAAAAGAGGAGATGGATAAAGGGAGCGGAAGGACTCCATCTGTTTTGAAAATCACATTTTTAAGCAAAGTTGCTACACAATTAAAGAGACATTTTACTTTCAAACATGTATGAGAAAAATTATGATTTTTTAATGTGTGAAATACATATGATCACTACTGGCACAGGTCAACTTGAAGTGGTTCAGCTGGAAGGCTTTGCTTGGTGCTTTAAGACCGTCTCAACACATCTTGGCAAAAGCACAGTGAGACATTGTTCATAATTTGGTGTATGAGTATACCTCATTGACCATTTTGGCCTTTTTCATGTACATATCTTGCATTCAGTGTGAAACATCCACATAGTCATTGGATTAATAATATACTGTATTTGCTGCTTTGTAATGCAAGGATGCTTCTGGAGGATTTGTACATAAAATTGTATCTTTGATTCTCTATAAGGAATATTGTTTGGATGGACAGTGAGTTTCCTTGCATGGGAAAGCATAATATATAGGGCTATCAGTGTTTTCACCTTCTTCACGTTGTCGAATGCTGTTGGTATGGCGCTGCAGGGTTTTAGTTACACCGCTGCTTCCATTTCACTCCAGCGTATGATTCCTGTCAGTCATCGATCCTATGCAACATCATCGTGGATTTCAAATGGAAGCCAAATATCGTAGCTCTGTAGTGCTGTCAGCACTGCCAATACATTGTGTGTACACTGTGTATATAATTTGTGAATAATTTTAGGATATGTGCCTAATATTGATTTTATTTTGATTATGATGATGAAGTCATTTTAAGCACAAATGTTGTATGTGATTGTTGTAACTGAAATGGGAGGGCTATAACTGAATGGATTTCATGTCACTGAATGTGTACACCGTTTCTGGCTGTAATATATTCATGTAAATATTATGTAAAGTCTACCCTGCAGGCTGCATTTTGATGAATCTTTTTTCTAGCCGTTTATAACAGTGCTTGGAAATATGGAATATTTTGTGTACAGTGTCTTTTTCATCTTATCAGATGGTCTATGAAACACAGGCAGCCCATACAGATTTACTGATCACCTTACCAGTTTTAAATTATTTGTAATTCAATAAACCTAATCATTATTTATTAATCGTTTATTAGTTTATTTTCATGACTTCATGCAAGCACAATAATGAAAAACATTATACAAGAAATATATTCCCAGCATTTTTATATCAACATGTTTCATTCAGTATAGCATTAAATAAAATGGATTAATACAATAAAAACAAAATTTTAACTATTTAAAATACAACAACCAATTTTACTTTTAGTCTAACGTATGCATATTGAAAAAAAATATAATTCACCTGCTTCTATGAAAGGATAAATGTTTCAGTCCTAAGCATGTACAACATGAACATTAAGCAGTAGATTATATTTTACACATTGTTAAATTCAGGGATAGGTGTGATGTTTTTAGCAGAGCATCTTTCATACTAACTTTTGTTAAGATAGTTACAATGCAACAATTAAAGAACACCGACTAGTGAATTAACCATACGTGCAGGAGTTTACATGAGCTTTGAGATCATTCTCATAAAGACAGAAAAGATGAACAATCTCAATCGCATATTTCATTTCCAACAATTAAATGACGTGCTACAATGTGCATTGCGTTTTTGTTTTTTTTTTTACATTTCTTTGTTTTCATGTTTAACTTAATTTCACAATGGTGAAATGAATATATACCTAACATGAAGCAGTGAGTACTAACAAATCCCAGCACAATTAAAATAAACACATCTAAGGGTCTAGAAAGCAGGTTAATGTACGGTCTCTCGTAATGTGAGAGACATAGAAGATGCAGCTTTATGATTGGTTTGACCTCTAATGGTGACTGTCAATGTGATGAAGTCAAAATCTCCTGAATAGCTTCACTTTCAACTTGAGCACATGTTGCGTTAATCTTTGCTTGATCATTTTCTTTGTTTTGCATATTTAGCAATTCCATACCAGGGATAGGCATCTGTTGGTTTTCTTTCCAGACCGTTTTCTCCTAGAAAAAACTGCCAAAGACAGTTCTGCGCGTATGGAAATCTGACAGGGTCTACTAAATATCCTCTGTGTTTTAGTGTGTTTTTCCAAAAGGGTTCATCAACAAACATGAGGTAATTCCGAGGAGCCTGTTCAACGATACTAATCAAGTGATAAAAATTCAAATACAACTTTTTCCCTTCTTCCTCCAGAAAGGCATGCGCTGTATTATTGATTTTGTCATCACATGTCATCCTTACTCCTTTTGATTTTGGGTCAAAGCGATCACTTTGATCACACCTGGGTAAATACCAGATAATTTCTTTACCCCTGAGATCCATCTTCTGAATTGCAAGTTTCAGACTATTTAAGTGAGAATCCTTATAGTCTTTGTAGCTTTCGATATTCAGAAACCACCCGTCAAAGTTTAATCGGTGGGCGATGTCCACTAGTTTCTGTAGGTTCTCCGGTTTTGCCAGTTCTTCCATGTCTTTCACATTTCCCCCATATGCCAGAGGAGGCAAAAAAACGGTGCCAAAAATGGCGACCCCATTCCTGTGTGCCTGATCAATCCAAGCCGGATCCGGAGCAAGCACTGCTCCTTCACGATGTGACCCACCAAAGAAGACAAACTCTTTGATATACTGCCAGTAATCCAATCTTATTCTCGTTTCCTCTGTGATGACCTGAGGAACTCTTTCACAGGTTGGCCTCGCTCTGAATATTAAGGTGAAGTCTTTGTGTGTGCTTTCATGTTCTTCTCTTGACCACTCATAAGTAAAGCCATCTGTCTGAAGGGGTTCTGTTGAAGGACGTAAGTAATCGTCAGAGAAAGTCTGACCCTCAGAATAATCTTTCAGTTCTGGGAAGTCATTAACAGCATTCTCTGGTTTGTTCAAAAACCAAGTGTATGTTTTAAGATCAGTTGTTCTTTTTTCCTCTAGAGCAAGGCATCTCGTCATAAAGTACTCTTAGTGCCTCTTGATCTGTGATTTGTTCCCCTTGGTAGTTTAAATTGCGTGGAATTTGAGGCCAGTAGAGTTGAGCCACAATGAAGTATGGGTGAGCAGGAGGTTTGCCGTCTCTGCTCCAGCTATATGCAGAAGTCCCCTGGAACTCAGTAGTACAGTTCCCGTTTATTTTGCCATCTTGAAATCGTTTCAGAGAGGCAGGGCAGGCTCTGAAATCACCTTTAAATTCATGAATGATACCCCCAATTGCAATAGTCTTTTTTAATTGCATGGCATAATATTCCTTCCCGCTGTATTTACCCTGTGCACAGAAAATGTACCAGCGGTAACAGTTTTGCCCCATATTCTGCCACTCTGGAAATATGTAATCGTCACTCTCGTTTCTAAATATTATATTTCTCTCTAAATAGTTAAACCTGAGACAATCAACTTCAGACAGCAAGTGTACATCCCATGAAAAAATATACCCGTCTGGTTTTGGAGGTTCTGTGCCTTGATTAATACTATCCATCACATTTTTTGTTATTTGAAGGCCGATTATATCTATGCTTTCTTCTGTGAAATGCCGGTTAACACATTGGATGATCTCTGTGAGCTCACGCCTGTCACACTTTATGAACTCAGTCGATGTACGTTGCTCCCCGTTTAGATATTGAATGGCATTGTGGAAAGCTTGGAGAGCCTCTTCATCAGAAACATTGCAATGTTTGTTTCGAAACATGAAAGTCTGAGCTGCAAGTAAGAGCACATCAGGAGATAATGTTGAGATGTCACAATCATCATGTGATTCTGCAGCTTTCCGATAATCTAGATTTCCTTTTATAGCCTCGAGCAATTCGTTTACAATTCGATGTGGAGATGTATAAACCGAATCAAGAGAGTAGGAGCGCCCTGGTGTAGGACAACATTTATCGTAGTTAATCATAGCCTGGATTTTTTGCTTTGCAGTACCCGGACAGCGCAAACCACAACAAAGTGCTTTCTCTGAGAATGCTAGCAAGATACCAGATTTATCATAATACATGTCAGACATGTTTTTTTTAGCTCTGAAGCCCAGATTTGAGCTTCTGATAATGTCATATTTGGGTCCATATACTTCATAACAACAGCCAAGTTTGTGAAGGACACTGGCTCGTTGTTTTCTGCCATTCTGGAATGCTTAGTGTTTACCTATGAAAAAATGCATTTGTATTAAGTTACATGGAAGTAGGCATAATGCTTTCAGGGTCAACTGAGAATATTTATCTATTAACATCCTCTATTGCTAGCTGCGTTTTAGTGAAAAAGCAGAATGATTTGTCAGGTCCTGCCTGGCTTGGGTTGTGTAGCAGACCTCTACACTGTGCTACAACAGCTTCTCAGATGGTTTTAATCAAAATGAAGAGAAAACTATCCTTCCTACAGTTAGCTAATAAATATGAATACAATTTAAATCTAAATATCAGCTCAGAAGAGAATAATAGTAATGTATACATTTAATGAGTATATTTAGTATAATAATAATAATTACAATAAACTGTTAACATTTTAAACTATAGTTTACACACTAAAATATACAGTTACTTGCAAAATGCAGAGCACATCAATATGCATACAGGAAGTATAAAATGGTATATTACTTACCAAAGAGTGGTTTGGTGTTGAAAGAAGAAGTGGCTTACTTTTCACTAGCAGCCGAACTTGCCTGTTCCAGTGAACCACTCCACACAACCGTCTTCCCGTATTTAACCTTTCCAGGAGAGTGGGCGGGAAAGGCTGTGTGTGTGTGTGTGTGTGTGTGTGTGTGTGTGTGTGTGTGTGCGTGCGTGCGTGTGCGTGTGCGTGCGCCCTTTGTTTGCTCGAGTGTGAACATATTTTTTATAATAGGCGATACAGGATAAAAAGTCATTTTTTATCATTTATTGTTATTTTAATATGGTCAAAAAAGAGTACATGTCTACACACTGAAATTGCAGGTGCGGTTTGGATTATTTCCATATCCTGCTTTTGCAGCATTTTTTTAAGTGCATTGTATACCATAAACATGTAATTGCTACCATTGATCAGATGTTGAACAAACTGAGATTAGTCAAATGAAGTGTCATTTTACTTTTTCAAAAAATAAAATAGCCCACCTACAGTAATGTTATGTTGCATATGTAATAATGTAATATAACATATTTAGATTGGTTTAGTTTCGATGATAAGGCATGTTCTAGTTATGCTAAAGGAAAACATTAATCTTTCAGTGGACAGCTAAGCAGAAGTGTAAGGTTGCATTGTCAATATCAAATATTAAAATCTGTCGACATCGGGAGGAATGTGCAGCAGTTATAAAAACAGACATGTCGGGTCAAGATTTTGAGGACTGCTTCCTTGTTCCACTGAACAGGTGCATGTGAATAAGTCAAAAAGGAGTAGAAAAAAAACAGGCTGATAAATAATAAGAAAGTTTGCATTTATTTATTTTCAGTGACATTCTTCTGTATTTTAATCTCTGTTTTCACTGTTGAATACTGCAACAACTGTATCTGAACCAGTGAGTGGAACCACAAACACCTGTCCCCTGATGTTTCTCTGCCCATAACACAGAATTTTCTTTTTCAAAAGAAAGAGTGTGGTTAAGATTTTACTACTTTTATTAGAAACTATTGAATGGGAAACAATCTGGTATAATAATCTGGTATAAACAATCTGGTATAATCTCAGTCGGGGCAGTCGTGGCTCTAATGGATAGAGCGTCGAACTTGTAACCCGAGGTTGTGGGTTCGAATCTCGGCTCCGGCAGGAATTGTCCACGACTGAGGTGAGACCCTTGAGTAAGGTACCGAACCCCCAACTGCTCCCCGGGCGCCGCAGTGTCGGCTGCCCACTGCTCCAGGTGTGTGTGCACTTGGATGGGTTAAATGCAGAGCACAAATTTCACTGCTGGTTATACTCTGTATAATTGTGTATGTGACAAATAAAAAATTCTTCTTCTTCTAATACATTTCATGCATCCAGAAACCCTAATCATCAATTCATCCACAGGGCGTAAAACACGCTCACACTAATGTTATGGGTTTATCTTCCTACTCTTAATGCAATTTTTGTGGGTCAGGGTGCCATATGCCTTGGGACTGTCCAGATGTGCAACATTTCTGGGATATGGTGCTGGATGTTTTGTACAAGGTCACTAGGGAAACTGAGAAGGACCTGAAATTTTGGTTAACTGCCTTGTCTGCTACAAAAAAGCCATTAGTTCAGCAGTGAAAACCTCCTCGTGACCTATCAAGCATTGGTTACATTCCTTACTTGGGAGTGATAATACAGTTTTATGCAAAAGTTTGGGCTCCCCTGATAATTATCATAATTTCAGTTTATAATGAGCTGGACTCCAATAGAAAAGGACATCAATATTTAATAGAGCCAATTTTTGCTGAAATAACAGCCTTATAGCCACTGATAAGTTTCTGAATTTCTGAGGTATTTTGGACCATTCGTCCTTGCACAATTTCTTAATTTAAATTAGGTTTGATGGCTACCATGCGTGGACAGTCCGCTTCAAATCAATCCATAGATTTTCAATGATGTTCAAGTCTGGGTAGTGGGATGGCCATTCTAACCCTCTATGGGATATCGTCATTTATAAATGACTCTAACGAAATTGCATTTAAAATACAATATAAATGGTCAACCAAAAAAAAATAATTTTAGTGATGTCAAATGACATCCCCTTCAACCAGTAAAATTAAAATGTATTAGCCATGTCCTGCACATTTTTGGTAACTGAGTAGTAAAGGCAACATGAGCATGTTATGTCACATGCTCTCAAGGCTCCATAGTGAGCTCATTTTAGACTAGAAAATACATATAAATTCAAGTTGTAAAAAAATATAATTGTACATCCATATGTGTTTTTTGTCATTTTTAATACACTTTTATAAAAATGACAACTAAGAGACCAACAAATCTGAGCGTTGTGCATAACTGACAAAGTTCTATTATGTGATGCCCTATTTTGTGTAGTTGGCGCTATTGACCAGCATTGGCAGGTAGGATAATAGCCTTTCCCTATCTGTCGGTCACTACGAGTTATGTTCGTAATGACATAGGGGATTTACCTGGAAGCCCCAAACATCTCTGACTAAGAGAAAACGCCAATGAAATTGGCTAGTGGATTTTGCATACCTGAGCCACTACCCGTGCATACGGGTATAAAAGGGCGACAGGTGCATCCCACACATTAGATTTTTGCTTCGGAGCCGAGTGGGATGAGAAGAGTGCTGATCTCCACAAAGCCGTTCATCTTTGTTTTGTTCCCGGTTGGCGTAACGGTGCGATCAGCGGAGTCCCTCTCATCAACGATTCCCCTGGGCACTTCAACTGAGAAGGCAAATCTAAAAGAGCAAATCACGGACGATCGCGTCTTTTTTCAAGATGCCGTTTCGTCCGTGTCCTTCTGGTTGCGGTCGTTTTCTGTCTGCGGATGACGGACACGACGTTGTCTTCAGTGTCTGGGCCGCCGACTCGCTGAAGCTGCGTTCGTGGATGACTCATGCGTCTGTTGTGGGCGTATGAGCATGATTTTGCTGCGATCTCGCCTTTCCTTTATGAAAGGATAGGCACCCTCTGCCGCCACCCGTCGATCTCTCTGGCTCGAGCAGAGGATCGCCGTTGACGCTCTGGGAGATCTGAGGGTTACTGTAAGAGCCTCTCCGCCGGGCATGCCCCCACGGACCTCTTACTCCTCACGCAGCGAACATCCCGTCCGGTTCCCGGGTGATTCGCTGGTCTGTCCCACGGGGCGACCAGCATTTCATTCGGTGCGCCATCTGTAGATAGGATGTCGATCGCAGCATCGGGGGATGGGTTCACGTCCTCTAGGATGAAGGGCGGTGGGGCTGCCTCCCTCGGTGTTGTCGCCACCGCCGCACCTGACCCAGAGCTGACGGCCCATGCTTGCCCGGGCAGCCGTGAGCTTCGGCTGGAGGTCAACAGACCGCCCAGTCTCGAGCCCTCGCGGCTGGACGATTGGTTTCTCGGAGCAGGGCCCCCTGCCCCGGTGCCTTTCTTCCCGAGGTGCATGAGGAGCTGACGAGTTCGTGAGATGGGACCCCTTTTCGTGGAAAACAGCCGCTCTCGCGGCCAAGCTTACAGTGCTGCGGGCAGGCAGCCTCCCCCTGCACGCCATGGCTATCCTGCAGGTACACCAAGCCAAGGCGCTCAAACAGGTGCACAGGGGTAGTACCGACCCGGGTTGATGCCAGGAGCTGTGCACGGCGACTGACTTCGCTCAAATGCATTCAGCCCCAGGATTGGTTTGGCAGCGATCGACCTGAAGGACGCTTACTTTCAAATTTCGATCCTTCCTGACACAGACCCGTTTTATGGTTTGCGTTCGAAGGTCGGGCATGGCAGTACAGGGTCCTCACCTTCGGCTCTCCCTGTCTCCCCGTGTGTTCACGAAGGTTGTAGAGGGCGCCCTTACCCCGTTACGGGAAGTGGGCGTCAGGATCCTCAACTACCTCGACGATTGGCTTATTCTAGCCCAATCCAGAGAGCAGTTGGGCGATCACAGGGACTTGGGGCTTCTGGTCAACTGGGAAAAGAGCAAGCTCTCCCCTGTGCAGAGAATCTCTTTTCTCGGTGTGGAGTTAGACTCGGTGAGTATGACGGCACGCCTCACGGAGGAACGTGCCCAAGCAGTGCTGAACTGCCTGAGTTCCTTCAGAGGCAGGAATGTGGTACCACTGAAACAGTTTCAGAGGCTCCTGGGGCATATGGCATCCGCAGCTGCAGTCACGCTGCTCGGATTGCTTCATATGAGACCACTTCAGCACTGGCTACACTCCCGGGTCCCGAGGTGGGCATGGCGCCGCGGTACACTGCGAGTAGGTATCCCCAGCAGTGTCACCGATCCCTCAGCCCCTGGACAGACCTTGCCTTTCTACGGCCGGGGGGTGCCCCTAGAACAAGTGTCCCGGCATACTGTTGTCACAACAGATGCCTCCAGCACGGGCTGGGGCGCTACATGCAACGGGCAGGCAGCCTCGGGGCTCTGGACAGGGCCCTGACTGCTTTGGCACATCAACTGCCTGGAGCTGTGGGCAGTGCATTTAGCCTTGCGGCAGTTCCGGCCACTGCTGTTGGGCAAGCACGTGCTAGTCCGCACGGACAACACTCCGATAATCTGGGGGTATACGATCACACCGATGTCACAGCTCGCGCCTCTCCTCCTCTGGAGTCACACGCAGTTCAAGTCACTGCGTGCTGTTCACATCCCGGGGCAGCTCAATCGTGCGGCCGACGCGCTCTCACGACAGCTCACGTTCCCCCGGAAGTGGCGACTCATCCCGAGACGATTCGGCTGATCTGGAGTCGATTCGGGGAAGCTCAGGTAGACCTGTTTGCCTCCCCCGAGTCCTCCCACTGCCAGCTGTACTTCTCCCTGACCGAGGGCCCCCTCGGCACAGACGCACTGGCACACAGCTGGCCTCGGGCCTTACGCAAGTATGCGTTTCCCCCAGTGAGCCTACTCGCACAGACACTGTGCAAGCTCAGGGAGGACGAGGAGCAGGTCCTGCTGGTTGCGCCCCATTGGCCCACCCGGACCTGGTTTCCCGGAACTCATTTCCCTCGCGACAGCCACCTCCCTGGCGCATTCCTCTGAGGAAGGACCTCCTTTCTCAGGGGCTCGGCACCATATGGCACCCGCGTCCAGATCTATGGAACCTCCATGTGTGGCTCCTGGACGGGACGCGGCAGACTTGAGGGGTCTACCACCGGCGGTGGTAGAGACCATCATTCAGGCTAGGGCTCCTTCAACAAGGCAAACCTACGCACTGAAATGGAGTCTGTTCGCGACTGGTGTTCTTCTCGCCGAGAAGACCCCCAAGATGCACGATTGGAGTAGTGCTTTCTTTCCTGCAAGAAAGGTTGGAGCGTAGGCTGTCACCCTCCACCTTGAAATTGTATGTACCGCTATTGCGGCTCACCACGATGCAGTGGACGGCCGGTCCCTGGGAAAGCATGATCTCATGTGAGAGGTTCCTGAAGGGGGCCAGGGGATGAATCCCTCCAGGCCTCCCCTTGTGCCCTCTTGGGACCTCTCTATCATCCTGGCTGGACTTCAGAGGGGCCCCTTTGAGCCGCTGGACTCAGTCGAGCTGAAGTTCCTGTCTCTTAAGACAGCGCTCCTGACCGCGCTCACTTCCATCAAACGGGTCGGGGACCTCCAGGCGTTTTCGGTAAGCGAAGAGTGCCTTGTGTTCGGGCCGGTCTACTCTCACGTTGTCTTGAGACCCCGGCCGGATACGTGCCCAAGGTTCCCACCACGCCCTTCCGCGATCAGGTGGTGAACCTGCAAGCACTGCCCTCGGAGGAGGCAGATCCAGCCTTAGCGTTGCTGTGTCCCGGAGTGTCAGAAGCTCCGAGCAGCTCTTTGTCTGCCACGGAGGGCAGCAGAAAGGGAAGGCTGTCTCCAAACAGAGGTTGGCCCACTGGATAGTGGAGGCCGTCGCCTTGGCGTACCAGTCGCAAGGCGAGCCGTGCCCCTGGGGGTGAGGGCTCACTCCCACCAGGGGTTGCCTCCCCCATGCGTTGGCGCACGGTGCCTCTTTGCCAGACATCTGCAGAGGCTGCGGGCTGGGCGACACTGAAAACCTTCGCAAGATTCTACAATCTCCGCTTGAGCCAGTTTTTCCTTCCCATGTATTGGGTAAGTATTGGGCGACAAGAACTGGCCGGTGTCACGCTTGCGCGCCTTCCCCTCACCGGGCTGGGATACGAGCGCCTTTTTCATCCCCCAGTTCAGTTTCCCGGACGGTGAACCCTGGGAATCCTCCAAGCACCCCCCAGTCAGACTGGCGGAGCAGTCTCACTAATAGCTCACAATAGCTGAAATTGTTCCACGTGGAATCAGATTGATTGTAGTCAATAACAGCCTGGATTTGTTCCTTTCCATTACCACGTAAGCTCAAACCATGAGCAAGTGAATTCTCATCAGAGAATGCTAATGATGAATGAAGTGTTAGATTCAGCATATCAGAAACACATTTTCTGAGCTCTGAAACCTGAAAAAGGAGAAGTCGTGTCTGAAAGCTTCCATCGATTTTTTTAATTCGTTAAATGAACGGAGAACATCGTGTTATTCCGTCGGTGGTGCTCTGTTTCTATCAATTTAGCAAATCTTTGTTGAATGAAAACTAATTTCTTTAAAACAATAATAATAAAAAAGTAAATATTTTAAATAAATGCTGTGCTTTTTTAACTTTTTATTAATCAAAGAATCTTGAAAAAAGTATCACATGTTTCCAACACTGATAATAAATCAGAATGACATAACATGTATTTTAAAGTATAAATATAAATTCAGGCTAGATTACCATAAATTACTTCTTGAAAAAATATATAAAATAGTAATGTATTCAAACTTTTGACATTATTTTTTTAGTTATTTTTTACATTACCCCTATTTTACATTTGAGCCCCTGCCCCTGAGGAACTCTCTGCACGTCCCTGAGCAGAAGTGTAAGGTTATGTTATCATAATCTGTCAACATCAGGAGGAATGTGCAGCAGTTATAACAATAGACATGTCAGGTCAAGATTTTGAGGACTGCTGCAAAACAGGTGCTTCTGAATAAGTCGGTAAAGAAAAGCTGGTAAAAAGACATTTGCAGGAAAAAAATATTTTGATACAAAAACAAGTGTATGTATAAGGTCACAACAAATATGAATAGTCAAAATGAAACTAAAATTTTTATTTTTGAGAGTGATCTGTTGAAATGTGTCAAAATATAGCTACACGTAACCTAACTTATATAGCTAACTCTGGTATTAATTCTGGTTTTAACTATTAAATATCCCCTGCAATCAAACCACTGCAACCAATCCATTGTATTTGAACCAGCAACGTTTTGTTATTGATATTTTGCTATGTATAAAATACAGTATGTGGACAGCATTCTAATAAATGAGTTTGGCTTTTTTGTTTTGTCATGCTGGAGGAGAAAAGGGTTCCTCTCAAAACTATTGCAGAATAAAATAGAAAACATTTCATTCAATGAAGTGATATTTGGCCATAAGTTTGGCCGCAGGGAGTGCTGCAGATGGGGTAGAAGAAACACGTTGTTGGTTCGTGGACACAAGTGGTGACCTGTGTCTGAAGGTTTAGATAGATAGACCCATCTATTGGCGAAGTTGAGGAATCACATCTCGAAATAGGGTTTCAACTTTTAACTTTCTTGAGAACGTTCAAACATAAAAGAGAAAAAATATGCAAATAACGATAATATATTTATATTACAGCTAAACCAAGTTAAATTATTTGTTATTTATTCTACATAGTCCAGAGTGGTCAAATAAACTGGATGTTGTATATCTCCCTCGAAAAAAAAGCCAGTCACCAGACTCAGTCCTGGAGGGAAATAATCTCATTCAGTGAGATTTATTTATTCATTCAAAAACTTTTGATTTGTTTTGAATCCAGAGACATATATTTGGCTAATATTATGTTAAGGACCATTGTGCTCAATTTTGATTGTGCTTGTGGTCAAATTGAGGACGCTTATTCTTGAGGTTTCTGCTATTTATTAGTTATTTAGTTCTTCAGGTCATGATATTATAAACGAAGACTGCGGTGAGAGAGAGCATTAAAAACATGGTCAATATTTTTTAATAAGAATATGACTTTTTTAATTGGTTAATAGAAACCTAAATGTTACATGTTGAAAGCGTAGCTATATTCAAAGGGCCTTGCTTATACATTATGCATTTGGTGGGTATTATTTCGTGGTCTTTGTTTTCCTTTCGCAAATTATTCATAGGCCTAATTATTTGTAATCAAAAGAGAGACGATGAAATTTACAATTTATTTGCAAACAATACAAAACATTTTCAACATATACAAATGCATACAATGTGTCACAAAGAGATAAATTGGTATAAATTATACATACGTCTACAACTTTAATAAAGAATCTAAAACTCAAAATTATTGGTATAAAATATCCATACAAAAATATTTGTACAAAATACTGTACAGTTCCCCCAAAAAGCTGTGCGAAACAGCTAAATCATTTTGCGAAGAATTTTCAAATAAGTAAATATAAAGTGATGTGGAAAAGATTCGCTACAAACACTCATATGAACATAGAAGTGAAATTACACGCCAGTAAAAACCACACCGTGGTTATGGCGTGCACTTGTGCTTGAATACAGACATTATGCAGCTGATAAAGTCGCTTATGAAACTGTTATTTCATCCTCTGATTCAGAAAAGTCCGAGTGTTTGAATGAAATGCTGGAATCAGTGCTGTTTGAAAGTGCGCGTGTCGGTGACAGGCAGAAATGTGATGCATCATCTTCCTCATCCTCAGAAGACTTTTTACCCACGTCGCTGAGATCTGGGTGGGGATTGGTTTTGTTTGGCAGGGTTTGTTCTCGGCAACCGCCGGAAGACAGCAGCTCCCTCTCCTTGGAGTTTCTCCATTTCATTCTCCGGTTCTGGAACCAGATTTTGACCTGTTTGAAGAGATTTTATTGTCAATGATTGAATCTTAATAAAGCAGAATGAAGTAATAACATTTTGCCTCGATAAAAAATTAACAAATCTAAAATAGTACATTTCAGATATTTAAATGCATATTTAAATGTAGCCTAAATAATATAATTTTCTAAAAAACATTTTTGGTTATATTAGCTATTATTTTATATAGGCTAGAATGATTACTTTTCCACCCGTATATTCACCTGTGAATCTTTTAGGCCGAGTTTCCCCGCGAGTTTTTTCCTGTCTGGCTTGCTGATGTATTTTTGCTTTTGGAACATTTTCTCCAGAGCTTTGCGCTGCACATCAGAAAACACTGCCCGGCGGAGCATCCCTCTTCTGGGCTTCCCTCTCGCAGCAAGAGGCCAGGGAAAAGTTCCAGGAATGGGTACAACCGACGAAGGAACTGTTACAAGAGACAAGTACATACGGTAAATAACGCATCCATGCACACATTCACAACAGTGTCAAAGAGTTGCATTTCGTTTTTCACCCAGGAGGCTAAAAGTTAACGTTGCGTTCCTAAGGGCAATTGGGTGTTGCTTTTCCCAGGGACAATCTAGAGTGCTGAATGATCAGGGAGAAAGAACTCTTTTCTTCATTATAATCATTATTTTGAATATATTCTCTTGAAATGTTTTGAGTGAAATGGCACGAGGTGACTAATTAGCACATGGGCCGGATCCACGCTGCATTGGTATGGTAAAAAGGCAGAGTATCCTTTTCTACGAGCCTCCCAGTGAAGGACAGAGGAGTTAATATACCGTGAACGGTAATTGTGTAGTAATGAACTGGCTGAGAAAAGACTCCGGACAGACGGCTAAGGCCATATATTATTGCCACAAAAGGAGATTTACACTCAAACTGAACGCAACTGCATGCCGGAATACTGATGACCGGGTACCGCGTTTTTTGCCCTCAAATAAGTTTCATTAAATGAACACGAAAAGCAACTGAGAGCGCTCAAGTTGTTTTGTTAAGGTATTCAGCGCGCGCAGTGAAAAGAGTCGTGCTCTATTATTATTATTTTGCGCCGATAAAAGAATGGACCGTAGACATTAAATGCGTCAAAAGAGCATTTTAAGCTCGTATTTTAAATAGCCTGTTGAGAAGTAGCCTGTGTAGAGCACGTCCAAACCGAAGTGTGTCTGGCGCGCAGTCAGCTGAAGTTGATGTTTGGCAACTGCAGCTACATTTTCAATGGTTTTTGTCAGCGATTTTGTCGATTTTTCTGATTTCTCGCTCTCCATTCTAAATGCACAGCTCTCGATATTGTTCTTTTGCAACTCTTTCCACAAACACCAATCACACTCTATGTGGTCTTGTGAGAATATTGAACCCGCTCAATGGCTCCTAATGGGCAAATTAGTCCATGACTGGTAAACGCCCCTCTGTCGCTGGTTAAAAGTCTATCTTTGGCGGGTTTGTGGGTGGTTGGCCCCGAAGGGAGCTGGCCAGATTGGTCATGGTGCTGACGGCATTGTTGGCAGTCAGCAGGCCGAAATGCTCTCTCGCTGTGGGAAAGACCTGCGCCAAATGCGCAAGTAATTTGAGGACTTAAAGAGGAGAAGAACCTCACGATGACAATCGATTAAACCAAACTTTAATTATTTAGCCTGTCTCTCCCTACTCACAGTGTTGGCTGAGTTCAAACCACTTAAGTGGACTGTACAAGCATTTGAATCTGAATACTCACCAGGGAAGTACGAGGAACGGACGAAAGGGCAGAATGAACCATCAAAATAAGGCACCGAGAATCCTTTGGGATGCATGCCGTGAACGGACGGTGGAGATGTGGCTAAAACAGAAACGCAAACAGAAGTTAGTGCTGTATTAACTTATATTTTGTCTTTATTAATGGAAATATTAGGTTTATTTTAAACACTCACATTTCTTTGGTGATGGTGCCAATATGGCACTCACCCCAAACTTGAGGTAGGTTGGATCCTTGCTAGACACTGACGTTTTTGGGGAGCAAGATCCATGTTTCTCCGTGACACTGGGGCTGACTCTGTCCAATAGCCTGGAGTTATCCGGGATGAAAAGAGGTGTTGAAGTGGGAGGAGAGGCGCATGGCGAGTGCGCGTCTTGGTTCAGGTAACCGCTTGGTCTGTTGATGCGCAGGATATCCTCCACCAGAAAGCTCGGGTGAGCCGGGAAAGGTGAATGCAACGATGCTGCAGGACGCATAAATGCTGAATATATTGCAGGTGGTGCAAAAACACTGGGGATCATCATTGTCCCGGCTATTTTAATGCGAAATTAGACGACAGGGTTACTCCTGTTAGGATTAGAAATGTCTCTTCTGCCAAGCTCTGAACTGAACGAGAGGTGATTTGCTTCTGGACGTCTCCGTTTGGGAAGGGGTCCTTTATATCTAGGCCCCTGTAAGGGTCCTTTGAGGACTGACAGCCACAACAATGAGACTCAATAAAGTCCTCCGCTTGAGTCCCATTGAATGATGCCTTGGAGGTGCCTGATTGGACCGACAGAGCAATTTATGATAGGATTAGACTTCATAAGATTTGAATGGCCAGGGCATGCCGCTTAACAAAGAAGATGTGGTCATACATTTTGCATATCTACAAACTATTTATTTATTTATTTATCACACACGCGATATTTCTTATGTATTTAGGGTCGTAAATATATGCTACTCGTTTGCAAATGTATTTTTAATTTACGACACACAATGTGAATAGCCTACAGCGTAAATATTATTAGGCCAATTTTTTTTTGAATGTGAACATTGTTTTCGGATGCATAGCAGTGACTAAATATAGACTAAATATAGGCCTAATGCGTTTTGAAATATAGCCTAGAATTGATAGGGTCTTAAACATGTTTTTATTTTTTTGGAAACTGTGTAAAATATAAATAAAATAGGTTAATGCGCCTCAAACTATATGCGTATTGCCTGTATTATATTCACAGTTTTTATCCTGTTTTATGCCGTTCCTTTAGCTGTCAAGAACCTCTCGATTAAACCCCCATTTAATAATCATTTATGCTGTATGCTGTATACTTCTACTGAAATCCAATCTGGGCTCTGTCACGGAGTACAGCTTTAAATGGATTTGTGGTTGAATCGCCATGACAGATGTGTTAGATATATATCCCCCGTGTTTGAAACCGGGCAAGTCTTCATTCACGTTTGGCGGGGCCTCACTTTACACACGCTCGCGAGAAGTGTGCAGCTCCGTTTGAACCGTGAACTGTCACCCTCAGCTGCTCGCGCCTCGCTTTCTTTTGCCCTCACAAAGATCTCAGACACAAAAACACACCGATCTCTGTTTCTATAGACGACGAGGCTTACTCTGCCAGTTTAACCGCTTGAATAAAAGTGCATATGAGATTTGAAACGCATGCGTAAGAGGTGCATTTAAACTCGTATTTAACTGATATGAGAGACTGGACACACGCAAGTACTGATCGTGAACGCACGATTCAAAGCTTCATATTTTAGGATTGGTCCTATCGGTTAATAAAGACAAACTTAATATTATAAAAAAGTGACAATAATAGAATAATATAGTTTAAAAAACAACAAAACCACGCTACTGCGCAGTGACCGACAATGTTCGCATACAAGCGCTCATGGTTTAAAACTCTCAATCCGCCGTTTATCTTTCCAGTCTTTATTCTCAGTCCTCAAACTGCATGTGTTGAACAAGTCTTGAAAGTGTCACGTGTTCGTAGCGTTTCACTCATCTGAGCATAAACTCTCTTGAAGCAGTCAAGCATAGAATATGGGTCTCTAATGCCTCTCATAGATCTTATCTTGAATGTAATAGATCATATTTATTTATTTATAACTCTCTGATTTTAATCTTTATCATCTTAAAATGTGTTTTATTTAAAATTTCAACAGTTCTAATGTAAACGTAACATATAACAGTACAGGCACATTCAGATGTACTAAATAAGCTAAATGGGTATCAAAATAAAAACTCTCAATACATTACTCATTAGTTTAGTAGGCCTAGTTTAACTATATAAAACTTTATCAAAGGACTCCAAATTACCACCAAGATCATATTTATCCCTTAAATTTCTGTTTTTCAGTTACATTTTTGTGGCTATATAATTTTACCATAGCTATGTATTGGATACTTTTTATGAGTCGTTTTTATCTGTATCTGTGGATGTCCACAAAGTAAGATTTGTCTGTTCATTTTTTTTATCCCCAAAGTATAAAACACATGCACACACAGACACGTTTAACTAGGTAGCCTATCTAATTAGGGACTTCCTATAGACTTCTTTTGTACTTAAATGAAGCAAATTATAATTCATATAGACCAACTCTATTCCTTCAACAGGGCTTTTAGAATTTTTATAAGTGAATACAGGCATTATTTACTACTTACAAAACAATTGTTCCTTTAAGGTATATCCAAATCCTTTTAAGGTATATCCAAACTTGTTACTTGTTAACAGCTATTTTATTTTTTAAACACACGCACACACACACACACACAACACACACACACACACACACACACACACACACACACACACACACACACACACACACACACACACACACACACACACACACACACACACACACACACACACACACACACACACACACACACACACACACACACACACACACACACACACACACACACACACATTCTATAAATGCACCTTAAGCAAAAGTGATGAGGCAAATTAACAAAACAAAGCCTTTTTCCATTATGTTTAATTTTTTTTATAACTCCATATTTCTTTGCTTAGGAAAATCCTTCTATTGTTGCAGACTAGCAGATGGTTAGCTGGAAACATGGCTTAGTCTCGATGACCGAAGCTAATTTCTAATAGCTGTGGAAGCTTGGCACATTTTTTTTTCCTTTTAGCAAAGGCTAAAAACAGCTGGTGGGATTTGATTAAACCCATTAAATGCACATTTCCAAGATATTATCCCCCTCCGGAACACCTCGACTTAAGTGCAGACACTGTTGAGGGGAGCAGCTACGGTGCCGTCTAGATTCTTTACACAGTTCCCTTATTTCACAACAATATACTAAATAGATTAACTTGTGCATTATCTGGCATCAATGTTGCCTAGTTAAGAGAAGGGCTGAGTAAATATATTAGACATGCATGAAGGGTTCTTTTGGGATAGTTTTACTGGGTGTTGGATCTGGCAGGTGGTTAAGTGTTTACTCCTTCTTTACTAGTTAAAACAATGGCTTGGACAAACAGGAAGTCTTCAATTTTTTGTGCTTCGTAAGTGCATTAGTTCTTTAAAATTTTAACTATAGCAGGACAAATAGAATTTGAAAAATGTTAAATTAAAATTTGAAGTTACATTCCATGCAAGCTTCATGTATTGCAAATAATCAGATGATATAGCAGGCCGTTTCTTCCAAAGCATGATTTTTTTCCATATATTTCTAAGCATTCAGAGGATTTGCATTGACAAAAATATATATAGAACCGCTGACAAGCATTAAATCGATATTAACTCGGCATTTAACATAACCCTACAAAAACCACAAATCTATTGAACAAAGCCTTTAGTACGCCTGGTCTCGGTCCACCTGTTCTTTGATATGTCAGGCAGCCAACCCGCGTTTGGTCACAGCGGGGATTAAGGTTTTTTCTTTGGCCTTCAGTCTTGAACCCTCCATTGGTTGTCACCATTCGACGTGTCTGCAGGTTTGGATGAAGAAAGGACTGGGACGGCAGAGACAATTTTTCTGGGACTATTAAATTCAGATGTCCCTCCTATTTGGCTGGCTGCATAACAGGTGCTGTTATAATCCTCTTTACATGGAGTTATTGTTCTCCAGACTCAACAACAGGAACAAGCCTGGCTATTCACTGTTCTACAGGCCAGTTTTTCACATTTCACTGACAGCTTAGGCCTTCCCTGAAGCAGATCTTTTGTGCATAACTTTTGTCCATGACTGAATGCAAATTTAATTGCTCGTTGATGACAAATTGTTCCTGAAAGAGTATGACTTTGATTTTTTTTGTACATTATGCAACTGAACATAAATTTGATCAATTCAGACAGCATAGAAACACTGTTTTTAATGTGTTAAGTGGCTACAGCAGGTTATTTTTTTGACTGAAAAAGGTCTCATCACAAGGCATAAATGATTGTAAATAAAACAAAGATTATTGGATTTGCAATGTTTTACAAGGAAATACTATTTCAGTCTTTCCACTTCAAAATTTCACATTTAATTCAGTGTTACTTGCTGCTTCTTTGTAATCAATTGTGAACTTTATTAACAATTTCTGAGTGAAAACTGTTCTACACCAAATGTTTTTTTTTTCAGTGCGTAAAAGTCGGATGTGCTCCAGTGTAGAATTTGTGTGAAATAACAATATATTGCTTCATAATAATCACTTTATTTAATGCTTGTGGTTTCTGCTGATACATAAATTCATATTTTATTCTCCACTAATGATGCTTCTGTCCCAGCAGAATTACTGAAGTTTTAATGAATGCACTGAGCAGGATTTAAAAGGCAGCGTCTGCCAAATACATTTCAAACCTCTCAAACAGTTTCCGATTTTAACTTGTGAACTGTGTCCAGGTAGGTGGTAATGTTAGTGTGGAAGTGTCTGTATGGATGAGGCCCTGGAGAAATGGAAAGTCGAGAAGGGCAGAGGGACTCCAGTGCCTATTGCCCGGTCTGCGCTGACACATTTAATGGGATTTTGAGCGATGGGGGTACTTATGTCAGCCTGCGTTTTGTCAGAGCCGCAAAGCGTTGACAGGCCACTGTGCCTTAATCTCCCCTGCTTTACCTACTAGAGGAAAAACCCAGAAAGCCTAATTTAATTCACATACAATTCTCACTGAGCGCTCTGAAGCATTAGCATAACAGCAGGAAAGTGTTGCCTTTTCAGTGTTTTTTTGTGAATGTGTGCTTGATTGTCCATTCAAGTAAGTTATACCTGCTTAATGGTATAGAACTGTCTATCTATCTATCTATCTATCTATATCTCTATCTATCTCTATCTCTATCTATCTATCTATCTATCTATCTATCTATCTATCTATCTATCTATCTATCTATCTATCTATCTATCTATCTATCTATCTATCTATCTATCTGCTATCGTCTGTCTGTCTGTCTGTCTGTCTGTCTGTCTGTCTGTGTCTCTGTCTGTCTGTCTGTCTGTCTGTCTGTCTGTCTGTCTGTCTGTCTGTCTGTCTGTCTGTCTGTCTGTCTGTCTGTCTGTCTGTCTGTCTCTCTCTGTCTCTGTCTGTCTGTCTGTCTGTCTGTCTGTCTGTCTGTCTGTCTGTCTCTCTCTCTGTCTGTCTGTCTGTCTGTCTGTCTGTCTGTCTGTCTGTCTCTTTCTATCGGTCTGTCTGTCTGTCGTCTGTCTGTCGTCTGTCTCTGTCTCTCGTCTCTCTCTCTCTGTCTGTCTGTCTGTCTGTCTGTCTGTCTGTCTGTCTGTCTTCTGTCTGTCTGTCTGTCTCTGTCTGTCTGTCTGTCTGTCTGCTCTCTGTCTGTCTGTCTCTGTCTGTCTGTCTGTCTGTCTGTCTGTCTGTCTGTCTGTCTGTCTGACTGTGTCTGTCTGTCTGTCTCTGTCTCTCTGTCTGTCTGTCTGTCTCTCTCTGTCTTTCTATCTTCACTGAAAAGTTTTTGGTGTAGGATTTTCGCTCAGAAATATCTAGTAAATTTCATGAATAATTACAAAGAAAAAGCAAGTGACACATTTAATTAAACATGAACGTTTGATGTAGAAAGACTGAAAACACGTTTTTATTTATTTTATTTACTACTTAAAATCATTCCTTTCTTAAAATCATGCTATCAGTGAATTTTGAAGACAGCATGTTTTGCAAGTAACAAGCTTCGAATCTTCTTTTCTTATATGCCGTCAGCTTTCTTTTACCTGTGCCACAAAAGAAGAAAAGCTGTTTTCAAATGATCAATGTCTTGTTTTTTGAATGGAAGAGGATATGAAGTTTTGAACCAGGATACGGGCGATTTCAGGTTAAACGCTGTGAGCCGTAATGAACCCTTCGGTCATCGCACAGCATTGGATTCATGCGCAGGTACTTTATTCAGGCAAACGGTACTAATGAGCTCTGACTGACTTTGCACTCGGGCACAGCAGTGGGCTGCCCCCTGATGGCAGGACCCCAGTGTGACCAAAGCTCTGCCTGCTTTAAACCACAACAGTCATTCATGTTCATGAAACTAGTCATGTGCACTGACAGAAGTTTATATTGACTGATCTTGTTACGCATCGCTTTAGTCATTGGCCTCAGTGACTCAAGGGTTACAAGACATCACTGATCATTACCATAGATGGGTATGGGCCTATGTTTAAAGTGTAATACAAAAAAGGTGTATCTTTTTGTTGATCTTTAGTTTTTAAGTCCATTTCCACCACACAATAAAAAATTAAAAAGACAATTTTGACTTTTTATATCACAATTCAGACATTTTTATCACTATTTTATATCACAAAAAAAGATAAACTCAGAATATAATTTTATTTAGGTATCTCCTTGTAGCATATTATATTTAATATGTACATTGTGCACATTATGTGAGATATTTCTTATGCATACTGTTTGAAAGTATTTGAAATTGGTATTCTGACTTTTTTCTCACAATTTCAAGTCTCAATTTTGACTATTTTTTTCTTAGAATTGTGAGTTTACATCTTGCTTTTTTGCCACCACAGAATAAAAAAAAGTAATTGTAACTCTTTTTTTTCCACAATTGCAAGTTTGATTCACAATTCTGACTCTTGCAATTACAAGATACTGTATTTGCACAAGCTAGTTTTCTGGTTTGTGACATTAGGCTGCACTTTGCTTTTCCATTTAACGAGTTACCAATTATCTTAAACCCCATTTTTTATTATTAATATTATTATTTTAAAGTCACCTTTTTCATTTTTGTACTAGGAATCTTCTAAAAGTAAACCCTTACTCTAAAGTATTGTCACTTTCCATGACTTCTATAGTTACTCATCTAAAAAACTAAAAGGTATAAAGCTGGTTTCACGTTCATATAGGTTTTAAGTGTACCTGCACCAAAGTCATGACATTTTTTATATAATTGGCATAATGTCACTTAAGAGCACACAAGATGTATATTTTGGTCCATGTATTTTGTTCAGAGCTAAACATGTCTGACTCTATAGAAAGTTCTTGTAGTAATGTTGAAGTATATTGTAGGTACTTGCTGTGTTATTGTTACCCACTCCATAAATATTTGAATTGTCCACTTTCTGACACATCTGCTCTCATTAACAGGCCCAATATGCCTTTTCCAGGGCTTTTTAAACCCACCTTCATCCAAGTAGATGATTTGTTTGAATAATCAATGGAGTTTCAAAAGGTCAGTGCTGCTGTTTTCTTTTCCAGATCAACATATGTCCTTTTCCCGGACCTCAGCTCACCCCAAATACTTTCCCATTGGCATCTCTAAACACACAGGGAAGGAGATTTCATGGAGCTTGAAATGCACAGAAGTTTGGAAGCAAAAGAGAGGGAGCGACCCTGATCTGAGACAGGCAAGCTGACCGTTGTGTCACAGTTCAGTCTTTGAGGCAAACTTAGTTAACTTTATGAGCTGTATCCAATGTTCTCATCGCACTACATCATGATGTAATCACCTGTTAGAAACATTACTCTGTTTACCAAAGCCAATATTTCTTCACATTAAACTATATGACTTCTGCCAAAATAACCAGCATTCAAATTATAAGTATGAAATAAACATGCTTATCTATGCTAAAAAAGAGCAAGTAAATGAGTAACATGTCCTCAACCCTAAGAATGATTGATAGTAATAGTAATGATTTTCTCATGATATTTCTAGCTGCAGATTCTTTCAGCAGAGCATCTGTCTCGCTCTTCTTTGTGTACTCGGCCTCATTGAACAGATTTTTGAAGGCTGTGTGTGTGGGGTGGGGGGGGGGGGATTCTGGGGTTGTATCAAAGTATCCAAACACTTCCCTGCTTTTGCATAAGAATGTGAGCCTGGTGCCTCTGATTTCTCTGAAGATGCCCGTGGCACTGACATCTCTAATCCCTGAAATATTGTCCGGCCTGCCTGAATGGCAGTGCATCAGAGCGCAAGTGTAATTATTCTCTAATACGTCTGAGGCTATTGCATGTTCTCACACATTTACTGAGAGGATTGAGAACAGCCTCTCTGAGGAGATGAATGGTGCTACACAAGAACAACCTGCTACACTCACACTACACACTTTGCCTTTGTAAACTTTGTAAACTTGCACTTTGAGGACTTTTAGTTTGCAGTTCTGATGGTGTTTTTAAAATTATTTTCTTCATGCAGTCTTGCGTATGTGCTTCAAAGCAGATGAAGTGAGCTTTGTGTTTCTTTTCACTTATATTTAATGCAGATTTTTCTTTCAGAATGAAGTTTGACACAGATATTTGTATTTATGTTGTCTTTACACAGCATACGCGGCACACGATCTGCATCAGATGCTGCATATGGGTGCTTTTTCAACTTTCTCATAGAGGTTTATTTTATTTTATTTTATTTTTGTGATATGAACACATTACAACTGTTTTTTTATATTACTATCCCAACAGTTTTGACCCTAATACATTTTTTTATTGTTTTTTAAGAAATGAGTGCACATGTAATTTGTGAACAAGAAAAAATTAGGAAATATCACTTGTGAGAAGAACATTTTTGTGAGCTGTAATCTTGCTGATTTATGCAAAAAAGAAAAAAAGCTAAATAATTCTAGCTAAAAAAGTGGCCAGTTCATTTATTTGTTTAAAAATACTGAAAAATGACTTGCACCACCATCATTTTCATCACATAATGTTCACCATCACACATTGTTCCAAATTGTTCAAGACTAGAGTAATGATGGTGAAAATTCAGCTTTGCATTACAAGGAAAAAATGCATTTTAAAATAATTTCAAATAGAAAACAGTTATTTTAATTGTAATAATATTTCTCAATATTTCAGTTTTTACTGTATTTTTTTATCTAGTATATGCAGTCAGTCTTGGTGAGCCTAAGATACTTCTCACACAAACATAAAAAAATGTACTGATCTTAAAATTTTAAGCAGTATTGTAATTTGAGATTCAATTGAAATCACATTATAGTGGGAATTTTATTAATTGATAGAACAAAAGACAGAATTATCAAGTGATGTTTTCATATACACTGTTGAAAAACGTACAGAGGTTCAAAAGTGCAATAGTTGAAGAACCCATGTATTCCATGAAAAGGTGTGTGTGTGTATATAGTGTATATAAATCATGCTATAATCATAAGAAAGCATCTATTCAGAAATTACAATTGCAAAAATACAAAAAATATATTTTTTAGATTTAATTATGAATATAGAAACATTAAATGATCAACAAAAGTCATGTAAATGATAAATTCTCTCATTTATTTACATAGAACCAAAGCTGTCATTTAATAAGCTGAGCTGTTTTTGTCCAGCGACTTCTAGCAGTAATAGTAGCAAGATTGTGTTGCGATCTTATGTAAACAGCGATCTTATGTGGAGGGTTTTTAGAGCCGTTGGCCAGCCAACCCTTCTTCTCGAAGCTCTCTCTTTTTTCCCTGGTCTCTGAACCCAATAATAAACCCAACAGAGCCACAAAGAGCCTCAGTTCATTAGACTGACATAGAGCCCTGAGGAGTCTTCAGCTGACTCCGGCCATTCTTCCACACAGAGTGGAAACTAATGACAGTGAGTCGGTCCTGATTAGACAAAGCAGACGGCTTTAAAATTGGCTTGTGTCCCATAATAAAGCACACTGTCATTGTATCTAATGGGATCCCTCCATTGACACCAGGAGTGTGAGTAGAGGCTTTCCAGCATGCAATTCAATTGTGACCCTCATCAGACTGAGGTTGTTGATTGGAATTGTTCAGGGGTTAATCTGCAGGAGAGGAGCATGATGGGAAAGTGAAGTTTCTAATTAAGGCCCGTCATTACCTCTATGTGCACTTTCACAGGCTTTAGTGCGGCACAAGTGTGCTGAAGTGGATTTGAAGTTGGGTAATTAAGTTTTATTCAGCACAGACACTGGTAAATTTCTTCTAATTGAAAATACCAAGAGTCTGAGTGTAGGACAGATGCAACTTACATGAATTGAGTGCATACAAGCAACATTATGCTGATAACTTTTGCTTCTTCTAAAAACCCGATAACTTTGAAGTTTTCTTTTTTCCTCATATTACCAATGCAATTAAAACGAAAACATATTCAGTGATAGAATTGACCTAAATCTCTAGCTAAGTGTTGAGAATGGAAATTTAAAAAATACTATGGTAACACTTTACTTAAAGTCTTGATGTATAATGCATTATAAAGGTATTATAATGTACACTGTAATGCATTATATCTTTTCTCCAAAGTTAAAAATGCATTATAATATTTGACGGTGTGTTCATCCTTTCTAAACTTTCTAAAGGTGTAACAATAAATATTATAACATAATATAACTGTGGTTGCAATTATTCATTAGATCATACAGTACAATGCATTTTAAGGTGTAGTATAAGGTATAATTCATGCATGAAACTACTTTTATAATGCATTATATATAAAGGCTTTAAGTAAAGTATTACCAATATATTGTTCATGCTACATTTCCTCTGTTTGTTTTATGATCGTCTCTTTTATTATTATTATTATTATTATTATAAATGTTTTTTGTTTTTTACTATGCAAGTGATGAATGTGACATGTGCCATATACAAAATCACTTGGACGAACAAACATATATACTGATAGCCAACATTATTATGCAAGTAAAGAATGTGACAACATTTACATTTTGTAATCAAACTGCCAAAGGTTTTTACTGTACATGATTATTTTAACAGCAAAGTTGGTCTCAAACGTCCTTTTAAACTTAATTTTTCCCCTATCATTTTCTTAATCTACCACAATTGGTGTGCATGTCTCAGTGTGATTGCATTACTTTACGTTCATAAGTCAGATAGACTCAATCCACAGAAGAACAGGGGGTTTCTGGGACATCTTTGGCTCGGTGGTGCAGGTTGGGGGATTGGATTAGGGCGAGAGTGGCTGGGAGGCGGGCCGTCAGGAGTAAGTCTATTCAGCAGTGTCTGAGGACCGCTATTGTGGACTTGAGAGTGAGTGTCAATAAGGGGGCAATCAAGCATGGACACAAGGGTTATTTTAGAGGAGCCATCCCTATTCTGCTCTACCTGTGACAGGCCCTCATGTGCCTTCCTCAAGCCTTGTGGAGCCGCTGAGGACAAAGAGAGAGAATAACAATCCCGCTATGTGCCGCTCATCTTAAAGGATGTCTGTGGAGAATGTGACCTCCCTCACATTTATACAATACATATATCTGCTCATTACTAAACACAGCCTAAATTCATCCAAATAAACTGTTGCTCATGTGCAGCATAACACGTTTCTCTCTTTCCTACTAGACAAAGTGGTATCCTTTTAGTTCATTTTGACAAAATAAACGAGATTTTTATGTTTTGTGAAGAAAATGTTAGTGGTACTTGCTTGCATGCATTAATAACTTTTAAATGTTATTGGTGTTGGCCTTATAAGTAAAATATTTAAGCAAATAAATTATATTCAAATGATTATTGGACCCCACATTATTTCTAGTACCGAAACACAAATAAAATAGCTTTTTGCTGAACCTGTCATATTTTATATATTGCACACAGGCATTTTGTTTCTTTATTCTTTATTAAATTTGTGGCCTACATTTTTTCAATTGATTGTGTCAGATTGTTTTCGACCGTACTTGATGTTTGGTGTCATATGAAGCCTGCGGACATCTGGACTTTTAAGTGTGAAAGTTATACAACATGTAAATTGATATATAATATTGGTGTATTGATTCTCAGCTTCAAAATATAAATAAGATAATACTTTTTGGCTATAATATACACTCTTAAATATAAAGGTGCTTCACGATGCCATAGAAGAACATTTGTCTAAATGGTTCCATAAAGAACCTTCAATATCTGAAGAACCTTTCTGTTTCACCAAAGGTTCTTTGTGGTGAAAGAAGGTTCTTTAGATTATAAAAAGGTAAGGAAGAGCTGGCTCTTTAAAGAACCTTTGACTGAATGCTTCTTTGTGGAACCAAACATGGTTCTTCTATGATATCGCTTGAAGAACCTTTTGAAGCACCTTCATTTTTAAGAGTGTAGGCCAACATTTCTATCTTTAGTGCTGATCTTTGGAACTCTGAAGTCTTAAAAAAAGTTTCAAACATTGATAATAATAATACATTTTTCTTGAGCAACAAATCAGCATATTAGAATGATTTCTGAAGGATCATGTGACACTGAAGACTGGAGTAATGATGCTGAAAATGCAGCTTTGTATCACAGAAATAAATTAGATTCTAAAATATTTTAAAATAGGAAAAATCTGTTTTAAATTGTAATAATATTTAAAAAAAATATTTAAATATAAAATAAATGTAGCCTTGGTGAACATAAGATACTTATTTAAAAAATAAAACATATCTTGCCGACCCCAAACTTTTGAATGGTAGTCTACTTCTCTTTCGAAAATTGTTTGATGTCTTAGCAAACTACTGTTAGATCTATTATCCAATTTTCTGCATATGAAATGACTCATTTGCACAGTGTTTACTGTTATTGCTTGTGCATTTTGGGTTTACTTTAATGTCTGAATGATGCTGAAAGATGTAATCATCATGTTTCATAAAAATGAGCTCTTCATCAGAGTGCTAAACATATTAATGTGTATCTAGTTCTTGATTATGTTTGCATACACAAGGCATCCAATGAAATTTTTCCTTGATAATATAAAAATTATTCAGAGGACAGCGTGAGAGCAAGTTTAATACACCTGTGCATATGGCTTGATTCCTCTTAGTTGGGTTACATCTGGTGTTGAGACTGAACCAGTTTAACTGTGTCAAAGCAAGTGAATCATTACACACCACCAGCTACACACACACACACACACACACACACACACACACACACACACACACACACACACACACACACACACACACACACACCACACACACACACACACACACACACACACACACACACACACACACACACACACACACACACACACACACACACACACACACACACACACACACACACACACACACACACACACACACACACACACACACACACACACACACACACACACACACACACACACACACACACACACAGCATTTCTCTTTGCCCCATTACTCACAAGCCAGCGTGACCAATCCTGCTTTGTCACCAGTGGTCAGGTCATTCAGTGCCGGGCCGTATTTTCTTTCCCTCTCTTTCTCTTTCTCTTTTTTCCACACACTCACTCGCTCAGCTGTCGCATGAGAGGAACGTAAAGGGGGGAAAGACATAGCTTCTCTCCCTTTGAGTCGGGTCACAGAGACAAGAGCGAAAGAAAGAAATGTGCGATTTAAAAGAGATTTAGAATTTAAAAGAAACTGTTGAAAAGTGTGTGTGTGTGAGGGGAGGGGGCTGAATTATCATTTATATCGTCTCAAGAAGCAGATAGTTATAATCTTATCAAATATTTATAATCTCAAATTCATGGTTTGTGATCTGAAGAGCTCAACGTTCACAGTTCTGGTTCATTGAGCAAAACTTATTTACATGCATTTATGTGCATTTTACTCATTTTCACCAATGCTAAAAGAATGAATTCAATTGTGAAATGTTTTTCAGTTTTTATCCTTTAAGAATGTTAAAAATAGCTTTTGTTGAGGCAAACTAATATAATCTCATTGATGTAGACATAATTTATTTTGAATATATAGTTTAAATAATCAGTTTAAATACACTTTTGTTACCTGAACATCCTCGTAATGTATAATCATTAATTTATATAATTTAATAATTTATACATGCAATGTATATGTACTTTATTGAACTGAATGAACAATTTTATTCATTGCATAACTGACTGTATAACATTGTTTTGTCAGGTAGCCTAAAATGTTTTTAATGTGGTAAAAGCTACTCTAAGTGGTTTTATTCTTGCCTAAGTATAATTTAATAGGACAGACTCAATTCGAATCCATTGCATACAGCAAAGTGATTTTTAAGATCCCAGATCAGTTGTAAACTACACTCAGTGTATATTTTTACGGTCTAGTCTCCTCAGTCTGTTCTCCATATGTCGTGTCCCCTGTTATTGGGACGAATGGACATCTTGCCACCAAGCTGGTTCTTAATGCTCCATGTCAAATACAATGGCAGCAATTATATGCTAATCAGCGCTGGCCTGCCGTAGCCCTCTCGCTGCAATGTGCCTCTCTGTGTGTCTGAGCTGGTACCCGTGAGCGTGTTCAGTCACGGCCTATTACAGCACCATTACAACGGTCACGCTTTAAATCAGGCTTTCTCCACGCAGACGCTAGAGCTTTCAGCCTGTGTGTTCAAAATCATATTAATGATAATGATATGTAGTAATGATAGGTTATAGTCATTATTAGGATGATAGTGAATGTAATTGTATGTAATGAATATGATTTTTACAAAAAATCTTATGGCTTTTTTGCCATCCTGTATTTGTATTTTAATGCATGCACACAGATTGATAGTTTAGCACATGTCAAAAAAACCTTTAGTGTCATTCCATGTGTTTTCACTTACTGTAAAACGATTCTTAATTTGATTGGTTTTAAGGTAAGTTTTTAATATCCTTGTATTTAAAATGTATTTAACTGAGCTCACATGACTATGTTTTGGGATGTAATTCATATTTGTGTTCTTTATCTAAATGGACTAGCACATTGTCACTGGGACATATATACAGGTAAAATATGACTTTAGAGTTGAGTAAACTATTAAAATACTAGGAATTGAATTTATGTAGAAGAAATCTGATATATAATTTGAAGATACATTTTATTAAAAGTGGATGTTGTTGTTTGAATATAACATTTCAGTAGTGCATATTTCTTGATTACCAGGGCTATTATATTTAAATAAACTAAAACTAAAATCACATTTTGTTACTTTAAATAAAAAGAATTTTAACTCAAATAAACTAAAATAAATTGTAAATATTATATAAAATATATATATATATTTTTTTTTCATTTAGTTTTGCTTGATGTACTAAAATAACGAAAACTAAAAATAGATAAAAAACATAGTTAAAAAAAAAAAAAAAAACTATGTTAACTTGATTGCCTATTTTAAATGATGAAATAGAAAAATAAAAGCTAATTCAAAATATAAATAAAGCTATAGTATCTCTTTGATACTAAAATAACACTGCTGTAGATACACAGGCAAAAATTGACATATGATTTATTTAGAAAAATTTTCACTCTGAAATTGTGCAATAATTACAAAGAAACAGCAAGTAAAATATTTAACTGAATGTGAAATTTTGAAGTGGAACGACTGATTTTATTTTGTTTTATCTTTTGTTTAACTTATAAAAACATTTTTTTTTTACAGTGTATTATTAGACCGATATATGAGTGAATGCTTTAAGGTCGTGTTTAGTAAAAAGACACATCTCAGCAGTGATTTGTGCCCTGGATGATATAAATCCTGCCCAGAAAGTGCCCCCTTTTAAACCAACAAGAGGGTTTTGCTGAAAACTGTATGTTGTCTTTCTAATTTTGATGGTAATATAGGGGAGCAAATTGCTGTTCTCACAAAATGCAGAAAAAGCAAAAGTTTGCCGATTAGCATATGTGCTGCGTGCTGGCATCTCCTTCGCTCTCTTCAGTCATCAAACAGTGCAGGCCGGCCCCGCTTTTAGCCCGGCACACACCCACAAACGCTTCAGCCGCACAAAGCAGAGCCCGGGCTGAATGGCCACTTTGACAAATGAATTGTTTTAAAATGAAGCTCCCTGTCTGTCTGTTGACTGCACCTACGCCCCGAGCTCCCCAGCACCCCCTGCAAAAAAACTTTAACACACCCCCAGTGGCCGCACCTCCCACCCCCTAAAAGCAAAGGCCCCTTTTGTTAACCTAATGTGCATTTACCAGTTGCTTTAGCCGGAGACATCTGCTGTGTGCAACCAGTCAATATTGTGAGGCCAGTTCAAAGCAGCCAGTTCATTATTCCTGTCAGCTTAACAGGCAAAAGGTGGCAGACTGCGGGAGTGCTGGAGCACAATGCCAGGCACAATGAAGGGCTCATTACGCCATGATTTATCAGGACAAGATGCCCGTTTTCACCTCGGGTCGGCACCGGTCTTTAGGTCTGGCCCTTTCCGCGTCACCACCCCTCACAGTGAGATCTTCAGAGAGAGATGATATTGTAAAAGGTCACACTGACGTGGAAAGCACGGTGGCTACGGTGAAGTGTGTCCGCCGAGGGTGGCAGCTGAGGCATTCAAGGCTTTTATATTGTGCCTGATTTTAAAAGACTTTTTATGACATCTTTGTACACCACTGGCCTGGTTTTATAAGCATCATGTGCCATGTTTGTCTTAAGAACTCGGACTGTTTACGTTTTTTTAAGTAGCCAACAAACTGTTCTCTTTGACCGTTAACTTAAATTATGTGGTAACATCTAAATTACAGGATTGGACATAGTCAGAAATAATTAAATGTGACTGATTCAACATTTTTAAGGCTCAGATTGGGCTGATTTTAAGAATATTTGTCTGTTTTGCTAAACTTGCAACAACCTTTTGACAAAAAAAGTGAAATTGAAGTAAAATTTCTAAGGCCTCTAAATGATCAGCATGATCAAACTTTGCGGAAAAACATGTTGTACACAATTTACTACATGCCGATAGTTCATACTTTTCAGACAGTAAAATGCTGAAACCTAAGAGCAACTTTTATCTTGTTAGTAATATTTCAGTATGGACACTTAGTGGACTGAACCAAGTTTTTTATAACTATCCCATACATCATTTTGTAGAAAAATCAGCTTAAAATATAATAAATATGATTTTCAACAAAAAACACATAACTAAATATATATATTTTTTTTTAGGTTTTATTATATTTCATTACAATATTTTCATAGCTTCAATAACTATGATATTTTTTTTAAATATATTTTTTTGTGTAATCATTGTTTAGGCCAACCAATGTACTTACACAATCTGGTATTTTTGAGAATATATACAATATATATATCAGAATCAGAATCAGCTTTATTCACCAAGTGTGCGCAAACACACAAGGAATTTGTTGTGGTTTTTAAGAAGCTCTTGGTACATACATGCATACACATATCTGACATGAGAACAGAAACATTTAAAAAATACTTAATATTAATAATAATGTGTATGAATCTGGAACAGAAGATTTATGTACAGATTTGTGCCTTATTTACTCTATATACAGCTGTGTTGAAAATATGCATATGTATTTACATAGAGAGAGTCAATAATTAGAGATGGGGAATGAATTACAGGCATGAATAACAGAACACAGGTAATAATTCCTGTGTTAGTTGTTTAGGCTGGAGATGGCATGGGGGAAATAGAGATCTGTAGCGTCTGCCTGAAGGGAGAAGTGCAAACAGGTTGTGTCCAGGGTGAGAGGGGACTGTGATGATGTTACCTGCCCGTTTCTTCACTCTGGAGTTGTAAAAGTCCTGAAAGCTGGGCAGGTGCACACCAACGATCCTTTCTGCTGTCCTAACAGTCCACTGCATATGTGTGTATGTATGTATATATATACAGCGACGCACTGTAGGGTTTCAGTCAGGGCCTTCAGTAAGCAACTGTAAACTACATGCACACATCTTACACATCTCTGTTACAGCTAACATATAATGCACCTATTATGCCGCACACAGGCTCTAAACAACAACGACGCTGATCAACAATTTCAACAGTAGGCTAGATTAGGGTGGGATAAATGCAGAGTAAATTTTCCTACATGGTCAGTAAAAGTAATCCGCCAATACACAGGTCACTATGTACATTCACGTCACTCAAAAACTCAAAAAGTATTATTTACGCACCATATACACCTCCATAACAATGTGCATAATACAAAACTCATCAAATAAAGCACTCACCTGTCACTTGTAAATAAAGTCAATGCGTCTGTCATTCCATGGCCCTTTACTCATATTAAACGAGTAAAGGTGCTAGCTGTTAGTCACTCATAGCACTCATAGTTGCAATCTTTGAAATGGCACATAAAAACTTTGCTGGCCTTTGTTAGCGAATTCGGTTTGGGTGTAGGTCTTCCTTTCTCAGTTATTCTCTTTTGTCTGCAAAAGAGCGCCATGAAAAAGGCGTTTTTAGTAGATGGGCAACAAGATCTGGTGTAGGCGCCGATGACTGCAGCTGTTATTTTCTTTTCATTGAATTTCACTTTCATAACTTGGAAATCCCTGACTGAAGGGGCGGTTTAACGCTGGGGGTAGCACTGGGCATGTAGCTAGTCCCAGAGGGCAGGCTGTCATTGAACATCAAAATTTGATTGGCTGATGATTCTGTCACTAATGCTTGTAAACAAATCAGATGTGACATCTTTCAACAAAAGGGTAGCACTATCTCTATTGCTGGCCATAGACTTTTTTATGTAGGATATTCCAGTTCAACCTCAACTAAACTAATCATAGGCAATTTTGTGGACATTACACAAATGAAAATGATACCTAAATAATCAATACAAATTTTTTTTCACACAATTAGATTTTTTATAGGGCCAGCAGAGAAGGCCCTGCTACCCCTGACGGCCCACCACTGCATTTATTTATTTAGTCATTTAGCAGACGCTTTTATCCAAAGCGACTTACAAATGAGGACATTATAGAAGCAATCAAAACCAACAAAAGAGCAACAACATGCAAGTGCTATTACAAGTCCTGGTTAGCCTAACGCAGTACACGTAGGAAGGTTTTTGTGAAAAAGTTCATTTTTTCTTGTAACTTATTTCAAAAAGTGAAACTTTCATATATTTTAGATTCATTACATGTAAAGTAAAACATTTAAAAAAGTTTTTTTTTTATTTAATTTTGATGATTAGAGCTATTCAGCTCATGAAAGTAAAAAATCAGTATCTCAAAATATTAGAATATTTACATATGAGTTTCAATAAATGACCATCAATACAGTATACATTCCGGGTATCTCTTGATCTTTTAAACAATAATGGGGAACACTGATGACTTGGCAATGGTCCAGAAGACGATCATTGACACCCTTCACAAAGAGGGTAAGTCACAGAGGGTCATTACTGAAAGGGGTGGCTGTTTACAGAGTGCTGTATCAAAGCATATTAAATGCAAAGTTGACTGGAAGGAGGAAATTGGGTAGGAAAATGTGCACAAGCAACAGGGATGACCACAAGCTTGAGAATACTGTCAAGCAAAGCTGATTAAACACTTGGGAGAGCTTCACAAAGAGTGAACTGAAGCTGGAGTCGCCACACTATCACATCTTCAGGAAAAGGGCTACCATACCACTTCTGAAACAGAAACATCGCCAGAAGCATCTTACCTGGGCTAAGGAGAAAAAGAACTGGACTGTTGCTCAGTGGTCCAATGTCCTCTTTTCAGAAGAAAGTTAAAAATGTAATTTGGAAATCAAGGTCCCAGAGTCTGGAGGAAGAGTGGAGAGGCACAGAATCCATGTTGCTTGAAGTCCAGTGTGAAGTTTCCACAGTCAGTGATGATTTGGGCTGCCATGTCATCTGCTGGTGTTGGTCCACTGTGTTTTCTGAAGTCCACAGTCAACGCAGCATCTACCTTCATGCTGACCATGCTTCCTTCTGCTGACTGCATTTCCCAGCAGGGCACCTGCCCACCAAAGGTACCAAAAGCTGGTTCAATGACCATGGTGTTACTGTGCTTGATTGGCCAGCAAACTCGCCTGACCTGAACCACATAGAGAATCTATGGGGTATTGTCAAGAGGAAGATGAGAGACACCAGACCCAACAATGCAGATGACCTGAAGGCCGCTATCAAAGCAACCTGGGCTTCATTACACCTGAGCAGTGCCACAGGCTGATTGCCTCCATGCCACGCCGCATTGATGCAGTAATTCATGCAAAAGGAGGCCCAACCAAGTATTGAGTGCATAGAAATGAACATACTTTTCAGAAGCCTGACATTTCTGTTTAAAATATCCTTTTTTTGTTGATCGTATGTGATATTCTAATTTTCTGAGACACTGCATTTTGGGTTTTCATTATCTGTAAGCCATAATCATAAAAATTTCAAGAAATAAAGGCTTGAAATATTTCACTCTATGTGTAATGAATCTAAATAATACATGGGTTTCACTTTCTGAAATGAGTGACAAAAAATATTGACCTTTTTCACGATATTCATTTTTTTTTTAGATGTACCTGTATATATATACTCACCGGCCACTTTATTAGTTACACCTGTTCAATTGCTTGGTAAGACAAATTACTAATCAGCCAATCACACGTCAGCAACTCAATGCATTTAGGCATCTAGATGTGGTGAAGACGACTTGCTGAAGTTCAAACCGAGCATCAGAATGGGGAAGAAAGGGGATTTAAGTGACTTTGAACGTGGAATGGTTGTTGGTGCCAGACGGGCTGGTCTGAGTATTTCATAAACTGCTGATCTACTGGGATTTTCACACACAACCATCTCTAGGGTTTACAGAGAATGGTCCGAAAAAGAGAAAATATCCAGTGAGCGGCAGTTGTGTGGAAGAAAATGCTACACAACAGGAAACAGGAAACAGAGGCTACAATTCACACAGGCTCACCAAAATTGGACAATAGAAGATTGGAAAAACGTTGCCTGGTCTGATGAGTCTTGATTTCTGCTGCAACATTCAGATGGTAGGGTCAGAATTTGGCGTAAAGAACATGAAAGCATGGATCCATCCTGCCTTGTCTCAACGGTTCAGGCTGGTGGTGGTGGTGTAATGGTGTGGGGGATATTTTCTTGGCACACTTTGGGCCCCTTAGTACCAATTGAGCATCGTTTAAATGCCACAGCCTACCTGAGTATTGTTGCTGACCATGTCCATCCCTTTATGACTACAGTGTACCCATCTTCTGATGCTACTTCCAGCAGGATAATGCACCATGTCACAAAGCTCAAATCATCTCAGACTGGTTTCTTGAACATGACAATGAGTTCACTTTACTCAAATGGCCTCCACAGTCACCAGATCTCAATCCAATAGAGCACCTTTGGGATGTGGTGGAACGGGAGATTCGCATCATGGATGTGCAGCCGACAAATCTGCAGCAACTGCGTGATGCTATCATGTCAATATGGACCAAAATCTCTGAGGAATGTTTCCAACACCTTGTTGAATCTATGCCACGAAGAATTAAGGCAGTTCTGAAGGCAAAAGGGGGTCCAACCCGGTACTAGCAAGGTGTACCTAATAAAGTGGCCAGTGAGTGTATATATATATATATATATATATATTTTTTTTTTTTTAGTACTGGCAAAAGCTATTCCACATAACTGATATTTACATATATTCCATTATTTCTGTATATATTTTTTTCTTGTTTTGTGGAAAATATGTAAACATCTGTTATGTAAAATAGTATAATATTTTATGATTCCTCTCTTTTCAAAATGATAAACCTTTGTATATGATTTTAAGAATTAATATAGTACTGGATTAAAAAAAGACTTTGAATTTTATCAGAGAGGGCAGTCAACTTCTACTACCTCACCATCTCATTGACTCTCTAAGACATTATTTTTAATTTCATACACTGGGCTGAACCGTATAAATTGGTATTTAAAGATCACCACCTCTGCCCTGTATGAAAGCCAAGTATAGGTCTCATAATGCTCAGAGGAGATTATGTGAGGTGATGAGTATGGCTCATTCATGCATATGCAGTGAGATCATAGCGGCTCTTCTCCCTTCAGCACACTGCACACATACAGAGCCTAATTGCTATTTAATGTATGGAGGAGACTAAATAGAGCAGAAGAGAGAAGATTCAGTCTCGACTCATGTGGCGTTTTGTTAAGACGCCACGGCCACACCTCTCTCTGAATCCATTTGCCTAAATCACAGCGTCTCCAGAGGCCCGCTGGATAATGTACCAGCCAAGCCTGGTAAACTGTTTTGTTAACAATGCATTATGAAGGCAAGAAAGGGAGGACTAAAAGAAAAGAGAGAGGCAAAAAAAGAGGTGGACACTTCTGAATGCCAAACAGTTGGGTGGGTGTGTAGGGCCTCTCTATTCGGAAGAGCAAGAGGTGACACCCCTGTCTCATCGCTTCACACACACACACACACACACACACACACACACACACACACACACACACACACACACACACACACACACACACACACACACACACACACACACACACACACACACACACACACACACACACACACACACACACACACACACACACACACACACACATATACGTACGGCCCATTTGCGCCAGGCTCTGCTTGGTCACACCACCTGCTCTACCCATTTTGCGAATACACACTCGTTCACAACCACGAATACTGTGACAGACGGTGAACCCCCCCCCCCCCCCGACCGCTCTCTGTCCCGTTTTTACCCCCAACTTTCCATCCCGCTCCTCCCTGAGCACATGGGTTCAATAGAAGATGACAGCGAAGATTGAATGGCTGTCACGGAAAAAGCAAAAAGAAATAATGAAACGATCAATAACGCTGAGATCAGAGGACTGTTTAAAGTCTGTGTGTGTCCTTATGGGTCATCCGTCACGGTTAGTGTTTCCTTGTCATGACAGGTTATAATAAACACCCTTTATTTGCTCGACATCATCTCACCTCTGCTTTAAATGGGGATTAAATGTATCCCAATCTGAAACTGAATCATATTCATTTTATGAGAGGTTTCTAATGACCATGATTCTGAAGTTTTTGTAGTGATTTTTATTTTCTGTTTTATTTTATTTAAATTTGTTTTATTTTAGTAATTATTTGGTAACACTTTAGTTTAGGGACCAATTCTCACTATTAACTAGTTGCTTATAATCATGCCTATTATATTGGTTGTTTATTAGTACTTATAAAGCACATATTCTGCATGACCATATACTACATCTACATGTATTTGGTGAAACAGAATATGTTGACATGCTTTAATGTTCAAAAAACACGTACATTTTCAAATACTGTACATTATTGTAGGTCCTCTATGCCCCGCCTCTCTCAAACGCTTCGTTTTCTACAAAGTCCCTCCTTCCGACAAGCACAGTCTGCTCTGATTGGCCAACTGACCCAGAGCATTGTGATTGGCCGAACACCACAAGCACGAGTCGGAAATGTAACGCCCTTTTCCATAATCGCGAGCTTTAGCTTTCAAAATAAATTAATAATGTTCTTAGTTTTACCATCAGTTCCAGCCCTAAAGAGGAACAGAGTCACGTGACAGACACAGTGATGAAGCTCGTATGTGTTTGCACACAAGCCGCAGTTGTGTGACCGTGAGCACACACACACACACACACACGACGCGCAAAACTCTGCATTTGAACAGTCAATAGCAATAACAAAACAAAACAGTCAGTCAGAAGCTGATTCAGAAGCGCCAGATTGTCTGAGCAAAGTCAGAATTACCTCCTCTCCTAGGTTCACGAAACGGTCGTCCATAAAATGCGTTGCTGTTCTGTTGCAAGTAATCTTAATGATTCCTAAATACATCTACTTTCAGAAGGCCAAATAAAGTGCTTTTGCATTCGCCAAGAAACACACAGCGTCTCCCTGACACAGCTGCATCAACACTACTGCGGTTACTGAAACCACGCATTACGCAAATATTTCCACATCGTGACGTAGACATGTGGGGGCGTGTTTGAATGAGCCGTTTTAGGGGGGCGTGGCAGAGTCTTAACTTTGATAAAGAATATCTCTTTGGTTTTTAAACTTTAGTCTTTGCAACTTTAGGGATCTCATCTACACACAATCAGCTTGTAACACTCTAAAGAGAAATCAAAACTTGAAATCGCATCATATGACCCCTTTAATGTATTTACTTATAAAACTACGCTACTGTTCATGGGATTAGTCATTTTTTATAGTATTTAGCAAGGATGCATTACATTTATCACATATGACATTAAAGACTTTTAAATTGTCAAACAAAATTTGTATTTCAAATAAATTTTATTTAACTTTCTAGTCATCAAAAAAAAATGTGTAGTGGTTTCCACAAGAATAAATTTGGAAATGTATTAAAATAGAAAATGCTATTTATAAGTAAAAATGCTGTATTTTTGTTATTTAATTTCTTGTTATTCATTATAAAAAACAAATAAAAATACTGCATTTGGGATCAAATAACAACCTTGGTGAGCACAAGAGACTTAAAAAAACTAAAAATAGTAGCAGTCAATTTTTGAATGGTAGTGTAAATAATTTCATCGTTCTCAGCTGGTTTTAGTTCAGGAACCAGAATTTATTTCCGGTATCAAGTGGAGACAAAGTACCGAACAAATATTTATAATACAACATATATTAATATTACATTCAGCTGTGTAGGCCTTACAATATGCACATTTTTTTAACACAGCATTGGCGGAATAGGGAAATGTAAAATTCTGTAAATGCAAAAATTATTTATGATAACAGATGACAAAATAACAATTTATTTTTTGCTAAAATAGTGTCAAAATTGATGCCCAGACGTTAACAACAAAATATATGGTAATTGTTTGTTCCTTAATTTATTTTGATATCCTAATGATACGTGATTATATGGTTAGTTGAATTTTATTATTTACATGAGCCTTTTTCCTCTGCTGCTCATGAACCCTAATCGACCTGCAATCCAGTTTATGGGCTGCAACCCACCTGTTGAGGTCTTGAGGACCACTGTCAAAGGTGGCCTACAGTATACGGGTGGACCGGACCCGGACCAAACATTGAACATTTACACAAGACATGTTTCTGCACATTCTTAAATTTAAAAAAATAATTATGGGAAACCATGTGAAACAGTTTGCAACAACATTTATAGTTTTAATAATAACATACATAACATATTACTTGTCCTGTCAAAACTCTGGTCAATCTCTCCAAAGATCAGAGTAATATCTAATTCAACAGCCACCATTTAGCGTCTCACCATGTTCCACACTTGCGGTCTCTCAGGACAGCTATCCCCAAAAGGACTTAGCAAATGCAGCCACTATGAGAAGAGTAAGTCCCTCTCTGATTAGCCATTAGCCCCTGCACCGGTGGGCTTCAGTGCCCCAGCAGCGCAGCTTCTGCCCCACTCCCCCTCCCATGCCTGTCGCTGTCTTTCGTCCTTTCTCTTGCCTAATTGGCACAGAGGGGTATCTGACAGGGTTGCAGCCTGTGGGAATAGCCATTGACATCTGATCTGATGCTCACTTAAAATCAAAATCAGACTAAACCGCACTGTCGGGCCTTCTGAGCTCCCGTGAGGATGCAGATCTTGCCAGCAGTGGCTCAAGGTTTGGGACACTGATGTCAACACTGCAGACAGCACATGAGAGATGAAAGAATGAGGACAGACCATTTTCTCTGTCTCACTTTTATTAGCTGGCAACATTTCAATGTCCAGATGATATTATTGAAAAAGGAAACCTTGATCTTACTCTCTTGATCTTACTACTGTCATATCAGGGAAGTCGGACTCGTAATCAAAAGGTTGCGGGTTCGAGTCTCAGGCTGGCAGGGATTGTCGGTGGGGGGAGTGAATGTACAGCGCTCTCTTCATCCTCAATACCACGACTGAGGTGCCCTTGAGCAAGGCACCGAACTCCCAACTGCTCCCCGGGCGCCGCAGCATAAATGGCTGCCCACTGCTCCGGGTGTGTGTTCACGGTGTGTGTGTTCACTGCTGTGTGTGTGCACCTTGGATGGGTTAAATGCAGAGCACAAATTCCGAGTATGGGTCATATGTCACGTCACTTTCTTACATAAAATAATCATCATGTTTTCTTAATAGCATAGATGTAATATCTTATATACAGTACTTTTAGGATCAGTAAATCTTTTAAATGTTTTTGCAAGTTTCTCGTCCTCCCCATGAAATGATAATATATAGTAAAAAAGGATTATTGTGAAATAATTGTATAATTTAATGTTAAAATATAATTTATTTCTGTGAAGCAAAGCTTAATTTCTTAAAATCTTTCTAATATGCTTATTTTGTAATCAGGATCATCTCTTATTATTATTATCAATATTGAAAACAGTTTTGCTGCTTTTTTCAACATTAACAACATATATTAATAGAAAGTTCAGAAGGGAAGCATTATTTAGAAGTCTTTTGTACGATTATAAATGTTTTACTGTCACTTTGGGTCAATTTAATGCATCCACGCTGAATAAAAGTTCTTTACAGAATAACACCCGGTAATTGTTCAACAGTACTTCATTGCAGTCAGACTGAAGCCTTGTATTTTCTTTGTATTAGATTGCTGAAATGTCTTCCATCAGTTATTCATTTATTTATGTTGGTCCAAATCGGTATGGCGTTCTTTCTTCTGTGGAATAATGATAATAAAAAAGATATTTAGAAAAATGACTTTTTTTTTTCATTTTTAAAATGGAGCTCAATGAAGTTCAAAGTAATAATAATAAATCAGTGTTTAGTAAAAACAGACTATTTACTGTATATTCCATGCACTCTCAGAAAAAGCTGTTACTGTGGCAGTTCCTTTTCAAAAGGTACACCTTTGTAAAGGTGCATATTAATACCTTAAAGGTAGATACTAGTACCTTTACATATTAGTGAGAGTGTGGTGTATTCTGTTATTCACTCAACATCATGTCTTTCAAAACCCTTTATGTCAATCAAACTTGAATACATTATGTCTGTGACTTTGTTTTTCAGTCTGTCCATCATGTACCAGGCACATCTACTACTTTGATGAGGGTTATATGGTACTTTTTGGAGCCTGTCCCCAGTCCCAGTCCCCATTCACTTCACCTTATAGGAAATAACATTCTTTATCCTATGTCATCCACAGAAGACAACTATTTTTAACATGCTTGGAATGACATCGGGATGAGAAGATGATGACTGAATTGTCATTTTGAGTGAACTTTCCCTTTAAGAACTATATGTGATATTTCTTCTGTATTGACATTGATTGGAACAATGTAAAGTTTGAAGGTTCGGCCTCAAGTAAGGGTGAACCAGGTCTCATAGATTACTGAAATCACAAAAACTCTCCAATGGCCATTACACTTTTATAATGCTATTGTGTGCATGTATTTCCTCCAACATTTGGATTATACAGTAAATACTGTGGTCAAAAGTGTATGCAAGATGAACTCATGCACCTATTTTTGTCCATCATCCAAAAGAGACCAAGTAGCCTATCCCCCCCCCCCCCCCCAGCAGCCCAACATCATCTTCTTTTCATCTGATTCGTATCCATCCGAATAAGATTAGTTAAAAAGTTCCCATCCCATTCTTATTGCGGCATTTCTCTATCATCCATTCTGAAAAGAAACGGAGAACAGAAACCATCGTGAGACTGAACATCACAGTCGGTCGACTCCTAAGCAAACAGCTCGGGCCTAATGACTCACCCATCTTCTCCACCTCTCCAATTAGGTTCAGTCATGGGGGTGAGAGAATCTTCTAATGCCTGCTAATCTCTAACACACACACGGCCCTCGCTCTCACTAACACAGCCTGGAGATAATCATCGAACCACCCAGGCAGCGAGAGTGAGAGTGTGGAGGAATGAAACGAGTCCAATCCCTGCAAACCTTCCTCATCAACCATTAAATGGAGAATATGCAAATGCTGATTTGGTAGGAGGAGTACTGTAGGGTTTATAAGGATTAGTGCTTGTTCAGCTCAGCTCCCTGCAGAGCTAGCACACTAATACAGGTGTTGGCAAATTGTTGTTAGCCTCCAGCTAATTTGGTTCCTTTCACTGTGGCATTGTGCTAGCAGCTTGGCCATTTGTAGTTGTGTTTGCTCTTTGGCAGGGAGAAATCTCAGTGCTGTGGTGGGTCTGATATGATCCTCCGCTTGGTTCAGACTCCACACTCTGGGCTACTTTGGATCATCTTAATGAGGCTCTTAAAGCCAAAGTCCTGCTGAGAGGCCAATGAAGACCTAGAAGATGCTGATTCCACCTTTTGTTGGATAAGATCTGTTTTCGTAAATGCTCATGCTCATGAGGTTTGTTTATTATGAATTTTGGCGCAATTGAGAAACCATTCTTGCTCAAACCAGTCGTGGCTGATGTGGGAACGAGTGTAGAGGTTAGCGACTTAGCATGTTTCCAGACGAGAGGTTGAGTTGCACACAAAGCTGAACCTCAGAGAACATCGGCAGTTCAAAGAAGTCATTAGGATAGTCCAGACGCGACAAAAGGGAGATTTGAAGTCTGCAAACAGAACTGATGGAGAACCTAAATCAAACATAGATATCCGCTATAAGAAGCTTTCTCTTATTATAGCATTTCATGGAAAACAAAAGGCTCAGTGCTTACTTATTCTCTTGGGAAAATCTGGGAATCTCCCAAGCCCTAAACATCTCCCAAGCTCTATCTATCTATCTATCTATCTATCTATCTATCTATCTATCTATCTATCTATCTATCTATCTATCTATCTATCTATCTATCTATCTATCTATCTATCTATCTATCTATCTATCTATCTATCTATCTATCTATCTATCTCTCTATCTCTCTCTATCTCTATCTCTCTCTATCTCTCTCTCTCTCTCTCTCTCTCTCTCTCTCTCTCTCTCTCTCTCTCTCTCTCTCTCTCTCTCTCTCTCTCTCTCTCTCTCTCTCTCTCTATCTATCTATCTATCTATCTATCTATCTAATCGTTCTATCTATCTTTGCAAACAGTTTGTAATTATAAAATAGCAATTGCTAGCAATTGACTGAGTTGTGTTTTTAAAGTCAAGTTTTCTGTATGTTTTAGAACCTGATTCAATTAAAGACAATTTTCATTTTAATTTGTATAGATCATATAAAAAGCATATATTCACTTGTTTTATTACAGTTTTTCTCAATTGCTTTGGCACATTTTTCTAAACAGTCTTAGCATTCTCTAAACTGTGAGAACAAATGTCACAACTGTTTGCTTGAACTTCAGAACTTTATTGCATGTCTGCAAAATGTAGTTACTCACCAAAAATATTTCATTCATGCTTCAAAACTGAGTTATCGTGTCCGTAATTTGGCCAAGGCCACCAAAATATCAAGTATTTTTGTCACAGTGTGAGCCACACTGGTCAAAATGTTCAGTTGTTTTTTTCACCATGACAGTCAACCATGGAAATTAAGATTTTATAAAAAAAAATCAGATATTTGTTGAGAAGAGTCAATAGTACATAGAAAAAAAAGTATTTGAACATTTGTATTTATACAGTACATTTATTTTTATATGAATGTATTACATGTAAAGTGAAATATTGCTTGTCCAATTACTGTACATTTCATATTTCCACAAATATTACCACAAAATACCTACAAATTAACATCCATGAAAAAAAAAATATTGGTGGACATCCCGTCGCTCTTGTTGGTCAGGCCAAAGATTTTCATTAACATCACATCTGATGTTTTCCATTGCCATGCACCAGGGAAAAATCTGCAATGATCAGCTGTGATGTCCTCACATGCAGCATTCATGGCATCCAACAGAGACATCTGATCTTGTGCTCTATGATCTAGATATACAGGTGCATCTCAATAAATTAGAATGTCGTGGAAAAGTTCATTAATTTCAGTAATTCAACTCAAATTGTGAAACTCGTGTATTAAATAAATTCAATGCACACAGACTGAAGTAGTTTAAGTCTTTGGTTCTTTTAATTGTGATGATTTTGGCTCACATTTAACAAAAACCCACCAATTCACTATCTATCAAAAAGCTCTCACTGGGGCAGTACCTTTAAGGTAAAAAAAGATGTACCTTTTAGGGGTAAATAAGGTGCAAAGATGTAACTTTTAAAAAGGGACTGGCTCAGAGATAAATTGTGTGTTTATTAATTTTCAATTAACTTACTGTGGAAAATGTGAAAACTTTCCTTAAGAAAACATTTTGATGTACCTCCCCCATAGCAGAAAATTAACCCAATGTAAATTCATTTGATTAAACCGTCACCACAAGACAACTTTGGCCAGCTGTGTGCTGTAATACACTTCACCCTCTCCTCCCATTGTAAGCTAACGTATCTGTGCTTAACACAGCATGCCGGACAGATGTGCTAATGCATTTCCAAGTATTAACTGAACCTGCTGTGGCCTGGCAGGGGTCTCATCTACGCTCCCATGTCTAATCTGTTTGCTCGTTTAATCACGCCATTGTTTTGGATGATTTGGCAGGAAGCCTGGTCAAAGCAGGTCTGAGACCAGCTTAGCTGATGGCATTTGGACCACAAAGCCGAGCTGAGCTGCATTGATACTAAGCCTGGACCGGCCACTCTGCCAGCACAGAGACTCAGTCCGAGACGAAGGTACCTGTTTAACGAGTATGATGAAGTTGTTTAGTTATGCAATGGACTACAACAAAAACTGTGCAAAAGAGACACTTTTTCCCCAAACCTAAATGATGTCCTCATTAAAAATGGATGAATAAGGAATACTGTACATGGGAAATATGACTTTTTTTTTTACCATGTATTGCTTGTAATATACATTTTTTATAAATAAATAAATAAATATGAACTCATTTCAAAATGTAAATAATTACTAGTTAATAAATAAGTACTAAATTTAATAATGTATTTATGTATACATATACATATATTTAATGCAGTTTTTAAATAATATATAAAGTATTTAATATTCATATTCATGTTTATTATTACAAGCATTATTAAAAAAATTAAACAGTACATATATTGTTTAATATTTATTATAATATATTGCAAGGAAATATACACTAATATACACTATACGGAAGCAGAGAATGCATGTGTGTGTGTGTGTGTGTGTGTGTGTGTGTGTGTGTGTGTGTGTGTGTGTGTGTGTGTGTGTGTGTGTGTGTGTGTGTGTGTGTGTGTGTGTGTGTGTGTGTGTGTGTGTGTGTGTGTGTGTGTATATATATATATATATATATATATATTGTAATATTATAATAATATCTAATATAATATATACATTCTAATACATTTATTGTAATTTATTATAATATAATTAAATATAAGAAATTTGTTTTTGAATTAAAGTTGCAAAATAAATACATTTAAATGACATCAATTAAAGATTGTGCAAAATGAATAATACAAAACACTCACTATCTATTCTGTTTTACTGATTATATTCTGATTACTCTCATCATGTCAAAATATGATGTAAAATACAACATTCTTCAAACAAATAAATAAAAACTGACAAACATGATAAAATCCCTTCCAGATCTTGGTCTGATATGAGTCACAGGGCGTTCGTCCAGCCGCTGTTAAGATTATCTGACATGCAAATGTAAAATATAACAAGGCAAACGGTCAAGTCTAATGATGCCACTCCTGTTCAGCTCTGGGATTGTGAAGCCTGTGATTCCTGCACCTCTGGGACCACTGAAGAATTAAGCTCACATTATTGGACAGTGCTTTTTTGACAGTAACTGACAGTTGCTTTTCATTGAGCTCTAATTAAGCTAATCCTCACCCAGGGATCAGCTGGGACCGGCCTGCAATCCGCAGTCCCTCTGTGGCAGCTCCCCGGTTCTGTTCTTGAAGCCTCCCCGTCCCTGCGCAACCACTTCCCACTTGATACGTCCTGAGGTCCCGAGCCGCCCGCCTCCTCTTTGGCCGCTTGCAAGCTGCAGATCCTGCAAAGGTGCTACAATGAGGAGCAGATTGTGCTGTCAGGCTCCATTAATGGCCATCATTAGCATCACACTCAAGAGTCAGTGGCTCTGCTGGCTAAGCCCTCTGTGACAGGGGCAGGTTTCAATTGGTCAGGATATGGGACATATTGCACTGTAGTGGGGCATTAGGCCTCCTGGTTCTGTGGATTCTGGATTAGACATCCATTTTTTAACTTAAAGATCTTAAGGTTAAAACAATCTCAGAGTCATTTGGAGGCTTTTAATACTTTTGCTATGAAAATACTACATTGAATATTATGAGATATTTCAAATCTAATTTAAACCTAGAAATAAACTAGATTTTATGGTTTCAAAACATTTTAAACAAATGTTATAGCCTAAAATGAATATGAAATATCTGGGTCACTAATTTCTACATCACTATTCAGGTTTTCAAGTGTTGCTGTCAATAAAGCAAAATAGGGGCCATATATATATATATATATATTAACTTTTCACTCAAATAGGTTTGCTGGTTATATATTTTTTATAATTAATAATTTTTTAAAATTTCTAATACATTGTTTGCATTTTTACTCATGATCAACGCATTTTACATACATTTAAAATACAATTTATATGAAAATATTTTTTTCATTAACAGCAAAGCATGCCAAAATGTACCTATAGACCTATTTTTCCATTCATTAATGCATCACTTTATTTATTAATTCATTATTTTGTATTTATTTATTCATTTTTTTGGAACCAACTTTATAATAGACATTCTAATTTTATGCCATGATTTAAATACATTTTAAATTCTACTTTTTAAACATTTAAACATTTAATGTACAATTTAATTCTAGTTTAAAAAAAATTGTCAACAACAAAATATAAAAAAATCAATAAGCTTAATTTTGCATTAGTTAAATAATTAATTTATATTTATTTATTCATTCCTTTGTTTAACAGTCTTATTCATTCATTCGTTCGTTGTTTGTTTGTTTATTTATTCGTTCATTCATTCATTCATTTAACTGTCTTATTCAATCATTCATTTATTTGTTTTTGTAACTGCCTTATTCATTCATTCATTTATTCATTTTTTTTAACCGTCTTATTTATTCATTCATTTGTTATTCATTTGTTATTTATTTATTTACATACGTATTATTTGTAAATATGGTTGGCACTACTTGCTTTAAATAACCTTTTTGAATGTGCCACCTGTAACGTCAGGCGTCAGTCAAAAGATATTAAAAAGTTGAATGCACTTACATGCACTTAAGTTACCACGAGCTAGTGTTTATCTGTAGCCTTCTATTTCTCATAATTATTGATTGCAGAGTGTAGTTAAAGATCTGGTATTGCTGAGTTAGAATTACAAGTCAAATGCATGACTTCAAGAATTCACATCCACATATCAAGCTGTTTTGACATTTAACAGTATGGCTTTAAAAAGTGTTTTTAATGACACTGTGAATGAAACCCCTCCTCTGAACCTCAGCATGGCCTCAATCGCATTTCCTACATACGTTCATCCGATCGAAGTCAGGCCACAATGACTCAACATGTGTGTATGACAGCGGCCCACACAAAGCCATCTCTCCTCCGCAGGCTGCCACAGACCCCCACTAAGACGGGACAATATGAAGCCATTATGATTCCACTCAGTGGTAATTAACAGACTATACTCCGCCGGCATCTCCAGAGCTCACCGCAGTCACCCTGTTACCTACAGGACAGCAAGATCGAAGCCTTTTGTCTTAAGCGGCGAGGGGGATGTGGATTCATTCATGACACATTTTGTCATTCTTCCCTCTCCTCGACGAGATTGGTTTAAGCTCAATAATAGAAAAAGAGCAGCTTTTCAGAGGGAGGTTTAAAGTTAAAAAAATCAGCAGGGAAAATTAATTCATTGCATGGGCAGATCCAGATGCACTGTGGGTTGCTTTCTTAATAACACTTCCTTACTTGAACTTTACAGTCATTTAATACTACAAGAGTAGTCCAAGAATGACCTGATTTACATTTCACTACGGATTATATTCTGTACAATTGAGTATGTGAACCTTGAACCTTGAACCTCTATGGCTGCATGTATTAAAATATGGTTTATTGGACTTATGCAAAAACATTCTTCTGTCCTTTAGAAAGAGCTATTTTCTGCTTCCCTAATAATTTTAAAGAAGGAGTAATGAAAGCTGATATCAATAGCCTTCTATAAATCTCCACTGCATTTGTTCAGTAACATCTGAAAGAGGATTGTCAGCTGACATATGGGTCTATTCATACCAGCGGCCAACAAACGTTTGAGCAAGAGGTGGAATTTAAACAGTTGGACAATAAAATCTGCTTTAAAGGATCGGAGCATATGGTGTGGCTTCATTGGCTGTAGAGGAAACGGTTTAATTCACAACTTCGATATATTTAATGATACAGTATGGTCCAGTTTTGCTCCATTTGAAGACTTGAATCATGCTTTCCTCTTGTGATATTGGTAAAATAAGTTAATTTGTGAATTGTACTTTTTAGTATGAAAGCCTTTCCACAGCTTTACAGGAATGAAGCACAAATAAAACATTAAACAGAAAGAGATAACTGTTATTGAATGTATTTCATCAACAAAAGCACCAGTATTAGATTGGTGGCAGGCAAGAGCCCATCTTCTGAATGCAGGCCCCCAAGTATTAAGCAAGGGGAAAACCAGAGTTCAGAGATCTTGGGTTTACTCTGACACCTCCTGGTGAGAACAAGGCATCACACATGAGCGCTTTTGGTTACAGGTGCTACTGGCTATTGTAGAAATGGCCTGTTTTCAGGACAGAGTGATAAAGTGAGTAGACTTTTGGCATATCTTAAGAAAACTAAAAGAACAAAAAAGTCAAAATGAGGCAACACATCATGTAGAACAAAACTACGTCATTAATCTAGGCCGGTTATGTGACAACATATATAAATATATTAGAATTCATAATTATCAATTGAAATATGCATTATTTTGTTAAAATACAGTTTTCAAAATGTTTTTAATTAGGAAAAAAACTACTTTCTTTTTCTTTCTGTCTCTCTATTCAGGCTCTAAGTAAACAAAAGAGAAAGAAAAACACCATAATTGTGTGATAAAGTTTAACATATGCAATACATTTACACTGTGAGATATAAAGTCAAGCGAGAAATAAAACTGCATATGTGAGATTAAATATGTAACGTGAAAAACATAAAATAAATTTGCCATATAAAGATTCCAAAAAAGTAAAAATAAATTGATGCTGGTTATTGTAACTTTCAGTTCTTGGACTAAATAACTGGTTTTATTTACTGAAATATTAACTTTATGTATAGAGTTTACATACTTTTATCTCAATTTTAAATGTTGATTGAGCCAATAAATAGTGATAATGGTATATTCAAAAGTGCAATTGTATGAAGTTGCAATTGTGACATATGAACTGCAAATTTAAAAATATGAGATAAATATGTGATATAAAAATATAACATTTGACAAAGATAAAGATTTCACAACAAAAAAGTAATAATAAAATAAAATAGATGCCACCATCAGTTCTTGGACTGTAAAGTATTGATTTTATTTACTGCTATATTAATCTTATGTGTAAGAATTGCATACTTTTATCTCATTTGAAATGTTGACTGAGTATAATTGACATAATACATTTATCTTAATTTAACTCTAACCTATGTTTAATTTAACTATTTACTTTCTTATATTTAACTCCTTTACATTTAACTTACATTTTGTAAAGCAGCTTTACAGAAAGCCATGATGTTAATGTTTATAATAACTTAATATCTTTATGCCTTATAGTCTCATTTAGCAGATCAGAGCTGGGTGGCAGTATAGTTTACATGGTCAGTATTGTTGTAGTTGCTACAATCAAAGACTGTAAACACTGTAAAATGTAAATATGTTATATACTGTAACTCGACATATACTTTGAATTATTCTTTTAATGGGTGGATGCTCTTTTCTTTGTTTTGAATGTTCTTTTGTTTCTTTCCTTTTTTTACAAACAATTTATTAGTATTTTTTTTAATGTGTTACTTTACATTCCTGAAATACCGATCCTTGTTTACAGAAAAAAACTATAAATTGGTTATTTGTGCAATTATGTGCATAACTGGATATGTGTATATGTAAATATATTATCAAACCATGCAATCTAACAACAGATACTGTATATATATAAAAGAGTAAAAGTAAGAGGTAAGTGAAACAACACCGGCACTCACAGTACTTTACTATGTAAAGAGACGACTTTCACGGTCTGACGTGATTCAAGCCAGTACAACCAAATGCAGTCGTGCTCGTGCTTGTCTAAACAGCTGTTCTATGCAGGCGTTCTGCGCAAGCGCAGTGTGAAACCGGACGCTATAGCAGGAAGAAGCTCCAGCAAATCAACTATCAACTACCAAAGTCCTCTGTTTATCGAGCTTGGCATGAATATATTTGAGAGTAACTGGGGTATAACCTTAAGCTTCTTCACGGTTTTTGTTGTGGCTCTCGCCGCTGTTTTTAATTATCTGGAGAATTCAGAGACTGACGAGATCCCAAGGTGAAGTATTCATTACAGACCACTACTGCCACTTCTGTTGCTATGTACAGTATCCTACTATGTAATAATGGTTAGTATATTGTTGCTTTGCCCTGCCTGTGCTGGCAATATGTTTTTTTTTCTGCAGTTCGTGATCTTTTTGATTCTCGAATCTCGCTCATGACCACACCTCGTGAGAATGGCAATTTTCCGTCGTTATTGTATTTAGGTAAATAACATCATCAAATACTACATTTACATTTAGTCATTTTGCAGACGCTTTTATCCAAAACGACTTACAATTGGGATACTAACAATACTAAAAACAATACAGAAGGAGAATTTGAGTCAGAGATAAAGAATAAAATAACAACAGTAAAAAAAAGCATGCTAATGCATGATTAAATAAGTCGACTAGACGTGGCTGAATGTAATATCAATTCAGTAAATTTGCTAATAATATTTCTCGAGTTAATTCAGGTCAGGGCAGGTCAACAAACAACACCTTTGCTGGAACCAACTGTATTGTCACGTGTTACTCGATACTTTTCTCAGCATGGACAAATCACAGTTGATTGTAATAATATATACTGGATAAGGATGTTTAAAAAATAATTTGATAGAGATTTCTGGGGCAGATTTAGATTAGCATGTCAGGTACCAAATACTGGCATGAATGGATGGATTTCAACAATTCTAGACCTCAGCGTACAGATAGTCCTTTTACCAGTAGTACTCGTCCTGAGATTTGAATGCGGTTCAGTGAGCTTTTCCGCTTTGAGGATCATGAAGCAGTTCTTACTAATACACCTGTTTATGACAGTACACCTGTGTAAATTCTGCACTGTCATGGTGATGCTGCGAGATTCAAACGGTTGCGTGTATGCAATAATTTCTTCTTTGCAGAATGGATCTGAACGCGATGGAGGAGAATTACCGGCAGAAGAACAGAACGTGCTTCATTCTCGGCGCTTCAGGTGAGACCGGAAGTGCGCTGCTGAAGGAAATAGTGCAGCGCAACATCTTCTCCAAGATCACTCTCATTGGACGAAGGCAGCTAACCTTTGAGGATAAAGCCTATGAAAATCTGGTAATGTGTCAAGTTTGAGAATGTTATGATGTCCATGTACAGTAGCCCATAATTTATTTGGTGGCATAAAGGGATAGCTCACCCAAAAATGAAAATTCAGTCAACATTTACTGCACCCTCAAGTTGTCCCAAACGTCAAACCTTTATGAATTCCTTTCTTCTGCTAAACACAAAATAATATTTTGAAAAATGTTGGTAACCAGTGATAACCACTGACTTCCACAGACTGAATTTTCATTTCTGGGTAAACTTTCCTTTTCAAGAAAGACAGCACAGCACAAGGTTTAATATTTTGTTGTTTAATGTGTTCCCGTGGCTCAGTGGTAGAGCATTGTGTTAGCAGCACAAAAGGTTGTGGGTTTGATTCCCAGGGAACACACATACTGATAAAAGAAAATGTATAGCCTGAATGCACTGTAAGCTGCTTTGGATAAAAGCGTCTGCTAAATGCATAAATGTAATGTAATGCAATGCAATTACATTTTTTTTTATCAAGGACTTTATTCTGACTGTTTATTGTCCTCCTTCAGGTGCAACAGGTGGTTGATTTTGAGAAGCTAGATGAGTACGTTGAGGCTTTTCAGGGCCATGATGTTGGATACTGCTGTCTAGGAACAACCAAGGCCAAAGCAGGAGCTGTATGTTTCAGATGTGATCATTTTCTGAACTGTATAAATGCATGAAGGACTTTCTGCTGAACCTTATTTCAACTTAAGAAATATTAGCAAATGTTTTTTCTCAATATTTGTGTAACATCACTTTCAGACAAAAGAGTTGCACTCCTTAATGACTAGATTTTTTGCAACAGAGCAATGGACAATCAAATGTTTTGGCAACAAGCCTTCTTCAGTGAATCATACCATATGGCTTGTTGCCAAAACGTTTGATTGTCATTAAGATCAATATTTGTATAATAAGAATGTTTGGTGTATGGTGAGACAAAATAAATGCAAACTAATACTCTAATTGGCAATGCAAGTAAAGGACACTTTATCAGCTGATGAACAATTTTTTTTTAATAAATTATTAATAATATAATTATATTATTATAAAATCACTTTCTGTTTTTGGTAAACAATGATGCATTTGTGAGGAACCCTTTGCAAGTTTACATTTCATGTTCTTTTTTTGTGGTAAAGTTTGTTAATTCCATATTAAAAAACATAACCTTTTGTGCATACATCTTGTATGGGCTACAGGAAGGGTTTGTGCGGGTGGATCATGACTACGTACTCAAGTCTGCAGAGCTTGCCAAAGTAGGAGGTTGCTCCCATTTTCACCTCGAATCCTCCAAAGGTGCAGACAAAACCAGCAGCTTTCTCTACCTGAAAACTAAGGTATTATAACTTGTTAAAATTGTATGGCTTATTTAAATTACAGAGCAAAGATGTGCAAAGAAGCTTGTATTTTCATGTCATTCAAGCCAATCCAACACTGGTGTATTTACAGGGACAGGTTGAAGCAGAAATTGAAGACCTAGGGTTTGAGCGTTTCTCCGTCTATCGACCAGCGTAAGTCCCGCTGCCTTTTTTGTTCTTCAAATACTGAATCAAGGAATTAAATCTGTTGTGATTTCTTACACTCTGCATATAGTCAGAGGTCATACATCTTAGTGTTGTGCATGTCTGCGGTTTCAGTTATTTCTAAATCATTTATTTTATTTTTTTTTTTTTCTAGGGTGCTCTTAGTGGACAGAAAGGAGAGCAGGCCAGCCGAGTGGGTGGCCCAGAAATTTCTTGGTGCATTCTCCTCCTGTTTTCCCTACAATGTCTATTCCCATCACAGCAGTGGCCAGGGCTATGGTTGTCAACACACTTAAAGATGGAGAGAAGAAAGTGGAAATTCTCGAAAACAAGGCCATATGCAATCTTGAAAAAATTGGAGACAAAAAATGAGACTTTTATTCTCACATTTCTTTACTTAAGTGCAATTCTGGCATGGTGTGATTCTTCAGCAGGATACGCCAAAATATTGTTTTACTGCAGTTGACTTGTGGATGTAATTATCATATTAAGCATTTTAAAAACATTCAAAATATAGTACTGCTTGACACTAATTTAATATGTGCTGTGTTACTGTATTCTTTATATTGGGTTCTGGTGCTTTTTTTGTTATGTAATTTTATATTGCTCAGGAAAAATAAATTATATTCATACTTGACAACTATTTTGTATATAATAATATTATTTTGTGTGTGATATCTGAAAAGTGGATTAAAACAGTCACCTCTTCAGTCACAACTTAAAAGACATAAGTATTTATTTGCTGTATTAAACTTTATAATGCACAGAAGCTGTTCCGCAGCTATACAGTTCAACTGCATGCAGAATATAAATGTTTGTACTTGGCAGCAGCATATATAACATATATATTATGTTATGTTCAAACATTATGCTTACTGTAATGCTTTTAACCAGCATTGGAAGAGTTCACATGTGTGCTTGACTCTTGCTTTCTTTCTTATCTATCTCATTCTTTAAAATGTAGCTTTGTAAATAATTTCCACACAGAAAAGTGTGGAATAATACTAATTCACACACTAGCCATCCAATAGATATATAGTACGTTAGCCTATTACTGGCTAATTATAGTGAGTCCAAAGTCTTGACTGTAGTATATAGGCCTAGTGCCTTATTCTAAAATGACACAACACAAAGATAATGGGTTATACCTACACGAACGACTTTTTGATGTTTTGTTAAAATGCACAAATACAATATACACGAAGGATACAAACACAGAGGTATTTAAGGCACACGGTTACTGCATTAATAAAGAAACAGCGACCTCACATGGCGACAAAAGAGAAGCACACCAAAATAAGAATGACCCGGATGAGAAAAACGCGAACTCCAGAGACTACAACATGGCAGCGTACACGGGTACACGTGAATGTGTGATGCATATATTTGCTTTAACCTATGCTGTGATTTAAACTGCGTTATTCTAGCGAGTTGGATAGTGTATTTTAATCTTAGCGAAAATCTACAGCAGTTCGGCATTTTCAAATGGTGTAATTAATGGTGTAACTCTGTTATTTTGATTAGTATGTCACATAACCGGTTGTTTAGAAGGTGTTTATTAGTTATGGGTTTTGTCATTGTATCCTGTGATGCAGGAGAGGCTGACTGCGAGGTGTGTGAAGATGTTCCCGAGCTGTCTGACAGTGATGAAGAACAATGGCAGTCGATGGAGGAGGGATCTGAACACATAACAGTCCAGTGTTTACTCTGTGACAGGTAACATTCAGTGGAAATCATTCATTCATAGCGAGGCTTCCTTAAAGAAAACTGAAAGATGACTTACTGGAGACAGTTTTGTGGACCGTGACACGCTCATGTTTGTATCAAACGTTTTATGTCAGAAACCTGCAAATATAATAATAGACAGCAATATATTTTCATGTTTACATACTCATTTATACTTATATGTGAGAAAATGTTGCATGTTATTTCCAAACTTAAATAATTTGCTTTTATGTTGGCTTTTTATAGCCAGAGGAAACTATAAACATTTATGAAATTGTTACTCCTTTGGCTATTTTATGTTTTTCTACACACTACTAGCGTAATGTTAGATGTATAACCTAAAGAGAAACATTTTAACATTTTAATTTAAGTTAGATTAAATGCAACAATAGTGCAGTGGAGCTAGAAAAATACAGAGAAAATTAGAGAAATACATCATAAATACAAACTCTTTTTAAAATCACGGATGTCACAAGGATGGATATATGAACCAATACCATTATAGTGTTGTTTTTATACTATCATAGATTTGTTCATGTATATTTGTACTATTAAACTTAAGTTGTTTAATTTTTTGTATATTTTTTTATTAGAGTTTTAGTTTTTATTTCCACTTAGTAATTTCAATGCTCCAACTTAAACACATGTTTATTAGTTGCCAATGCAGTATTTCTTCAACAATGTTTTTGTTGTGTTATTTAAATATTTAGTTAAGTATTTTTATTTTATTTCCATTAACAAAAATCTTCTTTAATATATATTTTTGGGGTTGATAATTGTTCCAATCATCTTGGATCCCTGCTTATCTTCTTTCTCTCTCTACATATGTCGAAATGTACAACAGTATTCTAAAATGTTAGATTTTTTGCAATTTGTGGAAAATCCCATAAATAAAGTAAAACAAATAAAAATAATACTTAATAACTATTTTTTTAATTTTAACTTAATTTAACTATTTTATACTTATAGTTTACAGTAAATAACCCTGATCTGAACTTTGATTATTTATTTAAAAAGTAGCTAAACTGAGTAAGGCTTTGATTTTGTGTGTCAGAACTGAACAGGAAACGTAATTTGTACGAGCAGATCTGGAGTCTAGGTGTATCTCTACTTCTTTTGTCCAAATCTGTGTTCTGAAATGAGTGAAAAACCTCAGAATTTGTATTTTTGGTTGAACTGATTCTTTAAGAACGAAGGGTTTGTTTTGTGTCTCACTTTAAACAGGACTCTTACCTCTGTGTCTGAAACGGTACAACACTGTAAGGCAGATCATGGTGTGGATGTTCCAGATCTTGTCCAAAAACACAGTAAGTTTTCTAAACAAGGACTGCTCAGTGTGCTGAGTGATGCCTGATGTCTGGAAATACAAATCTGCTTTACTTTCTCTTTAGGGCTTGATGACTATGGCTACATAAAGATGATAAACTACATTAGAACTACAGTAAGTATCATTTTAACACACACAGTTCAAGTTTATGTGATAAGATGACTTGATGTCTGACTAAGCTGTGTGTGTTTTGTAGAAATGTCCTGCAGAGAGTTTGCTACTGGCTTCAAATGGTCCATTGCCATGGGACAGTGATGAATATATGAAACCAGCTTTACCAGATGACCCATTATTGCAGATAGGTATGAGAATCATTGTTTTTCTCTCATCAAATCTTGTAGGCATGCAGGACACTGTTCTAAAGTGGTTTCAGTCCTTTTTAAATAATAGGAAGTTTTCTGTACACATTGGAAAACACACTTCCTCAGCAGCACGTCTCTCCTGTGGTGTTCCGCAGGGATCTATTCTTTCTCCAACATTGTTCTCTATATACCTGCTGCCATTGGGCTCCATCTTTTTAAAATATGGCGTATCTTTTCATTTATACGCTGATGACACCCAATTGTACCTGCCCTTTAAACATAATGATTCAAGCTCCATAGAGGTCCTGCTGGCCTGTTTAAAGGAAGCGAAATTATGGCTTACACAAAATGTTCTGCCTTAAACGAGAATAAAACCGAAATAGTACTGTTTGGTCCAAGTCATTTCTATGACTTAGGTGATCTTGACCTTGGCGACTTGAGTTCTTATGTCTCCCCATGTGTGAAAAATCTTGGTGTGTTATTTGATTCAGGTCTCAAGTTCGATAAACAGATTAATTCTGTTGTTAAGTCATGTTTTTATCATTTACGACGTCTCGCAAAAGTTAAACCTTTTCTTTCTCTAAAGAACTTTGAAATAGTTATACATGCATTTATTACTTCACGCCTTGACTATTGTAATTCACTCTACTATGGAGCTAACCAATCTTCGATTGGATGTCTTCAAATGGTACAAAATGCTGCAGCCAGGCTGCTGACTGGTAGTCGCAAATTCGATCATATATCTCCCATTTTAACTTCCCTGCACTGGCTACCAGTCAAACAGAGAATCGAATTTAAAATTGTAGTTTTTGTTTTTAAAGCATTACATGGCCTTGCTCCAGCTTGTTTATCTGATCTCTTACGTTGTCATAATCCGTCCAGGGCACTTAGATCCGGCAACCTTGGAGTGCTTTCTGTTCGTCGATCAAGGTTAAAACATCGTGGAGACCGTGTTTTTGCGATAGCAGGCCCTAAACTTTGGAATATTCTCCCGGGATCAATCCGAATGGTGTCATCACTCTCCTCTTTTAAATGTAAACTTCAAGCACATCTTCTTAGTGTGGGTTTCTAATGTATTATTCCAATCTTATGTATGCTGTCTTATAGATTGTTATAGATTCTGTTTTTTATTTGAGCTTCCTGATCTGTACAGCACTTTGGTCAACCTTGGGTTGTTTTTAAATGTGCTTTATAAATAAACAATGAAATGAAATTTATAAGGACAAATTCCTGCTGTTTTTTATTTTATGTGATCCATAGTCACATGATCCTTCAGAAATCATTCTAATATGCTGGTTTGCTTCTCAAGAAACATTTCTTATTATGATCAAGATTGTGCTGCTGAAAATCTGTGTAAAAAGTGATTTCCTTTTTTTCAGGATTATTTGAAAAACAGAAAATTCATAACAAAATTTTTTTGAAATATAAATCTTTTCTAATGTTGTAAATGTTTTACCGTCACTTTTGGGAATCTTTTTTTACATGTTTAAAACACATTTGTGCTACTGGCTTGCGTTTTGTCAGATGTTGAAGAGTTGAGCGAGGCTGCAGCTGTGACGTTGAGCCCTGCGGCTGGTGATCAGGGGTCTCTTCTGCTTCAGAGAGCCAGACAGGCTGAAGACCGAGCTCAGGGAGCTGAGGAAGCTCTGGCCCGGGCCATGGACGATCTGCACAAACTCAAGTCAGTTTAACCTCAGCATTGAATCACTGTGCTTCAGCTTTTTAGTGCTATTTATTCCTCAAAGTATAACCAAAATAGCATTATTCAGCTTGTTGAATAATATTTATGCAACCGTAGCCTTTGTTCAATCGCTCATCTTTAGTTTGATTGCAAAAATAACACAGTGTTGCTTGTGCCATCTTAAACATGCATTACCTGAAAAAACACGTCATCCAACGGGACAGGTCCAGGGCTTTTGAGAAAACTTCAGATTTTTTTTTATTCCTTCTCATGGATAGTCGGATTGAAGCCAGTGCATTATGGGTGTTGAAGTTTTCATTTTTTACCTGCATTTTCCTGCATAGACAGACAGTTTTTATGAAAACCCCATATTTCCAGCAGTGAATTACCTTAAAATAATTTTAATTTGTAAAAAAAAAAAAAAAATGGTTACAGGGATAGTTCATCCTAAAGTGAAAATTCTGTCATCATTATTGCACAAAAAGGAGATATTTAGATTTTTTTTTTTTGGTCCATACAGTGACAGTCAATGGGGTTTAGTGCAAAATATTTTATTTTGTGTTCTGCAGATAAAATAAAGGTTTATATGAATGCAGAATATTACATTTTATGTGATCTATCCCTTTAAAAACAACTTTAAATGCAAGCTATGTGGACTGGATATGTGGCATACTGCATAACTAATATGAATTTCACATTTCAGTCTTTAAATAATGCAATAAACTTTCCCACAGACTTGTAACATGAGAGCATTACTGCACACACATTCTCTTTTGTTTTTTCAAACTGATGACCAAGTTATTTAACTACAGTATCTATCAACTGTTGTTACAGTATGTCACAAATTCTCACAAAGATGCTTGAAAATTAGTAAAAAATTCAAAGGTTGACAAAGAACCAAATCCACTTTTTGTTCAGTGGCAGTTCATTTAAAATGTTGTAAATTGATTGCAACACTTTTTTTAGTTTACAGCTTCCTTTATGTTGGAACCAAATGTATCATTTTTTAAACTGATCTGATAATTTTTTAAGTAAATTAAGTGTGTGTGTGTATATATATATATATATATAGGGACATTACCTTCAGTCTTGACTAATTTGAAAGAACAGCTCACTCTGATTTTAAGCTGTGCATTGTGTGCAACTCCAATAGGTGTGTAATGTATAAGTGGATCCAGCAGGGTGCAGCATAGAGTTCAGTTTCAAACACTCTCACTGAAGTGGATAGAGGTGCAAAAAAAGAGGCGGGGCAATAGAAGTTAGAGATGGGGTAAAATTCCACTGCAGTGGTTAAGATTTTGAGCGAGCGCTCACATGCACGTGCACGTGTGCTGGTGGACTGACCAAGCCTTCTTCTGTCTTAATGTGTGTGTGTGTGTGTGTGTGTGTGTGTGTGTTTTGCATTGCCCCAGATTGTTGGCACAAGGTCTAGTGCTGAACGCAGACACAAGTCGTGGCCCTTCACGCTCAGGGGCCATTGCTGAGTTGAGAGAAGATGAAGACGAGGCCTACTTTAGCTCTTATGGGCATTACAGCATCCATGAGGAGATGCTCAAGGTAGGTCTGTCCCATCTAACATATATCTGCGGCCTTATTTGCTTCGGTAGAAGGTCACAAGCAACTCACACTTTGTGCATACCTACTTAAAAAAGATGCAATGGTTCGCTCTATGCAGTACATTTTCATTATTCGCCACTATTTATTTTCCCACTTTGCAATTTTCCAGATTTATTAGTAGGATGTCATTGTTTGAGTGCTGTAACTGCAGTAAGGGAGGTTCAAGTGAGGAGCGCTTGGATCATCAGCTCTCATACTGCAGTACGTCCTGGAGAGGGCCAGTGATTGGTGCCTCCTCCAACTTGCATTAAACGGCGGTTTGCGTCAGAGTCTAAACTCTGCAGAGGAGAGGCGAGCTGTATGGTGCAACGCAAACGCTGACGCCTTTTACTGTCCACCGTAAAATGATGCCGTTTACCGTCATGAGTCAGACGCCGCGATCTTTAACCCTTTAACTAATGCTAAACTTTCCATGCAAGGAAAGTTAAGTGAACTTTTCAGTCATCTCTTTTTTTTCTGCATCAGAAGGGGCACTCAAATAAGTTTAATTGTTAAAAAAACACAGATTTTTTAATGTTTTCCCTTCAGAACATCAAATCCTACAGGAATGCGAATGGAATTTTTGCCGTAATTTGAAAGCATTTTTAAAGGATAAAGTATGGATAAGAATCAAATCAGATCCTATTGGATAAACATAAATTCTGAAAAATCAATCTAACAAGCTGATTAGGTGCTCAGTTATTACCATATTATATTATTAGTTATTATTGATACTAAATTATTAACATTAGTTCTTATGATCAGTGTTGAAAACAGTTTTTGCTGCTTAATATTTTTGTGGAAATAGTGATGTATTTTTTTTAAGAATAGATTGAAATATAAATCTTTTGTAACATTATAAATGTCTTTACTGTTACTTTTTATCAGTTTAATTGGTTTATTCTTGCTGAAAATCTTTCTTTCTTTCTTTCTTTCTTTCTTTCCCCAAACTTTTAAATGGTAGTGCAAACTGTAATTATATTACACAATATTATTTTTACAGTATTTATGATCAAATAAATGCAGCCTTCTTTCAAAAACAAAAAAACAAAACAGTTATTCCAAACTTTTGTCCAGTAGAACAATTCAAGCTGAATGTTTAACCATGCAAAAAAGAGGCCGTCATTTTTTTATTTTTTTTATTATTTTTAACATGTCCTGGTTTAAACCAATATAAATGTAATGGCTCTGGTCTGGATTGTAAATAGCTTCCGGCATCATGTATGTTCTGGGTGGTACTTAGTCAGATTGGCAGGTTAATTAGCCATTTCTGGCGGGAATTCTGCTGGCAAAGCAAGAAGTGTCAGGGTCAGTTTCATTTCATTTTTCATCTCCACTCCCAACAATAGCAGCAACCTCCCTAAATTCTTTTTAAAAATAAATAAATAATTACCAGTCACACATTCTTTGAATTGCTTTCGAATTCAATCTTGACTCTGTTAAAAATGAGATTTTTTTTTCATGCTGCTAAACGATTGTTAATTTGATTTCCAGCGTGCTCCTTGACTGTCAGCTTTAACTGTGGATAAGGCGTTAAAATTAATTTTTTGCTCTGAATGATTGGATCGTGTTCAGCGATTTCTCTCGCACTGGGATGGGTGCGCTCTGTCTTCTTAATGGAAAGTAGAATGGTGACACTGTGTCATTACTTAGGACTTTGGTTGTCTCGTTTTTCGACAGGACAAGGTGCGCACTGAGAGCTATCGAGACTTCACGTACCGCAACATGGACGTCTTCAAGGACAAGGTGAGTATGGGCTTCTTGAAGCCCAGCCCCTTTGGCATTTTTAAGCGTTGTAGAAAAACTACGACGGAGTAATGATTGGGTTGACAGGGCTGATATAAGAAACCCTCGCATTATATCAAGCTGCAGTATTTTTTTCAAAGGCGGTTCTTATGTGTCAACTGCAGTGGGCTGATAACAGGATAATGGTGCTTCAACGCACACACTCCCACAACATACACCACAGCTCATATACAAACCATTAATTTTGCGCTGACATTGGCTAGATCAGCTTTATCCGGCCGCGGTTGAACATGAATCCGGACGCGCTGAGCTGCAAAGAAAAAGGTGAAGTGGGGGTAGACGACGAGAGGCTTATCTCGGCCATCGTGGTCCATCCAGTGGACTTTGACAAATAAGGGTTAGACCCTGTCAGCATGATAAATGCCTCGGTGCCATTATTACACATCTGCATGCTTAAGATGGCACAGACAAGCTGGCATAGCGTGGAAAGGTTACGCAGTGCTCCTTTAACCCGCAGGTGGTGCTTGACGTGGGATGTGGTACGGGAATTCTCTCCATGTTCGCCGCCAAAGCGGGAGCCAGGAAGGTCATTGCTGTCGACCAATCGGAGATCATTTACCAGGCCATGGACATTGTCAGGTGAGTCAACATTGCACTCAAGTAATGAAAAGGTTCTTGAGTATATAAGAAAGGCCCTCTTGGGATACGTTTACTTGTTTTTAGTAAATAGTAAAATAAAACCATCTTGCCATCTTGTGTTCCTCTTTGGTGGTTCCTGAACATCTTCTCTGTCAATGGGAAATCCTTTTATGTCTTCAAAGTATTTTTCCCCAACTTTATTCACTTTGAGACCCTTCTTCTCACCAATCCCATCAATCCAGCTTCCTTTTGCCTGTTTTTTTTTGGGTTTAACAATAAGAGTTTTTCTATTTTATTTATATTTTTTTTTCTGTTTTTTTTATCAAAAAAATGTACTGGCCCAACCACAATTACATTTGTTTAGAATCATATTTTTTATATATATTATATATATATATATATATATTTTTTTTCATTAAATGTTAGTTTTCTTCCAAACATTTTATAATGCATTTATTATTTATTACTTTGTTTATTTTAACATAACATAAGACAATAAATATATAAAAAGCTGCTGGAAACAGTGGCATATGATGCAATTACTGATTTTTGTTGAAACTGAGGCTTTGTAGTTTTTATCACATTCTTAATGATGCATTCATGACTGTCTCAAGTCAGTTTCACAATTTTAACATGTTTGATCTATGTTAGTTAACTAGATAACATTATATTGGTGATTATATATAATGTGTGTATGTGTGTAAATCATTCATAAACCCACTTTATAATGCATAAACCCATTTTTGCTGGAAAACTGGCATACTACTAAGCCATTACAGATTAGTTTTTAGTTTTCAAAACATTCTTAATTATGTTTACAAGTCTTATCACACAAGTACATTTTACAGTTTTGGCAAGTTTTAAATGTTAACCAGCTATACAACAACATGTTGTTGACAAATCAGCAGAATTTGCAAATACAATATGGAATACATCATAGAAAACCAAACGTATAAGTCATAAAAATGGATGTACTAGATCAATTAATGCAATTTTTTTGTGACCGTGCAGAATTGGCCTAAAAGGGGAAGTGGCAGTTTTGTCAACTGGCCCGAGAAACACTCTCACACCAAACCTGGGCCAGCGAGCTTTATTACCTTGCAATCTCATCCCCAAACTAGTCCTCTTTTTTTTGTCTTAGTGCTTCACTTCAATGTGTTTACGGGCTGCAGTCACGTTCCTAAAGGCCTGTCATTTACCTCCACCCAGTCCATCCTGGCACTGTGTCTCACACGCACACTAAACATACAAATGGACTCCAGCCTGTCCTATCTGCTTCCTTTTACGACCTATCTGCCCATTAAAATTACCTCATGTATCACCTCCGAGGGCACTTCCATTTCATCCAGAAGCAGGAATACCGTTTTATTTGTTGGAGCTGAGAGGTATTCACCACATGAGGTGTCTCTGGGAGATTTTTTTGATTATGGTTATTGTTATTATGTAAGTTTGAGGAGTCGAAGCAGGCAGGAGGATGAAAGGAAAGTTTAATTTTACAGCTCGCTGGGCCGCTGCTGGGCCGAGGCTTCGTACATGCCGCCTGAGTGTGTATGGGTTTTACAGAGGTGCTTTTCTGATGTGCATGATGCTTTATGCAGCTTTATAGAGGCGAGAATGAAGTATCTCAATTTGATTTTTAATTGAATGCAAAATATATTCATAAAAAAAGCAATATAAAGGAATTAAATAAACACTTTGACAGAAATGCATGTACAATGGAGTAATAAGTATTATTTACTTTTACATTCAATAATTAAGTGACTAAAAATTTGGGAAATCGCAAGCAATTTATCATGAAAGAGCCGTGATTTTTCAAAGAAGTAATTTAAACAAAGATGACTGGAGTACGTTTTACAATAAAACACTAATACGTTTTTCTACTTGTAATGTAATGTTTAGTTCCATGTGCTGCTTGCTGTTTCTTTGTAATTGTTTGTGGAAGTTAGTAGCACATTTTAAGTGGAAACTGTTTCCATACCAGGTTTTTGTTTTTGACAGACTTGTAATTGAATAAAATGTTTACATTATTTATTAAAGCACCATTTTTAACCTTACACTGTAAAGAATTGAATATAATAAGTTGTAAATAAAACAGATTTTTAGAAGTATTTTTTACAACAACATACTATTTTCAGTTTTTTTTTTATCTAAAAATGTCATGTTTATTATTTAATTGTTTCTTTGTGAAATTTACTAGCAATTTCTGAGTGGAAAAACATTTCAAAGTAAATTCTGAAACTTATTTATTTATTTATTTGTATAAACTGAGGGATGAATCAATAACTTGTACATTCTTGGATATTTAATATGGACTATTTCTGTAATGAAGGTGCATTGCACACTTTCATCTTGGATTTAATGATTCATTATTTTAGAATAAATTATTTATACTAAATATTTGAGATCCATGGTCTTTTTGAAGAACTTCTGGATATTTAATGGGCAAAAACAATCACTTATCCTTGATAAATGCGTGTTATAATATGTTTGTCTGTGATCTAGAGGTCATTCTAAAACAATAATAATCTAGAATCAAATGAAAAACTTGTTTTTCACAAACCTAGGCTATTTGTTTTGCACTTGTATTGTGTGAAATGTTCCGTAAGTGTCTTTATTAAAGTTTTAGGAGCATTACAGCAGAAATCCAGATAATCCCCACATGATCTCTACAATTTAGGTACTTATTCCCTAGATTATAGCGTTTAACACCAGTCATGATGGTGATTCGGTGGATAATCCACTCTGCCGTCTTCACTTTACAGCTTAAATCCAATCATTAGTCCCAGAGGATCAATATATTGAATCATATTCTCTAAACCAAGTACCATCCAGTGGAGGGAAGTATTAAAGCATCCCCCCTCCTCTTTCTCCCCCCGTAGCTGACATTGTCCTCTAAATTAACCCAGTAATGAGATTAGTGTTTCCAGCTCAAGACAGTGCGCTGAAGGAGGGGCGGATCGAGGGAGCGCTACAATGGGATTCTGGAAGAGTGTGATAGCACGAAGGTGCAGAGATAAGGATCGGTTGGGCAGAAATGCGCTCCGCAGCCTTGAGTAATGACTCTGTCCCTAGTAACATTAGCTGTCATGATAATGGAGTATTTAGAGAGATTGATGCTGAGGGTTACCGGTCAAAATGGAAGTGATCATTTAAATAAGGGGGGATGGGGGGTATGCATGCACGTTTACACACTTACACACAAACACTCAGGTGAACGGTAGTTTGCTGACCCTTAGTGCAAAAGGTCATGGGAGGAGGTGCGGTCAAATGGGACCGTTAGTGTTGTTGTCCTGGTGAGTCCACTTTGGTGTGTAATTTGGATTAATTAGCAGCCGTCTTTGAGGAGACTGACTTCCGGCCAAATTAGCGTAATTAACATTCATTGTCTCAGACGAGGTGTTCAAATCTAGTAACATGCATTTTATAATTTATCAATTATGTATTAATTTTCTAATATATTTTATTTTATTCATTGGAACACTTGCCACAATTTTTTTTTTATTTTTTTTACAATTTAGAATGTATTAATCAGACTGTTAAAAACATGGACGTAGTGTCCGTGACGTCACCCATAGGTTTCTGAAGAGCATTTTTGAAGTTCAAAGTGGGCGGAGACAGCCGTCTCCATCTTGGCTGCGCGTCACTCCCGGATAATCGAAAGTGGGCAAAAAGGCGGGATGTGGGTGGAGCTGGTTGCTGAAACCACGCCCACCAAGCGCGACAGTGGTGACAGCAGCGGCAATCCACCTGTCACTCAAGTGGCCACGCCCTTAATTATGCAGAACTTTAAGGTTTTAATATAATTTAAACGGATGAGTTATAAAAATGTTACCCCCCTTCAGTTGTCATGAAGGGCAAAATTAGCTATATAGATCAAAATATTTTTTTTGCACCAGGCTGTAAACATGTTTTTTTCTGCTGTAAAGTTGGGCATTTTAACATGGGGAGTCTATGGGATTGACTCTCTTTTGCAGCCAGCCTCCAGCGGCCAGGCCAGTCGATGAATTACAGTTTTAGTCACTTCCGTGTTATCTTCACGAGAGAGAGCGGGAGGTTGCCGCTTGGTATTAATTAGTTTTATTTTAGTTAATATAATCAAAATACACCCACTATAAGTGTTAGATTAAAAGTTTATTTTTGCTTTCTCTAGATCAAATAAACTCGAAGACACCATCACGTTGATCAAGGGCAGAATAGAGGAAATTGACCTTCCTGTGGATAAAGTGGACATCATTATTTCAGAGTGGATGGTGAGTGGATGTTTTTTGTGCATTTTTCAATTTGTAAATATTAATATGCTTTCCAGAGAGAAGAAAAATTAATTATACATACACAATGTACTGCTCATTGAAGCAAAAAAGGCTAGCTTTGTCTATAAAAGTCTGCATTTGAAACAATTATAGTTGGGTTTGACCCAAAATTAGACATAAAGGATTTGTATTTTTCAGCGTCTTTTTTTCTGCCCAGTCATTTCCCTTTTCAAAGCCTGCCCAAGTGTTGAAAAATGAACAAAGCGGAGATGATGAATTGTTGATTGATACATGATATATTGCAGGCATAATCCGTAATGGCATAACTTTCATGCTCATTTTAGAAGCCAGGCATCACTCCTCATTTATTCAAACATGACTAACGACGAGTCTGAGAAGCAAAACTTTAAGAGACATGTTAAAGGAATAGTTCACCTGAAAATGAAAATTTGCTGAAAATTGATTCACCCTCAGGCCCATCCTATACATGTAGATGAGTTTTTCTCATCGTAACAGATTTGGAGAAATTTAGCTTTACATCACTTGCTCAGCAATGGATCCTCTGCAGTGAATGGGTGCCGTCAGAATGAGAGTCCAAACAGCTGATAAAAACATTGCATTAATCTACAAGTAATCAATGTGAAGCAAAAAGCTGTTTTTGTAATTAACAAATCCATCATTAAGATGTTTTTTTTACTTCAAACCATTACAGTCTTTTATCCATAATAATACAAATTAAAAACCTTGTCATCATTTACTCACTCTCATGTTGTATCAACCGTGTATGAACATAAAACGTTTCTTAACTATCTTGTTTTACATTCCACTGAAGAAAGAAACCGATACTGGTTTGAAATGATACTGGTGAGTAAATGATGACAGCATTTACATTTTTGTGTGTACTGTCCCTTTAAATCTGACCAAACATTTCTAATCCATTGTAAAACAGCCAATGCAATAGTCAGCACATTAGTTAAGTTCTACTTATTATTCCTTGGCTGAAGAATTGTTTGTGATTGATTACTCTTGGTGATAAATTATTTATAAAAAGGATGTCTTTTGTCATATTGCTATTGCTGCTGCTTGATAAATGAGGACGTTTCATGCTGTGCTTGACTCCCTTTAAAATAATGTTAGAATGACTGCAATGCATGGCATCTTGTGGATAATTGCTTTGATTTCTATCCTAGCAATACAGAGAAACTGGTATTATGGATTTGACCGTGAGGAAGGTGATAAAAGCGTGTATTGCACTGCTCTCCTTGTTTAAGTTCCCTTAATTTGTAGTCCAGCAGGAAAAGGGAAAAGTAGGTCATAACTCGAGCCACCTAGCCACAGGCTCAAAAAAAGGACATTGGAGAATTCTTCTCTAAATTTGGAAACGTCCAGGAATTCCCAAGCGAATTTGACCTGCATGCGATTTTCTGCTGTTTCTGAGTTTTTTCTCGCTTGCAGGTTAATTGTGAGATAATAAATGTTTTATATTTCGTCCCCTTTTGTTGGCATGTCGGGGCTATAATTCAACAAACTCAGTGCCTGAGGCAGCGGCGAGCGTGTGTATGATTTTCCAGTATGTACCTGCGTTTGTATGTGTGTGTGTGTGTGCAATGCTTCTGACAAAGTAACCTGAGATTTGGGTCACTGGAGCACATTATTTTATGATTACAACTCTGGCTTGCTAAATGGTGTAAAAATCCTGCCCTTCATCAAACGTGCAATGTCGTCCATTTCATTCCGAAAACGTCTGAAGTGTTTGTGCGTTGCCACCATTTCCTCGTGAAAGCAGGGAAGCGTACAGCCGTTTTCTGAAAATCATTTTTCAAAATGTTATGGAACAATAGTTTTACAATTACCTTATTACACAGAGCTGTAGGAGACACATGTCCACAGAAAAATGCAGTCACCCTGGTCCACCACCTCCGATATCTAACTTTGACGTGCTTGTCAATCCAAAAGGATTAGATGCTGAATCGGGTCAAATGGTCGTGAGCAAAGTATTGCTGTATGTACATTGATCCATAAAAGCTTCTAGAACAGACCATAAAGGTGAAGTACAAGATAGTGTAAGCAATGAAAAACAATAGTGTAGGATTTAGGATTTAATAGTGTAGGATTTCACAAATAATTACAAAGAAACTGCAAGTAACACATTGAATTAAACATGACATTTTGAAGTAGAAAGACTGAAATTGTGTTTTCTTGTAAAATGTACTCTAATACTTTTTGTTTTTTAACAACTATGAAATTGCGTTTTTCTTTTGGGGGGGGGGGGCAGATTTTTGCAGTGAAAATTCAAAATTCGTTGAGCTAGTAAAAAAAAACGGACCTTGACTTATTGACCATGTTAAACTTACAATATATTTGTTTATAATGATTTATATATTTTACGTGAACTTTATTAGCATTTTGTGTAGAATTCAGTGCCTGGTTTCTAGAAAATATTTTTAGCTTTTATGCTTTTTAATGTGCTTTAGTGTTGTTTTAAAAGTTGTTTTATTAATATTTTGAATTAGTTTTTACTTTTTCAAATGTAATTTTAGTTAAAATCTTAGTAATTTTGTTTTGTGTTTTTGTCTTTTTTTATAATTTCTTTAATAAATGTCTATATTTTTATATTTATTTTTTATATATTTTTTATTTTAATGTTAAATGATAATGTGAAATATTGCCTTGACAAATTAGTGAAAACAAGTTTAATGTTTTTTTTTATCAGTTTTTTTCTGTGTGCTTGCAGTATTGAATGTGACAGTGTCATGCTCAATCAAGTTTGCAAAGGTAATCTTTTGCATTCACATGCATTGCCTTTATTTTGCATTAAACAGAGTGCCAATTACTGTGAAAAAACACCTTTTGTCACTTTTCAGTTAAATGTTACCGTTAATGAGTGGCATAGTGTCGGAATTGGCTCTTGGAAATGTCTAATCCTCTTTAGTTCCTGTCTTATTGAGTGTCAGAGAAAGTTTCTCCCAGGTGGTTGACTGTCCTACTTTTTCGGCTGTCTTGAGTTTGGATGTGTACGTGTAAGTGCGAGAACGAATCGATAAATCAGAGGGGGTAATTTTCAGAAGGACGAGATGTCGTCTGGCAGCGAGAGACGGGTCTGAGCCGCCGTAATGTCATTTCATAACTCACACAATTGATCTGTACTTTAACAGCCAGCAAAACAAACAGACTGGATTAGATTAAGGGGAAAAAAGAAAGAGAGGGATGGTTTCTGCCACTGGCTAGGTGGAGGAGAGGAGAAGTGAATTAGGAGAAGGCTAAATAAAGCTTGTCACCAGATGATCAGATGATCCATCACATCATATGCTATGGCTTTTCAGTGCCTCGGTCGGTTACACCTAAGAAGTGTGAGGATGCTGGATCGGGCAGTTAAGGGAAGCTTTAACATGTTATGCAGCTCTTGAAATAATCTGACAAAACGATTGTCTTCTGGTGTATATGGCCTTTGAGGGATAGTTTACTCAAAAATTATGATTCTGTCACTATTTGTCATTCCAACCCAATATTTGTTTATTCTTTGGAACAGCAAAGAAGATGCTTAGAAGAATGTCTGATCTGTTTTATTCCATACAATGAACATTAATGGAAACCAGGGCTGTCTGACTCCAAAACAGACAAAAAAGCACCATTAAAATCATCATAGAAATAGTCCACGTGACTTCTGCACTATATTTCAAGCAGTGTTGTTATCATTAAATAAACTATTAAAACACATTTACGTTGATTTAAATAATAATAATAAAAAAAGATTTATTTCAAATAGTTGCCAATGCAATATTTCTCATCTAATGTAAACATATATATTTTTTAATTAAGACGGAAATAAAATGAATACAAATTAATTATATGAAAATAAACCCTAATAAAAAAAACACAACAAAAAACAATAACAAAAGGAAAAAAACTTAAACTAAGGCAAGGGCAAGTGTATTTATTTAGCACATTTCATACACAATGGTAACTCAAAGTAATTTATATAAAAGAAAGTAAGAGATTCACAAAAAAATAATCACAACGATAAAACAAGGAATTTAGAAACTAAATTTAATGTAAATGTTTATTTTCATTTCATTACTCATATATGGCTTGATAGTGATAGTTGCTGTTCACTGTTTGTGAATGTATTAAATAGTGACAGAATTTTTGAGCAAACTAAGCCTTAAAGCCTTTTCAAAACTTTGTCTTCTGTAATCAGTTTTTTATATTAATTTCAACTAATTTGAATGTGTTACCTCAAAACATATGTACTGTACACCCTCTACTCTGCTTGAAGATTTAATGAATTTAGATTGATCCAGGTTCACCATGACAAAAGTTTACAAAAGGTGGATGACTCTGAGATATTGTTAACAACTTCTCACAATTATTTAATTCTTTAGCCGGTTGTAGTTCACTTCACATTGGGTTTTTGGTATTGTGTGTTTGCAGCAACATAATACTAGCAGATAAAGGAAACTAATGATATGTGCCCTTCAGTGATGGGGACAAAAGCCTAGTGGTTAAAGATCAGGGCTGGGGAACAAAAGGTTGCAGGTTTGAACCTCTCAAGGGGCAGGCCTTGAGCTATCACCACTGCGTCCTTGAGCAAGGTGCTTAACCCCAGGCTGCTCCAGGAGGATTGTCCCTGTAACAAGTTCATGGTGGTTTTCTGTAGAGCAGCTGTCGTGTGAAAGTCATCATGGTAATGATTAATACAAAAATGAAAATTGTTATCATTTACTCACCTTCATGTCATTCCAAACCATTATTCTTTCTTTCCTCAGAGGAAGATAAAAGAAGTATGGAAGCCCGTTTCCGCCACTGAATTATAAAAAAAAAAAAAAAAAGGTAATTGCGACTTTTGTTCTCCACAATTCTGACTTTTTTTCTCGCAATTTCGACTTTACATCTCGCAGTTCTGAATTTTTTTCTCAGTATCACCTTATACAATCTGTCAATTCTGACTTTTTTTCAGAATTGTGACAAACTCATAATTGCGAGTTATAAAGTCAGATTTGTGAGATACAATTCTGCGAACATATCAGTCTTTATTTCACCTCAGAACTTTATAACTCGCAATTACAAGTTTATATCACACAATTCTGAAAAAAGTCAGAATTGCCAGATTGTATAAGGCATTTCTGAGAAAAAAGTCAGAATTGTGGAGATCAAAAGTCGCAATTACCTTTTTAATTTTTTATTCAGTGGCAATTACGAGAAAAAAGGTCAGATTTGCAAGTTTATATCTATTTATTTCTCGCAATGGTGAGTTTATATCTCACAATTCTGAGAAAATTGTCAGAATTTCGAGTTTATATGATGCAATTCTGAGAAAAAAGTCACAATTAAACTTATTATTATGAGTATAAAAAAGTATTATGAGATAAATCTTACCTTGCAAAAATACCTTTTATTTTTTATTCAGTGGTGGAAATTGACTTCCATAAAGATATTTTGAAAAAACAAAGTCTGTGTTTTTTCTTGTTCACACAATGAAAGTCAACGGGATACAATGCTATGTGAATATTTTATTTAAATTTTCACAAAAAAAGAAGGAAAGAAATAGTTAATTAGTGCCCGCCCACTTTCAGCAGTGTTGGTTCCAGAAGTATTTTTTCATTTATTTTCCCCATAGAGATTTAAAAAAAGTCTCCTCTAAAGCATTATAAGCTATTTTCCAACCCAAACAGCTTTGAGGTGATCACCTCGTAGAACTACAATCCCTTGAAACCCCATGAAATGAATAACATAATTGAATTAAAAACATGGCAAAATATGTCATTGAAAGTTGTTGATTATATCTATAGAAACAATGTATTTAAAACTATTTGGTGCTATTTGCTCACAACAGCTCAGCAACTTGGTGGAATTTTCTGTATGGCATCATGGGTAATGTAGTTTTTCCACCACTAAGATTATTTTAAAAACAAGTTAATGTGAATAATGCAAACAGATGGCATAAACAAAGGAATATACCATCGATTAACAAATTTGGAGCTCACAGTAGGTCTGTTTTTAAAGGTTTGTCATTTAAAAAATCAGTTTCCCGTATAGAGAAAATGTGTTTTTACTTTCAGAACCGGACTGTTGAATTGGTTTGTAATGACATGATGTTGTGTAAATGTGTCCCTTTAACTAAAGTCACCCAACGCTGATATGGTAGACTGCAGATGTTGATGTTAGTTGTACGAACTTTAACTTGCTCAGCAGCTGTTTACATCAGCCCAACATCCTAAATGATGTGTTTATGTCACTGTTTATCTGGTTCGGTGCCTCGAAATGAACATAGCGGTTTGAACTTTAACTTTAGGTTGATTTGAGGTATGTTTAGAATATTTAGCACATTTGAGAAGCGATGAGCTGCTGTGTGTGGTGATGGTCAAGTTGAATTAATGGCAGACCCCATCTTGGTTCTCATTATCTCTAGATAGCAGTCTTACCTGTCGCAGAAGAGGACAGCTGTAATCACTCACTCCGTCCACAGCCTAGAGCTACCTACCACACGCACACACACACACACACACACACACATACTGTGAAATAATCTCAAATCAATTTGAATCTCAAAAGGATTGTTCGTTTCCTGATATTCCCAGATTTTGACTCCATCCTGGTTTCCCTTTTCTTCTATGTTACACCATAATATATTTGACTTGTGTTTCCCACAGTGCTTACCTGGATCTGTCACCGGCCGACAATGAAGCTTTCAAGCATCCATTGTCCCTCTAAAATTAATCGTAGAAATGTGGGGCTTGCCTCATTTGAATATGCCTGTAAAATATGGTACATTTACTACTCGTCTGTATTCATATGCAAATCAGACTCTTTCACACTCGATCCACACCGAGCAAACAGTTTTGCCCATAGTGTTTTGATTTATTTCACAAACTATGCTTTATTAACAAAAGCGTTTAGTGTAGTGTTATGGTCATTTATCTTAATGTCTTTGCCCACACACAACGTATCTTTTTGTTTGTCTTTAATTTTTTCCTTTAGATGGAGAGGTAGAAACTCTTTAATTGATCATAAGACACTGAAGAATATATTTTTGAAATATATTAAAATAGTGTAATATTTGTAATAATATTTCACAATTTTACTGTGTTACTTTGTTATGGTCAAATATACCAAAAACAAAGTTTTTGTTTACATAATATATGTGTGTATACTGTATATATTTCTTATGTATATATAAATACATACATGTATATATTTAATACAAATATGTTGTTTATATATTAAATATACTTTATATCTAACATAAAATATAACAATATAAATGTATATACATGTAAATATTTTCTATATATATATATATACATACTGTATGTGTGTGTATTTATATATACATAATAAATATACACAGATTGATTGAACACCTTTTATTTGACTGGTGTTAGAACAAAAAACAAACATATAACCACAGACAATAAATAAGACTGGTACAGTACATTTTTACAAGGAAATACAACAAGTGACTGAGTCATGATATTCACATTGAGCAATCGGAGTAAAGTGACAATTTATAGTATTGCACATTGGCTTTCACATTGATATGCACAATAAGTTTATACAAAAGTGCAATTTAAATGGAATGAGTAACTGTAGTGATTTAGTGACTAGATATAGTTTTTTACATTGACATATTGTGTGTGTGTGTGTGTGTGTGTGTGTATACATACATATACATATTTCTGTCATGACATCTCTCAGAGGGATTGGCATGGTAATATACATGACAATGTTAATGTGTTTGGTCTTGGCGGAATAGCTAAGCTGCTGCTGCGGCAGAGCGAGTACAGAGACTTGCTCCTGCCAATACATCCACAACATGCTGCTGTGAGCATGTAAAGAAATACTGCTGCTGCACATATAACATACATGAAATAATCCCCTATAGCATACATGAATCACCTCGTAGCAGATCTATACAGGTGGAGCTGGGGAAGGTGGAGATTCTGAAGCACGCTGTGAACTGCTACAGCAAGCACTCGTCATATATTTGAATGTTGAGCAGAGAGCTCATTGGCTACCGAGAGAACCAATCAGCTGTGCCATGTGATGATGTAATTAGGTTAGATTGAGTTAGACCTATTGGACTGTGCCATCTAGAGTTTCATGCCAGAACACACACACACTCTCTCTCTCACTCACTCACTCACTAAAACTACATAATGTCACTTTTTATTATTGGGTGATTCAACACATAGATGTTTTACCAGCTAAGAAGTTCAGCACTTTTAGAGTTTCATCCCCCGATCTGATGTGAGACATAAGTATTGGAACAGTTGCCTCACGGGTCTTTCTAAGTGATCTGCTGTGTCCTGTTGAATTAATTCTTAAGCTATTAAAGCAGGGAATGTGTCTTATTAGTTTTATCCATTACTTTTATTTATTATTAATTTATTCAATTTATTCTGAATCTTGCATTCGATGATGACACACATACCAGGATAAAGATGAGGGAGCTGACTTTGAGAGAAAAGCAAGCAATTTTGATGCTAAAAGAGAAAGAGGAAGTCAATTAGAGCTATAGCAAAAACAAAGGGCATGGAGAAATCAAGAGTTTGGAACCACCAGTGACACCAGCAACAAACAACGACCTGATCGGCTGAGAAAACAACAGTAGTTGATGACAGACAAATCATAAAAGCTGTGAAAATGAACCCTAAAATTTGTGTCTGTAAAATCACCAACAACTTCCAGAAAGCTGGGGTGATGCTCTGACAATCTACTGTCCTCAGGAGACTTTGACACAGAATTACAGATGCTACACAGCGAGATGCAAACCTCTGACCAGCACCAACAATAGAAAGACAAGATTAGAGTTTGCAAAAAAGCACAAAGGTGAGCCAGAAGAGTTTTGGAACTGTGTTTATGGACCGATGAGACAAAGATGAACCTTTATCTAAGTGATGGGAAAGCAAAAGTGTGGAGAAAAAAGGGAACTACAAATGATCCCAAGCATACAGCCTCCATCTGTAAAGCATGGTGGAGGTGTTGTCGTGGCATGGGCATGCATGCTGTCTCTGGAACAGGCCATCTCAACTTTACTGATGACTTATGTATGATGACAGTAGTAGAATGAATTTGGAAGGGTATAAAACCATCTTGTCTACCAATATTCAAGAAAATGCCACCAGATTCATTGGGAAGTGTTTCATATTGCATCAGGACAATGACCCAAAACACCCTGCCAGTTCAGTCAAGGAATTTACTGTATAAGGGCAAAGAAATGGAAAGTCTTAGATTGCCCAAGTCAATCTCCAGATTTAAATCCGATTGAACATGACTTTCACCAGCTGAAGAGGAGAGGAAAGGCAGAACAATTTGGAATTGACTGCATTAAAGGCTGGGAAAAGTATTTCAATGGATGAGAACAAGAGTCTGGTGATGTCTATGGTCACAGACTCACTGCTGTGATTGTGCGCAAGGGATCTGCAACTAAATAATAGCTTTTAATCTTTTATATCTGCCTTATGTTCAACTGTCCCAATACTTATGCTCACATCAATGAGTGTGATGAACTCTAAAAGTGCTGTTCTTTTTATTTGGTAAAACATGCACGTGTTGAAACGGCTAATAATAAAATGTGACATTCTGTAGTTTTGTCTCATATTCATCTTTTAATCATATTTGCAAATGTCTTGACTCCACAGCCAACAGAGCAATGTTTTCTTTACTGTTCCAATACTTATGGAGGGCATTTTATATATATATATATATATATATATATAGGCCTTTATGTGACCCTGGACCACAAAACCAGTTTTAATTTGCTGGTGTACATTTGTAGCAATAACCAAAAATACACTGCATGGCTCAAAATTATTTATTTTTCTTTTATGTCAAAATAATTATGACATTAAGTAAAGATCATTTTCCATGAAGATATTTTGTAAATTTCCTACTGTAAATATATCAAAACTTAATTTTTTATTAGTGATATGCATTGCTAAGAACTTCATTTGGACAACTTTAAAGGCGATTTTCTCAATATTTAGATTTTTTTTCCACCCTTAGAATCCAGATTTTCAAATAGTTGTATCTCAGCCATTTATAAAGTTTTAGCTTTTAGTTTTGGATCTGTTTTAGTTTTAATGCTACAATTGATTGCTTCTGATGTCCTCATTTGTAAGTCGCCTTGGACAAAAGCGTCTGCTAAATGACTAAATGTAAATGAAATAAGTGATATGTTGCATTATTTCCTGTTATGTCTGTCTCATAGTGGTGGAAAGGTTAAAATCAAGCCAGCTTAATTAAGACATTAGCATTTATTTACTGTATATTACACTGTGGAGTGATTAGTATTCAGACATTAAAGGTGCCATAGGTTATTGTCTTCAGAAATATTTTTTGTTGAAAATCTCTTATATATTCTGTGGAAGGTGTAGGACCAAGAAATGTTCGCTCGGTCCGAGCGTTTTAATTGTCTTTCCTACCTGCCTGTCAACGTATGTATTTGCATACTTCTGCGCACCCTGTTAGCGCAGACAGGATACGTCATCAGCCCCCCCCCCCCAACAACCCGTATATTTACTAACAGCATGTCTCACTGAACGACACGTGTTGTAGTCAGCGGTAACACACCCCCCTAACATCTCACTTAGTTAACACAAACATCTGATTCAGATAGCAGCTCGTTAGAAGAGAGCTACGTGCATGAACTGTGTTCCGATTCTCCCTACACATTGTTCATTGCTCCCTACTCCCTGACCAGGGGAAATCCGTTGAAGTTTATTTCACTTCAGAACACTCACGGATTTGCGCTGCGCAGCGTCTTCACACACAGACAAAACTTACTAGATAAGTGTGAAGTGTGACATAATATACCTCTGTAAATAAATACAATTTAAATTCACGTCTCGCACACTTTAATGCCCTTTGTATGGAACATATACACTCGCTTCGAACTGGAATCATGGCGGAATATCTAGTGATGTCCACTTCGCAGGGCACTTATGACTTGCGGTCGAACAGAACCGCCGGACGTGATGAGATATACAGTATATGAAATGTGCAGAGCGGGGAGGGCACGAGGCCTGTAACTGAAAACCGTTGATGTAGTCTATTGTAGTAATTTAATGTTGTCTCTGGTATTCTCTTTGAGCGTATGTGCGTTCAGGGGGCATGGCTTTGGACGGCGATTGCAGGGAGGGTGGGACGTTCGCTTTCAGTGCTATCAGGCTAAAGTTAGCATTTTCCGAGATCTCCAACTGCACCTTTAAATTCATTATAGCGTATAGTTTGAACCATTTATGGGTTTAGTGTTTCTGGCTTTGGATTTGTGGGACTAAGTGAGTGAAAGCTAGATTACACAGCCCCTGGGAGCTGGATTGATATTGTTGTACTGTAATTGAGAGGATTGTTCATTGAATGCTCGTGACGTTGGCAGAGGTTGAATAGTGCTGATGCCAGGTGTTTATAGAGCAGAGATGACCACTCTGGGCCAGACGAACACTATTCTCTGATGTTCACAAGAAACAGATTACAGCAGCATGATCTAAAACAGACCCTTGACCTGTTTCAACATTTGATTGTTTGGCTTTTTGTTAGAGAAGCACTTTTTTTGCACCACAAGTCATCTGAATCCTCACGTTTAACTTATTCTTGTGTGACCTGTAATTATATTACATATCATAATGAATTCTCTGCTCCAAATCTAAATGGAAAAAAGTAGCATTCACGTATGTGTGTGTGTTTATGGGGTAATTTGTTTAATGTGCATGAATGCTGCTGTCCAATTTTCATTAGCATTTCATTAGTTGGATTCATGTAGTTCTGCCCCAGCTCCACATGGCTTAATGAATCGATCTGCATTTTGGCCACATTCAGCCATTAATGTTGCAATGACTCTCTTTACCACCAGTGTGTGTTATTGGATCTTCTCTCTGTGGGATTTACCTAGTTGTGCACAGATAATGTTCCTGTAATACTCACGTTTTGCTTGTTGAACTAGAAGTTAGATGTCAGCTTATAAACGTATTTCTTTAAAAAATGTGTTTCAGAAAGCAGTGTTTAGTCTATTTTTCAGGAAACAATAATGGGAAACAATGGATCCACATACCATGAAAGAGGCTGGTGATTGCACAGATTAATTATTTCACTACTAATAATTGTTTAAATGCTTGGTGGGAGAAAATAAAAATAACTTGATTACGGAGTAGTGTTGGGGTGCTTAAGTTTTTTTTAAGCTCACCAAGGTTGTATTTATTTGATCACAATATAAAAATAAATACAAAAATAAATTCAAATAAACAACAATTTATTTGAAACACTAAAAATATCAATATAGTGAAATATTATTACAATTTTCTATTTTTAATAATTTTTTCAAATGTAATATATTCTTCTGATATAAAGCTGAATTTTCATTACTCTAGTCTTCTCTTCAATGTCACATGATCTTTCAGAAATCAGTCTAATATGTGTCCCTAGACCACAAAAACAGTCATAAGTGTAATTTTTACTGAATTTTTACTGTCATAAGTGTGCTTTCCATTGACGTATGGTTTGTTAGGATAGGATGCCATTTGGCTGAGATTCAACTATTTGAAAATCTGGAATCTGAGGGTGCAAAAAATCTAAATATTGAGAAAATCGCCTTTAATCTTGTCCAAATGAAGTCCTTAGCAATGCATATGACTAATCAAAAAATAATTTTTTATATATTTACGGTAGGACATTTACAAAATATCTTCATGGAACACCATCTTTACTTGATATCCTAATGATTTTTGGCCTAAAAGAAAAATAGATTATTTTGACCCATATAATGTATTTTTGGCTATTGCTACAAATATACCCGTGTAACTTATGACTGCTTTTGTGGTCCAGGGTCACATATTTGAAGAAAACAAATCAACCTTATTATCAGTGTTGAAAACAATACTGTTGTGCTGCTTAAATGTTTTTATGGACATTTGAAAACTTTTTTTAGAATTGTTTTATATATTAGAAGATTCAAAAGAACAGTATTTCAAAAAGTGTGAAAAGTCTTTACTGTAATTTTTGATAATTTAATGCATCTTTTGCTGAATAAAAGTATACATTTATTGAAAATAATCTTGCTGACCCCAATTTTATGAATGGTAGTATGTATACAACATCTCCCCTTATCGTCTCTCTCTCTCTCTCTCTCTCGCTCTCTCTCTCGCTCTCTCTGTTCTCTCTCTCTCTCTCTGTATCTCTCTCTCTCTCTCTCTCTCTCTCTCTCTCTGTCTCTCTCTCGCTCTCTCTCTCTCTCTCTCTCTCTCTCTCTCTCTCTCTCTCTCTCTCTCTCTCTCTCTCTCTCTCTCGCTCTCTCTCTCTCTCTCTCTCTCTCTCTCTCTCTCTCTCTCTCTCTCTCTCTCTCTCTGTCTCACACTGAAGTGGAGGCAGCCGCCTGTGAAATTGGGTTCTAAATTACACCATGGAGAAGCTTAGCCATCAGTCTAATGCTCATTCTGTTTAAAAACGACCCAGAGAGATCCAGTACAGTCGCTGTCACAGCATGGCTTGTGAGGGTGCTGGGCCAGCTGACCTCAGCCTACGAGCACAGAAGTGCCTATGTGACCTTTTACAGCAACAGACTTTTCAATACAACATCGTGAGAGGAAACCTTCATTGAATATCAAAATATTATGGTTATTTTTTTTTTTAACCAATATACAAGAACTACATTTCTAGAGGAAAGTGTTTTATGCACATCAGAGCTGTTGCTTCCACGATAATATACACATTATGCAAGACACATATACTCTTTGGTGATAAAGAACATCTTGTTCTTATTCGCTTTTAGACTTCCATGTAACTTTTACACCAACTAGACAGCAGAAGACCACGTTGATGAAGAATGTTACCCCTCATTCTAGGTACATCCATCACGTCTGTCTTCTGTAATTGATTATGCCTCTGTTTTAGATTACTCTTAGCAAGCATGAAGCAGCCTTGTTTCACTCATGGCTGTCTGTGCCGCTGTCCAGATTGAGGCCAGTGAGATGCGGTCGAGCTGCAGTTGAGCGGTAATAGAATAATGCAGAAGGTGACGTGTCAACTACTCATGCAAAACCGGTGTCAGTGAGGGGTCAGTGCAGTGAATGCCATGCATGGGTTTAAACAGGGTGCAGTGTGAAGGTCTCATAAATACAGAGGTCTCGTGTTTGATATCGGTTTGGTTGTGTTTGTGGATGCTTGTTTGGAAATGTGTGAGAGCTAAATAAATAAATGCCAAATCTTAGTCTTGAAACATTTTTGAACGTTATTTTGCTAGCGGAGTTTGTTCATGGGTGGTTGATAGCCTGTTCTAGGTAGTTGCTTACTGTCCCAAGTCAAAAGAGCTTGCTTCTATCCTATTTTCATATTTACTTTTAGCAAAAATACCACAAAAACAATTTAAAATTAAAATAGCAATTTTATCCCATTGAACATCATTCAGTATTGAAATGAGAACAAGTGAAATTAATGTGATCCCAATAAGTCAGATTTTTACTTGAAATCTAAGGTTCTTCAACACAAACTTTGAATGATGACTCTATAAATAAATAAATCAATAAATGTACAAATAGTATTAGTATAATAGTATTAACAAATTGTAACTTCAAATAAATTATTCTAAACATAAAAGCATATAAGTTATCTATAAAAAAATGTTTAGCGTTTGTTTTAAATGTACACGCATATATTTAAAAACAATTTATTATCCAATCAAATATTTTAAATCTCTCCCCAATAAACTGCATGATTTTATAACTTCAGGTATCATGCAGTTCTATAGCATTACATTATAAAATGTTTGTGAACGTGTTTCAGTGCTGGAATATTGCATGTACACTGTAAAAAAAAACTGTGACATTTACGGTAAAATACCGGCAGAAATGTAGCGTAAAAATATTGTAGCAACAATTAAGGTTTTACAGATTTAACCTTACATATACAATAAAAAAATCTCCGCACATTTCATTAATTTATATAATGTTAATATACCAACTTATTGAAGTACTAATATGTTTTGTACTCATTGCTGACAACAAAAAATTATATTGCTTATCACAAGCAGCTTTTCCACAGGCTGAGAAGCTAAAGGTGCATATTGTCATTCACACAAATACTAAACACCATCATGGTAACATGATACTAAAATAGTGCAATAAACATTAATTTAACAACATTAGATGCAAGATAAAACCCTAATGTACTGATAAGGAAAAAAACTAAAAAAGAGAGTAATTTCAATGTGAAGCATCATCATGACTTGTTCATTTTCACTTCCAAAAAATTAAATTTTAACAGAATTTTACGGTAAGATTACATTAAATGTAAGGTTAGATCTATTACAGTTATTCACCGTTTATAGTACAGAAACTTACTGTTAACCAGTTAGCATGTTTTTACTGTAACACTTTTATAGTCTTTTAATCACAATAATTTTTTAGTGTACCTTAATGCAATCTCTGGCCTTCTATATGTGCATCTTTAAATATTAAAAAGTTTCCCCCCAATTTTGTCATTTTTCTAGGGCTATTTCCTGCTGTTTGAGTCAATGCTGGACTCTGTGCTGTACGCCAGGGATCGGTACCTAGCAGAAGATGGTTTGGGTAAGTCACATGCGCATGTTTGAGCCTTTTTCCCTTCTCATTGTGAGATCAGGGGTATCTGGGAGGTCCTTGGCCAGACCTACCTATAGTCTTTTACTGATGGAACACAGTGAGCCTATTCCTCATAGTGGCCTTTTATTTTCAAGGTCTATCAAACAGACTTCATTTATTTTAATATGAGGATTTCATACAGACTGAATCAGGGCTGTCCGAAACGATGAAAGATGAGTCCGCTTGTGTGTTTGTTTCCCCTGCTGGGACATTTTAAGGAGGTGTAGTGTTGAACATTGTTTTGCCTTCCCCTTCATTCTGACCATGACCATTGAAAAGGTGGAGGTGTGTTAATGTGCCTAAATAAATAAATAAATTAATTAATTAAAAAACAAATATAGGAAGAATATATATACAGTGTCCTCCACTAATATTGGCACCCTTGGTAAATATGAGCAAAGGCAGCTGTGAAAATAAATCTGCAATGTTTATACTTTTTATCTTTTACTCAAAAAATTCACAAAATTCCAACCTATCATTGAAGTAAAACAATTGAAAGTGGGGGGAAAATCTCATTGTGAAATAAATGCTTTCACTATTTCATGTTGGCCACAATTATTGGCACCCAATTATTGCAACGTCCTTTTCCCAGCACAACAGCTCTGAGTTTTCTCCTATAATGCCTGAAGAGTTTGGAGAACACCTGATAAGAGATCAGAGACCATTCCTTCATCCAGAATCTCTCCAGATCCTTCAGATTCACAGCTCCATGACGGTGCTGCTTCTCTTCAGTTCACCTCACTCATTTTCTACAGGGTTCAGGTCAGAGGACAGAGACAGCAATGGTAAAAGATTCATTTTGTGCTCAGTGACCCATTTTTGTGTTTATTTTGATGTTTGTTTTGGATTGTTGTCCTGCTGGAAGATCCAAACACGGCCTATTATAAGATTTCTAACAGAGGCAGTCAGGTTTTGATTTTTTATCTGTTGGTATTTGATAGAATCCATGATGCCATGCATCTGAACAAGATGTCCAGGACCTCCAGCAGAAAAACAGGCCCACAACATTAAAGATCCAGCAGTATATTTAACCGTGGACATGGGGTTCTTTTTTATCCCTGTTTGTACTAAACTCATCTGGTGGGTTGCTGCCAAAAAGCTATTTTTCAGTTTCATCTGACACAGAAGCCAGTGCCATTTGAAGTTCCAGTCGTGTCTGACAACTGCTGGAGTTTGTTTTTGGATGAGTGAGGAGAATTTTTCTTGAAACCCTCCCGAACAACATGTGGTGATTTAGGGGATGTTTGATTTTTTTTTTTTTGGTTTCTGACCCCAAGACTCAACTAATCTCTGCAATTCTCCAGCTGTGATCCTTGGAGAGTCTTTGGCCACTCAAACTCTCCTCCTCAGCGTGCATTAGGACGATATAGACACAGGTCCTCTTTCAGGCAGATTTTTACATCTTTAGTTGATTGGAACCTCTTAATTATTACCCTGATGGTGGAAATGGGGATTTTCAATGTTTTAACTCTTTTCTTACAACCACTTTCTATTTTGTGAAGCTCAACAATCTTGTTCTTCACATCAGAAATATATTTTTTAGGTTTTTCTCATTGTGATGGATGATTAAGGGAATTTGACCTTTGTGTTCCTCATATTTATAATCCTGTGGAACAGAAAGTCATGGCTGGACAATTTCATGCTCCTAGTCACCCTGGTGTGCTAAAAAAATTAAATATGAATGGGAATATACTTCAGAGATATTTTACTCATAAGAATTTCTAGGGGTGCCAATAATTGTGGCCAACATTCATTGGAGAAAAACAGTTATTTCACAATGAGATTTTCTCCCCACTTTCAATTGTTTTACTTCAATGATAGGTTGGAATTTTGTGAATTTTTTGAGTGAAAGATCAAAAGGATAAACAATGCAGATTTATTTTCACAGCCGCCTTTGCTCATATTTATCAAGGGTGCCAATATTAGTGGAGGGCACTGTATATATATTTCAGGATTCTATATATAATTAATATATATTCATGGATGGTATTAGTTTGTGAATCAGACCACATTGGTCTGGTTTCTTTACATATTAAATATTATTTTATATAATTTATTTTATGCAAGTATATGTATTTTACATTGGTTTCAAAAAGGTGGCATCAATTCAAAACAAACATTTGATGTCCTGCACATTGGTACATGTTTTATATCAAAAATATATATCATTTTAAATAACATTTATTGCAGCAAAACTTTTTTTTTAAATCAGGTAATTCAAGTTTTTTAAATTTAGATTAATCATCACAAAATCCCTCCCTCCCTCCATCCATCCCTCACTCCCTCCATCCCTCCCATCCCTCCCTCACTCCATCCCTTCCTCACTCCCTCACTCACTCGCTCTCACTCACTCGCTCCTCACTCACTCGCTCCTCACTCACTCACTCACTCACTCACTCACTCACTCACTCACTCACTCACTCACTCACTCACTCACTCCATCACTCACTCACTCACTCACCACTCACTCACTCCTCACTCACACTCACCTCCCTCACTCCTCAACTCACTCACTCACATCCTCACTCCACTCACTCACTCACTCACTCCTCCCTCACTCACTCACTCACTCACTCACTCACTCACTCACTCACTCACTCACTCAACTCATCACTCACTCACTCACTCACTCACTCCTCTCCACTCACTCACTCACTCATCACACTCACTCCCTCACTCACTCACTCACTCACTCACTCACTCACTCACTCACTCACTCACTCACTCACTCACTCACTCCTCACTCACTCACTCACTCACTCACTCACTCACTCACTCACTCAATCTCACTCACTCACTCACTCACTCACTCACTCTTTTACTCACTCATTCTCACTCACTCACTCACTCACTCACTCTCTACTCCTCTCACTCACTCACTCATCACTCACTCCTCACTCACTCACTCACTCACTCACTCACTCACTCTCACTCACTCATCACTCACTCACTCACTCACTCCACTCACTCACCTTCACTCTCTCACTACATCACTCTATCACTCTCTTCTCACTCACTCACTCATCACTCTCACTCACTCTCTCACTCCATCACTCACTCACTCACTCCCTCACTCACTCACACTCCTCACTCTCACTCACTCACTCACTCCATCCCTCACTCACTCCATCCCATCTCACTCACTCACTCACTCACTCACTCACTCACTCACTCACTCACTCCATCCCCTCCCTCACTCACTCACTCCATCCCTCACTCACTCACTCACTCACTCACTCACTCACTCACTCACTCACTCACTCCATCCATCACTCCATCCATCCCTCCATCCATCCCACTCCACTCCACTCCTTTTATATTTGTATAAGTCGTGCCACCATGACAGTTTTGTAGAATTACCTTTCACTCTTGCGTAGTTTACAGCATAATGTTCTGTGTGTTTTCCAGGTGTTCTCTCTTATCTCACACCCTGCATGCTACTCTGCCTTTTACTACATATTGATTTGCATCAATAAAACATAAATTAAACCAAGTGCTGAATAGCTAAACAGTCCTTGGGCACTCACCTTCTAGATACCAGCAAACAAACATGTTTTTCTTTCATTGTTCGGGAAACTAAAGTCTGCCAAAGGTCGTGGACAGAGGGGTAGGGGATGTTAAACATTCTGCACGAGTCTTGTGGCTCTGCGTCATTTTTCTTGTCCACCGTAGAGGTTTAAGTGAACATATGCTGAGGAGGTTCGTGGTACGCTGACTGGATGAATTATAACTTCAAGGATCCTGACACAGGAGATGTTACACTCTCCTGATCTTTACGGCATCATGGGATTGAGGATGGGTAGGGTTGGGAATTGTAAGAAATTTAACGGTTCTAGTTATGATTATGATTCCACTTAATGACTCCAGTCTTTTTATTCTACTAACGGTTGTTTTTGTGCTTTTCAAGGAGCTCCAAATAATTGATCCTAAGTAATAGGTATTTATATAGATATATAGATAGTAGGGGTGGCGGTACGATACGGATAGTCACGGTACGGACTAAGGCTGTGCAATTAATTTAATTCGATTAACATGCGCATCTCGACAGTAAAGCCGGTTCCGTGATTAGTGGTAAATCTCCATCACCTGTTTTCAGATGGAGCGGCAGTTAATACACAGAGCCGTAGTTGTCAGTGAACTGAAAACAGGTGATCATGTTTGTAACATTTTGTAATAATTTTGAATGTTAAATGTTCAATATATACAATTAATAATAAAAAAGTGTGTGTGTGTGTGCGTGCTCCAGCACGCGATCACTTAAACTGTTTCCTTATACCAGCAGAATCAACTTTAAACACTTATTGTCTTATTAATAATCACTGGATAAAAGTTTGCTTTTATTTGTGTACACTCACAATGAAAACAAAATAGATTTTATACATAATATAACAATGTAATTGTATTAGTATTAATAATTAGTATTTTCACATCTAGGTGGTATTTTGTTTATTTGCACTACTGTCTGTACAAAATAAATGAAAAGAAACCGAGCATAGTAGATTGTTTTTTTTCCCTGTTGTACCGAAATCGTATCGAACCGTAACCCCCGAACCGAGGTATGTACCGAACCGTGACATCTGTGTACTGTGCCACCCCTAATAGATAGCTGTTTTTATTTGATCAAAATACAGTGAAAGTTAAATATTGTTGTACAATTTTAAATCTGTTTTCTATTTTAATGTAAAATGTAATTTACTCCAGTCTTCGGTGATCCTTCAGAAATCATTCTAATTTGCTTATTTGTTGCTCAAGAAACATTTAGTATTAGTTTTATGCAGCACAGTTGTTTTCATTGATATTTTTGTGGAAATCATGATACATTTTTCAAAAGAATAGTATTTATTTGACAAAATTATTTGTAATAATCCACATTATATTCTTACTGAATAAATGGATTCATTTCTTTACAAATGATTTAGTAATTCGAGATAGTAATTTAAGAATTGTAAAGATCCTGTAAAGTATTTAAACTACTTAAAGACTCTTGATTATATACTGCATGTCTGTCTATAGATAGATAGATAAATTCAATGAATCATTAACTGATCAAAATACAGTAAGACACTAATATTGTGATTTTTTTTAATAAATTCAAATGGAAAAACAGCTATTTTAAATTGTATTAATGTGTACTTTATTCCTGCAGCATTTCCATTACTCTAATATTTGGATTATTTCTATATAATAGCTAATGTAAATTACATTTTCATTAATAGCAATGTTGCATTTAATATTTTTGCTGAATATTTTTATTTAAATATTCTTGACAGTATTTTAAAGATAATTTAAAGTTTTTAAACTTCTTCAAGACTTTTCCAAACTATTGTGACTTATTTAAAAAAACAAACTACTTTTCGTTCCTGTTATCATATTTTCTATTTAAGCAGGAAATTAAAAAAAGGCAATAGGTTTTATTTACGTCGCAGCCATGAACTCTTTAAGCTTGCAATAAATGCATGTTGTATTAGATGGAGGTACATTGTCATTTTATATTTATATTGTATTTACATTATAATTGAATCAAAAATGTTGCATGTAGGATGAGCCATTCACATTTTTCCATGAAAGGAAATGTTGAACATTTGAAATCCATATATCTGCTAAGAAATCCAGAAACTGAGAGGCACAGTCTGAACAGCACTCGTCCAGTGAGGCAGCACGTTTCTATTTTTCCACTCAGTCGGAAAGCCCGCAGCCATGTATACCTGGTGTGAAGCAGATTGATATAATAACCCATCGTGTGGCAGCTCTGCACTGTGTCAGATCAACATTACTTACCCCTGCCACTATAACCCCGTTTCTCCCTCCCTCTCTTCTTTCATCTCTCCTTTATACCTCCTATTACTAACCTTTCTCTTCATCCCGAAACGTGGCCCGCGCTTTCGCTCTCTCATCACTAGATGCTTTTTTTCCACCCCTGTTCCCACTACCCTCTTCTTCTTCACGGCTGCCCTCAAGAGGAACCGAGGGGGGTGCTTGACAAACGGGCCATGAGCACCGAGTCGAGAAGGACGCAGATGTCAAAGCTATGAATCTTGGGGCACTGCCTCCCCCTCGTCCCTCTTCTCTCTTTCTCTCTAGCCTCTGCTCCCTGCTCCAGTGCGGGACGGGACGGTCCCGTGTAGCACCCAATCAGCGCTCACCTGCGTCTCCCAAGACAATCACTCATAGCTCTACTAATCAGAGAAAATGAGGTGACAAATCCACTCCAGGTGTGTGCGTGTGTGTGGTTTTTCACCCTACGTGACACTGGCAGGGTCACAGCGAAGGCTTTAAGGAGGTTATAACTCGCCAGTCACGATCCTGTCACATGGGAGACGAGGTTTTGATGGCACACACTTCATTATGGCACGTGAGAGTGAATGTGCACCCTTAACCCTTGATTAAAGGTCAGACAAAGTTGGTGAGATATAGTCCATCATGGACGTCTGTCTCTTGGAGCTTGTCTTGGACAGAGTTAATGTCTGATCTGATCTGAAATAGATGTTTTTAACATCTAATTACAAGAAAGAAAGAAAGCTTTATTGTCTGTATTCTATTATGTAATATCATCACATAGAAAATGTAATATTATTATAAAATATTACATTTCACAATACCATTCTTTTTTTTTTAACAAAAATAGTGTGATCACTGAGTCTGCATTTACTTGATCAAAAATACAGTAAAAACAGTAATATTGTGAATATGATTATAATTTAAAATAAGTGTTTTAAATTTTAATAGAATTACAAATGTAATGTGTTCATGTGATGCAAAGCTGAATTTTCAGCATCCTTACTCCAGTCTTCAGTGTTACATTATCCTTCAGAAATCATTCAATATGCTGATTTAGTGCTTAAGAAACATTTCAGATCATTATGAATGTTGAAAACCGTTTTATTTTGTGCATCCATTACTCAATAAAAGTATTAATAAGAGTATTAATTTCTTTACAAAATATTTTTTTAGCTTTATTTAACCAGGTAAGCCACTTTAAGATTTTTCACTCAAAATTAAATTCATATTTACATATTAAATTCATATTTACATTGTAATGTATTTTTAGTTAATATAGTTAATACCTTTGTATTAATATTGTTTACCTTTATATGATACTAATTATTTTAGCTGTCAGAAATATTTATACATTTAGTTGGGACCTAAATTATAATTCTTTAAAAAGAGTTAAATTATCTTTATTTAAATAAATCGTTTGGCTGTTAAATCTTAAAATAGATAAAAGAACCACTACAAAGTTTGTTTTAACTAGTGCTACAACTATTTGTCATTGATGCAATCACTTCTTTTTCTCAAGTACAGAGAGAACGTTACCTCACACATGCAGCATAAGCGTAATCAGTGTAGCTTGTTTGTTATTGAAAATATTTAGTGGTACAATTACCCTGATCTCCTCCAATACTCATATGGTTGAAATGATTAAAAAGGGAAAACAAGGATTTGCACTTTCATGATCTCCTATTGGTAGTATAGATATTAGTGACATCTGCTTTCTCCTGGAATGTGAAATAAATGCACAGCAGCTTTGAGTTTGTGTCTGATGGCCAAACGTAACAGACATTAAGAACTGATGAATGCAGAGTTTTTACGATTATGACCATCAGCTGAATTTAGATTTTTTTTGCCAGAAGCATGTGCATGGTAACCATTACCATCATCACACAGGGACATTTACGAGTGCTGGAAACGACTGAAACATTACTGAAAGAGACCGTCAGGGCTGTGGTTTACCATTTCATGATAGATGTGCTCATTATTGCACATTTGTGTAAAGGATGAGGTCTAATACGCCCACACAGCGACCAGCCGTCTGTTATGCTTTAGCTTTCAATTACATAAAACCACAATTTTTTGTAAAAACTAGTTATGTTTTTAGTTCTGTTACCCTGATTCAGCTTTAATTTAAATGGTCTTTGGTTTGGTTGGCTTTTCATCTGTGTATCTTGAACACATTTACCATTAAATTGTGCTTGTTTGTAAAGTGTTTTGATTGTTGCATTAATTTATTTATGCCTTGTCATAATTGTGGTGCATTCAAACTGCTGTTTGCAAGTAGTTTTGGAAGCTTTTCCTTCTTTGATTCGTGCCAGTGAGTTTGTTCAAACATTCAGAGCTGGTATATTTAATGACAACAAGTTAAGATGCAGTCAAAGTTTACAAATGTAGGACATTTAATTGGAGTCATTTTGAGTTTAATGGACTCGAACCAGCATCCCTGGGAGCAGTATGGCCCAGATATGTCTAGATCATATGAGCGAACCACTGCACCAGAGATCTGAAAAGCTGCACATAAATCGTTTAATGGATGTTACATGGCTTAGTGGTTGAAGTTGTGGACCGGTACGCCAAAGGTTGTGGGTTCAAACCCCAGAAGGTGCGATTCAGGAGCTCAATTCAGGATGACTGTAGTAAAATATGTACCGCAAGTCACTTTGGATAAGAAAGTGTCTATTAAATGAATAATGTTCTTGTCATGTGAAGTATTGACTCACGAAGGCTTCGTTTGACTTTGTACATATATCATATGTAAGCCCTGCAGTTTTTTACTGACTTTCATGTATCATCTTTATTCTCAGTCTATCCAGACCGCTGCAATATCAGCCTGGCGGCGGTGGGGGACACTCAGAAACACAGTGACCGCATTGCATTCTGGAACGATGTGTATGGCTTCAAGATGACGTGTATGAAGAAGGCTGTGATACCGGAGGCGGTAGTGGAGGTGTTGAAGCCTGAGACAGTCATTTCAGAGCCTGCAGTGATTAAGGTAAGGGAAGAGAACGTATTAGAGTCTTTCTAGAAAAGTCTGAAGGGAATTATCAGCGAAATGATTAGTTAATTCTGAATGTCCCCTTGGGGAGCGATGGAGTGTGTCATCTATCAAGATTTAATAGTGTGTCTTCAGGTAAAACATGTTATCTTTTGTGCTTGTGATGTTTCTCAAGTCGAATTGAATAAAACCATGGTAAACGAAAATGTAAATGTATATATTGTTTTCAAATAATTTCACAGCACAGAAGTCTAGATGAGTAGGGCTCCATACAGTACTGTTCATAAGTTTGGGATCAGTTTTTTTTTAAAGAAATTAATACTTTTATTCACAAGCATGCATTATATTGTGGCATTAAAGACATTTATTATTTCTGTTTTAAACAAATTCTGTTCTTTTGAACTTTCTAGTCATCAAAGAATCTGGAATGAAAATGTATCACAGTTTCCACAAAAATATTAAGTTGGACAATTTTTTTTCTACATTGATAATAATAAATATCCCTTTATTTATTTAAAGAGCAGCAAATTAGCATGTTAAAATTATTTCTGAAGGACCATGAGCAATGTCTGCTGGAAGTATTACAGGAATACATTATATTTTAAAATATAAAATGTATTTATTTATTTTTATTAAAAATAATATTTAAAAATAAAAGTTATTTTCAATTGTAATAATATTTCACAATATTACTGTTTTTACAGTATTTTTGATCAAATAAATGCAGCCTCGGTGAGCATAAGAGACTTCTTTCAAAAACGTAAAAAAAAAAAAATACTGAGGCCAAACTTTTGAATGGTAGTGTATCTCAATTCTAGCTATTAAAATAATAGTTTACACAAAAATGAAAATTGTCATAATTTACTGATCCTTATGTTTTTTTTAAACCTTTCTGAATTTCCATTGAACACCAACAAGGAGTTTTTGGAAAATGTCCAAGCTGCTCTGTTTCATAAAACAAAAGTGGATGATGATTTATACCATGATGCTTTCATGGGTGAACTGTCCCTACACATTTGACTAATCTTGTTACTAAGCCCCTCTTTTTAACTATATAATGGTTTCTGTCTTATTGGATTTGGTGCAAATCATTAGATCACCTGGATCCCTAATTAATTGAGTCTGGGCTGGACAGAAAGCCAATGTCCTGTGCTGTGGCCTTGTTTTGAGATTGAGGGAGGAGGGGAAGGAATGAAGGTAGGATCAAGGCAGAAGATGAGGAGAATGACAGATCGTGAGTGAGTGAGAGACGTGAGAGAGGAAGTAAAGCCTCAGAGATCGTCTGTGACAGAATGGTTGATTGATTATTCTAATCCTTGTTTAACGTCCTCTTTAGTAAACTTCATTACTTACCACTGCCATGGCCTTGGGTCCACTCACAAACACACACATATGCTTAATGCTGTGTTTGTTTAATGCTGCTTAATGGAGTTTTTCCTTATACTGGCTTTAGTGTCATGTATATCACTATCTTACAAAAGATTTTGTTTCTAAAAATATTTAAGAAAGACATGTCATGAATGAATCTGATATTTTATGTTTCCAAGAAAGCTACTGTATGCTAGCATTAGGTTATGTGATTAACCAGTAGAAACTGTACATGTTTATACTTGACTGAACACAAGTGTAATTGTTTTTTTTTTTGCTGATTTCTTTCATTTACAGTATACCGTTTCTTATCAGAAACATTTACACATTTTTACCCATATGTTCAACCTTGGGAACTGAATTTCATTGTATTCCCTGACCTTGATCATAAAATGGTTCAGAGTCAGACATAAGCAATAATGAAAATTCAATGCACAAATCAATCTTTTCCTGTCTGTGCAGAAACGCTGCACATCTTACTTCCATTATCTCACTGACCCACCCCAATAACGCCATTTAACGGTGGTCAGAGTTCCATTAAATGAACACTCTAGCGTGGAATTCTCTTACAACGTTTAATGACTCATCTTCCTCTTAAACTTGCCATGTTCATCATGCAGATATACATGTAATCATTTTAAATTCAATTATTTAATATTAATAAAAAAAATGAAAGCCTAAAATTGACATCCAGGTTTAACTGTCCCTGAAAAATCTCTTTACCTTGTTTTTTCTGTTCATATTCATTCGCTATAAGGGATAGTTGATCCAAAAAATTAAATCTTAAAATGTACTCACCCTCAGGCCATCCAAAATGCGATGAGAAAACATCTAAACAACTATATAAATGGATTTTGATTCACGCAGACAAAGGGGATGGACATTTTCACTGGAGGAAGCATTATAATCAATTTTGGAATGATTTTAGATTTATTACAAACATGCAGTTTTCACTTCACAATGTTAATGAATGAGCTGGAGTCGTGATCTGTTTGGACTCTCATTCTGACGGCACCCATTCACTGCAGAGGATCCATTAGTGAGCAAGTATGTAGTACTACATTTTTTCAAATCTGTTCTAATAAAGAAACAAACTCATCTACAGGTGCATCTCAATAAATTAGAATGTTGTGGAAAAGTCAATTTATTTCAGTAATTCAACTCAAATTGTGAAACTCGTGTATTAAATAAATTCAATGCACACAGACTGAAGTAGTTTAAGTCTTTGGTTCTTTTAATTGTGATGATTTTGGCTCACATTTAACGAAAACCCACCAATTCACTATCTCAACAAATTAGAATATGGTGACATGCCAATCAGCTAATCAACTCAAAACACCTGCAAAGGTTTCCTGAGCCTTCAAAATGGTCTCTCAGTTTGGTTCACTAGGCTACACAATCATGGGGAAGACTGCTGATCTGACAGTTGTCCAGAAGACAATCATTGACACCCTTCACAAGGAGGGTAAGCCACAAACATTCATTGCCAAAGAAGCTGGCTGTTCACAGAGTGCTGTATCCAAGCATGTTAACAGAAAGTTGAGTGGAAGGAAAAGTTTCACAATTTGAGTTGAATTACTGAAATAAATGAACTTTTCCACAACATTACAATTTATTGAGATGCACCTGTACATCTAGAATGGCTTGAGGGTGAGTACATTTTCAGCAAATTTTCATTTTTGGGTGAACTGTTCCTTGAAGTTGAACAGTATAATACAAAAAGTTATTAACAGCAAACAACAAAGTTCACTGTAGGGTTTCATAATGATATAAAATAGAATGGGATGGCCATAATATTTTTATGAAACAAATATATTTTTGTGACCTCTACTGCTTCCGACTTTTTATTCAGCAACATTATGTTTGAAAAAGTTTTGTGTGTTTGTCTGTGTGTCCCTCTCTAGACTATTGACTGTGGCTCTGTGATTGTGTCTGAGCTGGAGTTCACTGTAGACTTCAGTCTGAAGATAACAGCCAGCACCTTCTGTACAGTGAGTAGATCCAACTTTAACACACACACAAACACACATTTACTTCTAGCACAACTCACAAACAAACTGTGATTATTACCTGTCTTACACACACTTCAATCTTCAGAGCTAATCAAGGTTGTCAGGTGTGAAGATTAATTAGGGGTGGGAAGATGGATTGGCCGTTTGATTGGCTGGCATGGGTCAAGGAGCTCAGACATCAGTCTGGTTTGATAGACAGACAAGTTTTCTTACAGGTGAAAGTAAAGACTGGCAGTGAAAGGCTTATTTTACTTATTTCATGGCCTAAATTCAACTGCATATTTCCAACTTTTTGAATGGTAGTATATATTCAATGTAGGCTATATTTTCCTCTGAAAGCATTCAATATATTTTTGTCAATAGTCACTGAAATTCATCTTTTTAATATAAGTCATTTGAAAAATACAGTTGTTGAATCATCTTAATCAAGCTGGTGTCATGCAGTCATTTGTGACACATGCGAGAACCAATGCCTTTTGGTTTTAAAAAAGTCATTTGGACTATTTTTATAGAGTGTCTTTGGTTTTATTGGATCTTGAACAGCTTGTTGTAGGCAGCAGAGCAGCATGAACATTCTTGAGAGTTTCTTCTTTTGTGCTTCATTGAAAAATAGCATTATACAGGTTTGGAACAACATGAGGGTGAGTAAATCCATTTCTGCGTGAACTATTCCTTTCAAGACCATATGTTCCTTTATTTCTAGCTATATTGTTGTGCTAGTTCACCGTGGTATATTTTTTGTCGAGAGAGAGAATGTGTGTGTGTTTGTCAGTGAAAGAGTGAGACTTGGTGAGAGACGGACCAAAAAAACAACTGAAATTTCAAGTGTAATTTTTCTTTTGTCTCCCAGTTTTGTCCCAGCATTATTGTTCCTGCTTCTTTGTTATAGCTTTTATGGATTAATCAATACTGCATTATTATCTCCCTTCCTCTCTCCGAGTTACTCTGGATTTAATGGAGTTTGTAAACATCATCTCATTTTTCTGCCGCTCTCCGGTAATGGAAAAGCACATTCCGATTTCCTCCCCGTTTAAAAACTTATATTTTTAGATAGAAGGCAGGTACAAGTAATTTTCATTTTTTTAAATATCCTTGAATTTAATGAGGAAAATTCCATTTATAGTCATAGATGGGATTCAGCACCCTATTTTGCACTGCTTTGTCATGTAATTATGGAGGCACCCCAAAAAATGCTGTCGTCCCCATGATTGAGTGCATGGACTTATTCTCCTGCCGACAGTCCATTCATCACATCAGGCTGCCTAACCTTGCATTAAATGAACAGCGCTACCCTGCGCTCTCGTGCTCGACCGGCGGAAGACAAATAACGCTCGCTCTTACAGTTGCACTGGTCCTCGGCTCACATTGTCCACAGGGACGACAGTCTCTCTTTACTCTCTCTCTCAGCATCTCTACTACTTTCTCTTTCACCTCCCACCAGAACAAATGTGTCTGATTCATTTTGATGAATTCAATATGTAGGTTTAAGCTCATTTTTGGCCAAATTAGTAGTAAGTGGGTAAGCTGTGCTGCTTGTTTACTTTAGTTCCTTTCTTGGAATTAAAAATATGATGGAGTAAATCTATCTGAAATTATATTTCATATTCCGGATCAGTTTCACAATGCACAATATTTCATGTGTGGATGGATAAGTTTGCTTTAAGATAATTAATATTTTTGTTATGCCTGTTATCTCAAGCAACTTGTATTTGATAGACTATTTTAAAATGTGTCATGTGACAAAACTTATGCACAAATGACATAAGAGTGCATTAAACAGATCAAAAGTGACATTAAAGACTGTATAAATAAATGCTGTTCCTTTGAACTATCAATTCATTAAACAATCCTGAAAAAAATATCGGTTTCCACAAAAATATTAAGCAGCTAAACATTTCTAAGAAGTGTTTCTTGAGCAGAAATGTATCATAATAGAATGATTTTTGAAGGATCATGTGACACTAAAGACTGGAGTAATGATGCTGAAAATTCAGCTTTGTGTCACAAATACATTTTAAAATATATATATTTTTATTATAATACATATGTAAATAATATAATGCAAAGTGTAATTGAATTATATTTCACAATAAATGTTTTACTGTATTTTTGATCAAATTAATGCAGACTTGGTGAGCATAAGATAATTATTTCAAAAACATTCAAAAAAACGTACCAACCTCAAACTTTTGAGCAGTAGTATATATTCCAAGTCCTTTGAAACTACAATAGCTTTGTGTCAATAGTCACTAAAATGCATCTTCATTTGTAGAATACAATGTCGATTCAGCTTAATCGAACTGGTGCAATGCAGCCATTTGACTCATGCAAGATCCAGTGCCTTATGCTTTTAAAAGGGTCATCTGTACTATTTCTTTAGTGTTTTTTGGTTGTATTGGACCAATGTTGTAGGCAGCAGAGCAGCATGAACATTCATGAGAGTTTCTTCTTTTGTGCTTCATTGAAAGATAACATCATACAGGTTTAGACCAACATGAGAATGAGTAAATTCATTTCTGTGTGAACTGTTCCTTTCAAGATAATATGTTTGCTAGAAAAAGGCAGCTAATTTTGATGTCCTTGAGCTTGTATATTAGGTATAAAATGTTCATGGCTCGTCTTGTGCACTGCAGTTAAAGCTCATCTGAAGATGGTTGTGCGTAATGTTTGCGTCAGTGGTGATTTGCCTTAAGGACACTTCATGTTACATCAAGCTGTGACAAGAACAATACTGGTAATGATCACGTATGTGGGGGAAAATAAAGAAGCATAATGCTTGTTTTCTCCATATTTGTAAAATGTCAGTGGAGACAAAGCAATGGGTAGAAGTTAGTTATAAGGAGTGTAAGTATCAGATGTAATTAGCAAGTCCTAAGTTATTTAAAACATGTTCTTAGCTTATAATTGGTAGTTATGATTACAGTGCTACTAAATATTTAAATTTCAAGTTAATGCTATTTTGATGTACTTTTGAACTTTCTATTCAAGAATCTAACAAAAACAAAAGTATCAGTTTCCACAAAAATATAAGCAGCACAACTGATTTTAATATTGTAATAATAAAAATAAATGTTTCTTGAGCACCAAATCAGCATATTATTATGATTTCTGAAGGGTCACGTGACACTGAAGACTGGAGCAATTCAAGTTTATTTGTATAACGCTTTTTACGATACAATCGTTGCAAAGCAGCTTTCCAGGAAATGAAGTTTCTACAATACATTTATATATTGTAGAAACTTAATATATTTAACTTATGGCAAAATTTGGTTAATTCTGTATATTGTCTGAGGGTTGGCTTCCTCTGAGGTCCTCTGAGGGGTTGTCATCATCTCTCCTCATGTGTTCGGTCATCTCAGATCATTTAAGGCTTGGATCCAGACAAAAGCTTGTATAATTCCTAGTTACCACGGGATGTTAATCCTAGAAACAGAGAAACAAAGAGACATAATTAGCGTATGTTGTTCCATCCAAGCAGAAATATTTGTTCAACCCAAGTAAAGCATAATAATGTGCGTTTGATCAGATATAACTGCAGTACAAGATTGTGAGATGCATTATATGAATGCTTGGCTAAAGAGATGTGTCTTTAATCTAGATTTAAATAGAGAGAGTGTGTCTGAACCCCGAACGTTTAGGAAGGCTATTCCAGAGTTTGGGAGCCAAATATGAAAAAGCTTCTACCTCCTTTAGTGGACTTTGCTTATAGGTAAGTTTTGTGACCTTAGGGAGCGGGTATTGTAGCGTAATTTGTAACTGGTATAATAAAGCCTTATAGGTAAGTAATAATAATTTGTAAATGATACGGAACTTAATAGGTAGCCAGTGCAGGGACTGTAAAATTGGGGTAATATGATCATATTTTCTTGACCTGGTAAGGACTCTAGCCGCAGCATTTTGTACTATCTGTAGCTTGTTTATTGAAGATGCAGGAATGCAGTAATGATGCTGAAAATTCCGCTTTGCCAGTACATTTTAAAATATATTAGAGTAGAATTATTTATTATTATTATTATTTATTATTAGTTCTGATGTTAGTGTATTTTTGATCAAATAAATTCAGCCTTGTTGGGCAAAAGACATTTACAAATCTTTTAAACGAAAGTGTAGGTGGTTGTGCAATAAAATGTTAGTTATTAACATCACTGTATTACTCACCCCTTCCAATATCCATCTGTTATGATTCATTGTGATCACTGTGCATATTATTTCTGTTAAAAAGCGCAGTGACATCTGCATTTCTGATGACTTCAGAGACTGACTCGACATTTCCAGTGAATGTTGACAATGGGACATGGATATCCCAAATCCCTGGATTAGGGAGCTGCAGAGACCCATTAGGTGAAATCAAGTCAGTAGAGTTTCAGTATTGGTCTGATATATGATGGCAGCCATATCACCCTGCAGCCCAAGACTGGTTGCCCACTGAAGCTAGTACCTGGTCAGTACCTGGATGGGAGACCTCCTGGGAAAACTAGGTTGCTGCTGGAAGAGGTATTAGGGAGGCCAGCGGGGGGTGCTCACCCTGTGGTCTGTGTGGGTCCTAACGCCCCAGTGTAGTAACGGGGACACTATACTGTCAAAAAAAAGCACCGTCTTTCGGATGAGACGTTAAACTGAGGTCCTGACTCTCTGTGGTCATTAAAAATCCCAGGATGCCCTTAAAAAAAGAATAGGGGTGTAACCCCGGCATACTGGCCAAATTCGCCCATTGGCCTCTGGTGTGTATCAGTGGGGTACAGTAAATGTTCCATTTTGCACAAATTAAACTTCCTTTGTACATGCAAGTTACTCTTTGTTAGTTCTTGACCTCCAGTAGTTGTCGTAAAGTAGTAATCATAATTTAGCAAATGCATTCATTTAATGGGACTTGCCTAATTAAGCTCTGAATCTAATCAAACCCAATTTTTACTTTCTTATAATTAAAAATGCGCCAAAGTAATCAACAAGAGGCTACTGTATATGCTTGATAGTTTATCAGCAGGGAAGTGAAGTTTGAGTACAAACAATTCTGCAATTCTTACTCTATTTGTGTTGCTGCCTCTCTGGTTGCCACATAAAGACTTTTATTGGCATGATACTACCCACTTGTTTTAACAGAACAGTATGTACAGGATGGCCTAAAATATAATTGAGAGAAAAGTATTACGATTTTGGGAGAAAGATGCAATGTTTTGGAATACTGGTTCACAATGGCTGTATAATCAAGTTTAACCATGTCCTTGCCATCCGAAGTGACTCGTGTACATGATGCATACAGTTGTTTTGCATTGTAATGTGCTCATAAATTATTCTGTTGCATGAATGATTGTGCTTTGCTCTGTGAGGGAGACTAATAATTACTCTAATGTGAGGCTATTTTAATAACACTAGTTCCAGCAGAGTGTCAAACTAGAGTCAGTAGTGTACAAACCCACTCACCACATCAGTGTTTAAGCATGCACTGTTGATTTGACCAAGCTAAAGGAAGGTATGCATGTGTACAAGCACCCATATGGCTAATCCAGTCCTGGATTTCACAGTACATTTGTGACCCTGGACCACAAAACCAGTCTTTAGTCGCTGGGGTATATTTGTAGTTATAGCCAAAAATACATTGTATGGGTCAAAATGATCCATATTTCTTTTATGGTAAACAATTAGAATATTAAGTAAATATAATGTTCCATGAAGATATTGTGTAAATTTCCTACTGTAAATATATCAAATCTTATTTTTGATTAGTAATGTGCATTGTTAAGAACTTCATTTGGACAACTTTAAAGGCGATTTTCTCAATATTTAGATTTTTTTGCACCCTCGGATTCCAGATTTTCAAACAGTTGTATCTCAGCCAAATATTGGCCCATCCTAACAAACATTAATGGAAAGCTTATTTATTTGGCTTTCAGATTATGTATAAATCTCAATTAAAAAAAATTGACCCTCGTGACTGGTTTTGTGGTCCAGGGTCACATTTATTGTCTGGAGTATCTATTTTAGTTCAAATTTTGTATTATACATTTTTAGATCAGAAAATGTAAATGGAGAGCATATAGCACCATAACCAGTGATTCTTCCATTGTTCATTAACAGTCTTGAATATAACGGGAGGCTCAATTTTTGCTACTTATTTGTTCAAATTACCTGAAATAGGTTATTTTTAAGACAAAAGGTGTTGTCATCATCTTCCAAGAGAAGCTAGAAAGGCTATGTTTGTTCTGTTTTAACTAATGATAGGCTACCACTTTCCTACAGCATTCTGCCTCTCTCTACACTCCAGCTGACTTTATGTAGGTGACTGTGAGTGTTCCTGCAGTAATGTCCTTCCCCTCTAATTAAACCCTGTGTATTTGTTTCCAGTGCGGCGGAACGTCAAACTCTGGGGAAAAGCAGAATAGCAGGAATGGGAGTTTCGTTGGCATTGATGTGTGTTGTGCACAGAATAAGGGGAGACACCGGCTGGAGAAGGGGGGGGGGGGGGTGAGTAGAGAGCTCGAGGTGGTCGAGTGTGACGCCTCGCACGCGTGAATAGACCCCATCAAAAGCGCATTAGCTCTCCCTCCTCCACAGCCCGCCGCATAATTGTATCTGGCTGCACCACGCTTTGCTCCGACATGATAGCGCTGGAAAGGGCTTGATGATGAATTGCTCCCCGTTGGTGTTAGCGATGATGATAATTATTAATTTTCCCCCGACCTGTTCTCCAGGTAGCCTTGCTGAGCGGCACCGTGCGCCGCCTCCTGGGCTGGGAAACAGCTCGCGCGCATCACTTATCTCCGACATTCCCCGTGTGTGAAGGCTGAACACTTTGATGAGAATAAAAAGCCTCCGTTTCCACCATTTGTCCCCCTTTTCCCCGCACAACTCGGGCTTTTGTGTCTGCTCTTTCACTCCGCCCCGGTGCGTTTTAATGGGGGGGTGGTTTTATTTTGTTATATTTCTGGCAGGGAGTTATTTGGCTCTGACCCTCGTGCTATCAGTGCGTGTCCTCTTTTGTCAGGTCTCGGTTTCTGTTGACATTTCTGGGCAATTTACGCTGAAAAAACGGATGAACCCGTTTAAAGGTTTGGAGATGCAGAAATTGTAGTTTTAAATAAATGACTCAAAATAAAGGGGAAAAATGCATCACCTGCTGTTTTATTACAATTACGATGAATTATAGAAAACTATAGGAAGACTGTAATTGAAAGTAAAATGTATTTGAGAAAGCATATTTAAATATATAGGCCTATTGGTTATATGACCATCTTAGTAATATAATTGATTATAATTATTCTAGTAAATGTAAAAAAGTACTGTATATACATAACAATTTAATTTACTAATCTATAAATATAAACAATTAAATGTTAACTTACACTATTTTGCAATACTGTTTTTAATAGTGCCTAAAATAAGCCCATATGAATGAATCACACAGAACAGAAGTTGTTTGTGGATGTGGTGCTAAACCCTTGATTATGTTGCTGTGGCTTTGTCCTCTTGAAGCTATTTTAACAGAAGAAGAGGAGGATTAATAGTTGGGTGTTCTGCTCTGGTTTGTAGAGGAGGGAGAGAGAGACACACAGGCATTAAGCCAGAGCTGTATTTCTCCCCACAAGGTCCCTAGGATACTTCAGGCAGAATGGCTCACATTATTACTGCAGTGTCCCCTGGGAGTTCACAGGGTGACTGTGCTCTGTTTTCTGTGTGTGTGTGTGTGTGTGTGTGTGTGTGTGTGTGTGTGTGTGTGTGTGTGTGTGTGTGTGTGTGTGTGTGTGTGTGTGTGTGTGTGTGTGTGTGTGTGTGTGTGTCCATCTGTGAGAAGGTGTGTGCTGTGACACAGCTCAGCCTTTCATTCAGGGAAATCCTCCTCAATTTACACATTTCATGACTAAATAAATAATTTACAAAAATGAATGACTCTTTTCCGTGTTTTGCTGATTGCTAACAGTTACAAATGGGAAATATTGTACTTGGAAAAATTGTGAGTCATCAAAAGATAAAGTTATGAAATGTTTGTCCCCAATCAATCATATTTATGAGCTGTTGTCATCAGCGACGACAAAGTTAATCTCTGGCGTTCCAAATGACTCGCAAATCCTCTCTTCCTAACGCATTCAATGAGCAATTAGCCCTGATTTGGTAATTATTGCTCCACATAATGTCTGGTAATGTTCATTACAATCCATAATTACACTGACCTGACTTTTCTTTTCTATCACACCTTCAGTGATGTCTCTTGATCTTAACTGTCATTTCTGATTAAAAGTGATTTGCTTGGATTTGAGAATCGTGTTTTGTACACTCCTAAGAATAAAGGATCTTTATTGGCTTCTGTGGTTCCATGAAGATCCTTTAACATCCATGCAATCTTTCTATTGAACAAATGGTTCTTTATAGTAAAAAAACAGTTTTTCAGATTATTAAAATGTTCTTCACACTAAGAAAAAATGGTTATTTTAAGAACTATTCACTGAAAGTTTCTTTGGGGAACCCAAAATGGTCCTCCTATGCCATCACTGCAAATAAAACCCATTTGGACCTTTATTTTTAAGTGTGTAAAATAATTCTGATTCAATGACTGATTATCTGTCTACACATTTAAGATCTACCAAAGCAGTCTGGGATAAAAAGTTAATTTATATAATTTACCTTAAAAAAGCAGCTTTAAAATAATGCGTAATTTCTCAATGTATTTTAAGATATTTTGTACATTTGTACGTTGCAGGTAGATTTTTAAATGACATCTCTAGATGTCGTTTCCTATAAATAGTGAATTGGACAGAAAATGTATGATAAAACAAATCTAATTTAACTTGAAGTAATTTTAAAACAATGTATGATTTCATAAGTCAAAGGTTTTAAGGTATTTTGAAAGGTTTGTGCAGCATTAGTATTTATTTTATTTTAAAATCTTATTTTATGCACAAGGATGCATTATAAACAATATTTAATTTCAAAAGAGTGAAAACTGAAAATGCTGCTCCCAATGTAGTTAATTAAAGAAGAGAAAAACCATCTCATTTCAAATGTGTAATCACTGCTACTTTTTCATCTCTCCCTCTGTAAACATTATTTTGAGTGTTTCCCTTTTTATTGTGCCATTGCCATGCTTACATCTCTATTTCTGCCCTGTTTTTCAAAGTCTGTTTGTCATATTTAGATGCACTAAAGCAGCCTGGAACAGAAAGTTAGTTTACAATTTGAATTAATTTAATAAAGCAGGTTTAAAATTATGTAAGTTATTTTAAGGTATTTAGTCAATTTTATAAAAGGTGTGCCAGATTTTTTTGTTTTAATTTATTTTGATTTTAATTAAAGTTTAAAATACTCCAGATTTGGTTAAAGAGAAGAGCAGCTTCAGTAAACATCTTGCTTAAACTTCTTATTTTTCTTCCCACTCGTTTTTTTCCATTGTTGTCTTGCTTACCTCTCTCTTTATGCCCCATTTTCTCTTTATCAGTGTATTGTCTCTCTCTTTCTCTTCTCATTGATTGCGCTCTTTGTGTGAGCGGGCAGACCCTCGTGTTGTCAGCTGCGTCAGGATTAAAAGCTATTAGTTCTGCATCATTGCCACTACAAGTATGCTCCTGAGATTGATAGAGTTGCTCCACTGTCATTGGGGGCAGGTTGGGACAAAAAAGGGTAGTTTTCATTTCCATAGTATTGGCTATTTTACACACTGTGTATTAACACAGAAAACAAACAAAAAATGATTATTATTCATCACTAGACTTAATTGAATAAAAAGATGATATTTTTAGATGGAGCGTTTCCACAACACTGTGCTATTTTTAAATGACTTGTCAACGTGTCTGTTTTTACCCTGTTTTGCTAATTACTTCCTGCTGGCCCGAACACGTGTGAGCGTTTATGAAAATGTCATGTTCTAACCTCTCTCTCATATTTCATTACAGGCCATCGTGGGCTATTTTGACATTTTCTTCGACAAGAGCTGCGGAAACAAGGTAAGCAATAGTGCTGTGCTGTTTAACAGCGAGCAATTGCGGTCACGCCTTGCCGTCTTTTAGGCCCGAGGCAATCGCAATGCAATCGCCAGCCTCTCATACCTAAATGCTGAAATAAGCGTTTTCCTTCCTCCAGTGGCCAACTGGAACAGGCAATGAAATAAGCTAAACCCATCAGGCACTGGGAGAGCGATCGTGCGCTGGGTTCTGATGATGGGAGTTTAAGCAGGAGGATGTGGAGGGGTCTTGTGTATTTTGTCTGTTTTTGATGTTTGAACACATTGTTTAAACTGCAGCATCTGAGTTTGTGTTAATGATCTTGTGGATAACCACAGCAATTATGATTGCTTTGGCCTCATTCAGTTTAAAGGAGCAATTGTTTTGATTTATGACCTGGGAAATTGTATTTTGGCCCATTTTCTGTCTTTACATTTCTCTCTATTTTCCCTAAATTCAGTCTCTGTTGTCACTTGTAATTAATTTGTAATGAAATAATTTGCACTACATTTTTTTTCATTGATCTTTATACTGCCACCTATCGGCCTGGATGTATGGAAGCTTATTTCCGTTATTCCGGTATAAAAAATAAAAAGTAATTGCGACTTTTTATCTCTCAGTGCTGACTTTTTTCACACTTGTGAGTTTATATCTTATGATTCTGACTTAATATCCCACAATTTTCGAGTTTTTTCTCAGAATCGCAAGTTATAAAGTCATACATGCGTATTTACATCTCGCATTCAGACGTTTTTTAACTAAATAACTAAATGAGAACTAAATGTCTCGCTATTCTGTTTTATTTGTTTCTGCCACAGAATTAAAATAAAAAAGGTAATTGTTACTGACAAATCTTTTTTTTTTGGGGGGGGGGGGTTGTCTTATAATTCTGACTTAATATCCCACAATTTAAAGTTTATATATCTTGCAATTGCGAGAAAAAAAAACTATTTTTTTAAAATATATATTTTAGATTTTAGATATAATTTAGAATTGCTAGAAAAAGTCAGAATTGTCACATAAAAGGTCGCAATTACCTTTTTTATTCTTTATTCCATGGCAAAAATAAGCTTCCATATAGATGCAACATCACACAAAAGCAGGCATTTGTAATTAGTGGTACCTTTCAAAAAGGCAGGCATGTTTATCACCCATAGCTGATTTATTCTGCAACCAAAAGTGTCAGATTATTTGGGGGTTACTGGGATGAAGTGAGTATAGTGTTTGGTCATGTTATCTCAACATGGCAGTTGCCATGACTATGCATAATAACACAGCTCCTTTGACATTTTGGTGTAAATATTTTTGTAATGACAAAAAAAAACCTACTCCAATATTATTTGTAAATATTTAATTGCATGAATCCACTTTAGTCACCAAGTTTGACACCAAAACTGAGTTTTTCCACTTACTCACTTACATTTTCTTTCTTATTAGTCACTTTTCAATATAAGGCAAGCAGGGCAAGAGCATTTTCCTGTTTATTTAACATAAACAGTTTTTTAATACAGCTGTGTTTTAATTTTAGGTCATGTTCTCCACTGCTCCAGACTGCACTAAGACTCACTGGAAACAGACAGTGTTCTTACTAGAAAGCCCCATCCCTGTCAAAACCGGTTTGTACCCCGTTCACACATGCTTCCTATTTGTTTTACCTGTCTTCACACCAGTGTTTGCATGTACTTGTGTCTGTCTTTAAACTGTGATGAGATCTGGCAAGTACATATGCAGCCATCACCTTTCTTTAAAACACAAAAAAGATGTGTGTCACAGGGAGGTGTATCTTATCTTTCTTTACTCTGACAGTTGATTCTGGTGACACAGGTAATCCGTCAGTCATTGAGAGATAGACAAATGATTGAGCTGTTCTAGAGCCCGTCCACATAAACCATGCTGTTTGTTCTGTATATATGATGATACATATTGTGTCTTGAGAATCATTCAACAGGGTTTCAAGATGACACAACACATCAGGTTTGTAGACCGATTTATTTAGGGGCATTGTTTTTGTGATGTTTTATGTTGTTCTAACACAAAATCATATGGCCAGTTGAGGTTGTGTGTGATCTGATTACATGCTATCTTCACATAGAACCAATAATCCATTGATTTCTTGTGAGCCCTAAGGATTTTACCAATTAACCCATTTTTAAAGATGCTTACAAAGCATTTAACAACACAAACAGATAAGAGATTTATTTTGTTGTTATATGACTATTACTGTTGCCACTGAAAATTAAATATTAGAAAATTAAACTGAAATTTTCTTTTCATTTTTAATTGAAAACTGTTTAAATAGAATCATGTAAATAAGCTAACTTATACAAAATCAAATGCATTATATGTATATATATATATATATATATATATATATATATATATATATAAATAGATAGATAGATACAGTATCTCACAGAAGTGAGAACACCCCTCACATTTGTGTAAATATTTGATTATATTTTCATCTGACAACACTGAAGAAATGACACTTTGCTACAATGTAAAGTAGTGAGTGTACAGCTTGTATAACAGTGTAAATTTGCTGTCCCCTCAAAATAACTCAACACACAGCCATTAATGTCTACACCGCTGGCCACAAAAGTGAGTACACCCCTAAGTGAAAATGTCCAAATTAGGCCCAAAGTGTCAATATTTTGTGTGGCCACCATTATTTTTCAGCACTACCTTAACCCTCGTGGGCATGGAGTTAACCAGAGCTTTACAGGGTGCCACTGGAGTCTTCTTCCACTCCTCCATGACGACATCGTGGAGCTGATGCGTAATAGGGTTTAGGTCTGGAGACATGCTAGGCCAGTCCATCACCTTTACCCTCAGCTTCTTTAGCAAGGCAGTGGTTGTCTTGGAGGTGTGTTTGGGGTCATTATCATGTTGGAATACTGCCCTGCGGCCCAGTCTTCGAAGGGAGGGGTTCATACTCTGCTTCAGTATGTCACAGTACATTTTGGCATTCGTGGTTCCCTCAATGAACTGTAGCTCCCCAGTGCCGGCAGCACTCATGCAGCCCCAGACCATGACACTCCCACTACCATGTTTGACTGTAGTCAAGACACACTTGTCTTTGTACTCCTCACCTGGTTGACGCCACACACGCTTGACACCATCTGAACCAAATAAGTTTATCTTGGTCTCATCAGACCACAGGACATGGTTCCAGTAATCCATGTCCTTAGTCTGCTTGTCTTCAGCAAACTGCTTGCGGGCTTTCTTGTGCATCATCTTTAGAAGACGCTTCCTTCTGGGACGACTGCCATGCAGACCAATGGTACCAATGGTACCAATGGTCAGACGTATGGTCTGAGCACTGACAGCCTGACCCCCACGCCTTCAACCTCTGCAGCAATGCTGGCAGCACTCATACGTCTATTTCCTAAACACAACCTCTGGATATGACGAGGTGAGGCCTGTTCTGAGTGGAACCTGTTCTGTTAAACCACTGTATGGTCTTGGCCACCATGCTGCAGCTCAGTTTCAGGCTCTTGGCAATCTTCTTATAGCCAACGCCATTTTTATGTAGTGCAACAATTCTCTTTTTCAGATTCTCAGAGAGTTCTTTGCCATGAGCTGCCATGTTGAACTTCCAGTGACCAGTATGAGAGAGTGAGAGCGATAACACCAAATTTATCACACCTGCTCCCGATTCACACTTGAGACCTTCTAACACTTACGAGTCACATGACACTAGGGTTGGGAATCGAAAATCGAGTCCGATTCCAGAATCGGATACTTAAGGTCAGGAATCGGATACTTGTTGTCAAATTAACATTTTGATTCCTCCTATCGATTCCTATGCACTTTTTTTTTCTTCATCTGTGAGGACCGGTGTGATAGCAATCTGCCAGGACCTTGCTCGCTAATCTAAGCTTCCTGCATTTCGATCAGAAGCCAAAAAGCTAAGATAATATATGTGTGTAAACTCAAATAAAGGTTAAATAAAAAAAAGAGAGGTGTCACCACCACATGACATTAATTTAATAGATGTTAAAGCCAAAATGATTCAAACACCACGTGATTTATTCCTAAATTAAAATGATTTGTCATTAATTTGACAATGCAGATCATTTTTTTGGCCACCCTGCCAGTCTTTGCCCCTTTTATTAAGATCTGTCTCAACAGAGTCATTTCAGACTGCAGGCCTCAGCGCCAAGCGCGAGTCAAATGAACGCGGAAAAGGTACACCAGCCAAATTTAGAACAATGTGATGCTGTTAGGCTTTATGTCAGTAAAACAATTTTCCTGTCCTGTCAGTCACTTGCTCACGGCGCATGCTCTGATCGCGTCATCATAAATAAGCACAAGAAACAGCATTCTGTCAGTTAAGTCATATTAAACATTAAAGCTAAACTGTGCATGCATGAATGGTTTGCTAAAAAGAGACACGGTACATGCTGTATCATTATTTAATCACATTGTGAAACTGGCTCGAAAAGAATCGGAATCCAAATCGGAATCGAAATCGATAAAATTCAATCAACTACATGAACCGGGGACATAAAAATGGCTTATTGGGCCAATTTGGACATTTTCACTTAGAGGTTACTCATTTGGACCACTTAATAGCAGAGTTTAGACATAGAAACAGAATCTCAATCCATCCTGCAGGCAATCCACATCCATTTCAGCTATTAAACTTGAATAGACCGGTGTGTGTGCCTTTCCAAATCGTGTCCAATCAACTGAATTTGCCACAGGTTAATTCCACTCAGAGTATAGAAACATCTCAAATACAATCCAGTGAATCTGGAATGCTCCTGATATAAATTTAAAGTGTCAAAGCAAAGGGTATGAAGACTTATGCAATGTAATTTTTTCAGTTTTTCCTTTTTAATACATTTAAAAAAATATATATATAAATCCGTTTTTTCCTTTGTCATTATGGTGAGTGGGGTGTAGATTTATGTGGGGGAAAAAGTAATTTAAAGCATTAAACATAATAATGCAACATAATAAAATGTGAAAAAAATGAAGGGGTATGAAGACCACACATGAAGATTCAAGTGTAAAAACACCATAAAACAGCATCATTGATATCAGCCAGTAACAGATTCATTTATATGCACGTTTTCGTTTAATTTAATTTTAATATTGATTTATCTTTATATTATTTATTTTTAACTGCCTTAATGCAAAATTGCAAGCATATCAGCCCTCTATTTTTTTAAAAGAAGCAAATAATGAGAAGAAAACCATATGAATGATGAGAGGGAAGTAAATCAGAATCTGAAAGTCTTTACAAACTATCATATTGCCTCATGTTTAGGTATAAGAGCAACGCAGACCATTTACACTTAGATCAAGGCTCTGTATGTCCGTAGATGGCTGAGACAGCGTCCCGGCCGTGCTAACAGATGAAGTGTGTCTTATCATAATGGGAATCTGAGAAATGTCATCTGATGCGCAGATGGATGAAGGTGCTTTAGCCAGTTTCTCTGATACAGCACACTATTATAAATGACTGTGGCCTAACTGTAGCTGTCCACGGGCATTACCACGGACAGCCCCTGCAGGAGCCGTTCAATGATAAGAGTGCCGTCCACTTGAAGGTCTGCTAACGCTACTTCTGCATTGCTGATGCCAGCATCGCCGTCAGATTGTAATCAGAAGGCACAGTTGTGTGATTATATTGTATGGCATATTTAACCATTTTGCAGTAGCTCCAAAAAAATGCCAAATCTATAAGCATTGTCCCTCAAACTGGTGATTTATAGTGACTAACCTTGATTAAGTGATTTATAGTTCATATTTTCCTCACATGCACACTCATCTAGCGCTGCGAATGGCCTGTTTCCTCTGGATTGGCACCATATCGTTTTCTCTTTGCTTTGCTGTTGTCAAAACCATATGTTCAAATGTGTGTAATGAAAAGATAAGGTAAAAAATGTATAAGACAAACATGTTTGGGGAAAACAAGTGTTTTGGGCATGTACCATGATTATACTATAGTATAATTTGGAGTTCCATGTATAGATTTGTTTAACATCTTATAAGAATGACATTTAAAATTATAAAATTATATTTTGTCATCATTCAGTACATGGTACATTACTGTTCAGATGTTTGGGGTCAGTTTTTTTGGGGTCGTTGTTAATTAATACTTTTATTCAGCAAATACATTAGGTTGATAGAAAGTATTCATCAAAGAATACTGAAAAAAATTGTATTGGCTTCCAAAAAAAAAAAAAAATAAAATAGCAGCAGAACTGTTTTGAACATTTCTGAAATGTTTCTTAAGCATCAAATCAGTCATACAAAACAGCAAGTTCACCTGCTGAAAATTCTAACTTTACAATCACAAAAATAATGTGTGTATATATATATATCATAATACTACAGCCTTGGTGAGTAAAAATAAAAATACAGTTTTCATCCCAAAACCACAGAAGTGTGTATATCAATGTACAATAGTATTACCACAGTACTTTTTTTGGCTGCTCTGGTAACTATTTGTGTCTCTTCCTTTTGTGAAATTAGTAATTGCCTTTGTTCAGTCTATATTCATTTTACAGTCACATTTATGTGTTAAAGTAGTGATATCAGTTTATCTTATTGATTTATTACAGTTATTATAAAAAAAATCATGCATTTAATCATGACCTGTCAAAAACGCTCTTACTGTGAGCATGAGCAAGGAGTCGTTCACAGATGATGCAAAACTTGAAACACATCTAAAAGTTATTTTTAACTTAATTTGGCACCTTGAAAAATAACTGAAACTTTGTCATGATTAATTGTATTGATTAAAATGAAAAGATAAGAACCACACTTTCCTGTAATGTGTCTGACAAAAATAGGAATCTTTTCAAATAATATTAGAATTACATTTGACATTCTTCTCACTTTACTGAATACGTGATTTGTAACTTGTAAATTGGATTTCTTTTCCAAACAATAACAGTAATGTGTTTTGCGTTGTATATCGCCAAGCTGTCATTTGCATAAAATACATAGAGAGAAAAATGCATTCCTGTCAGCTCACGCTCAGGTTGCGTGGATTCTTCTCCTGTTTGTGTTAGTTTAATAATTACTTTTCAGCGGTGTGATGAAAGGGGAGGTATTCAACGGAAATGCAAAACGCCTTCAGATGCTGTCGCATCAATTAAAGCAGCCTTCATTTGTCATGATTTAGTTGTTTTTGCCGATCATTAAAAGGAAAAGATGAGAACATTTCCTTGAAAAGCTTCATTTGTCATGCGGAACCAACCTTTGAGCTCGAATAAAAGAGGTCACCCTTTGTTGAGTGGTCTTGGGACATTTTGAGGGTAGAAAGTGTATTGCACGTCACATCTGCTCTCCAAATAAGTGCTCAAAAGCCGATTGGTAATAGACTTTAAGAACAAGGCTGCTTATTGAATCAACCATGCAGTGCTTTGTGTAGTACTTTAAAGTAGTTTAAACTTATAGGAAGTGCAGTCCGTCTGCAGTGTGAAAGGTCCTTGAGGTGTCAGAGCAAGGTTCCTTTAGGGGGATGTGCGGTTATTTGATAGTCAGGGGCACCGTGGTGAGCTGGTGATTCCGAAGGCCTGTTTTATGCATCTCCTTTACAGGGGCTGCAGATTTATGAGGTTATGCACTGCAGAGCGAGAGAGAAGTTTTATAATGCAGCTTTTGTATCTTGTGCTGCAGTGTTTGGGAAGGCTCCCCCCCCCCCTGAAAACTACTTGCAAAAGTAATGTCTTTTAAAGCGTTAAATGATTCCCAAAAATGATAATTCTGTCATCATTTAACTCCAAATTAGTTTCAGATATTCTTTTTATTTTTTAAGGTCCAATGTTGTTTTGGACCCCACTGACTTTCATTATATGGACAAAAACAATTTGTGTTGTGCAGAAGAAATTTATCATTACATCTCTTGCTCACCAATTTGCTCTGCAGTGAATGGGTGCCGTCAGAATGAGAGTCCGAACAGCTGATAAAAAGATCACATTAATCCACCTGACTCCAGTTCATCAATTAACATAAAAAATCGCAGATTTGTAATAAACAAATCCATCATTAAGATGTTTTAATTTTTAACTGTCGCTTCTAGATAATAATCCATAATAGTCTATCATCCATAATAACGCTTCCTCTAGTGAAAAAGTCCGTCCCCTGTCATCTTTTCGCATCAAAATCCACTGATATATTTGTTTAGAACGGTTTTGGACTGTTCTTTCTTGTAAATGGTGATTGATTTGTGCATATTTCTCTTCTGATTCAGACTAGATGAATTTTTCACTGGAGAAAGCAATATTATGGATAGCAGACTAGTAACAGTTTATGCTAAAAATGTCATTACAAACGTGCAGCTTTTTGCTACACAAGATATGAATTAATGGAGTGGTGTGGATCATTGTGATGTATTTATCAGCTGTTTGGACTCTTATTCTGACGGCACCCATTCACTTCAGAGGAAATTTCTCCAAATCTGTTCAGAAGCAGAAACAAACTAATCTACATCTTGGATGGCCTGAGGGTAAGTAAATTTTCAGCAAAGTTTCATTTTTCGGTTGAACTATTCCTTTAAATTAATATTTGCGTAGACTATGATGCTTGTTCTGTACATTTACACACCAGCTTGTTGATTAGCAGTCACATTATCAAGGAATACATCTAGATGTTTTAAGTTGTCTCGTTCGTTTCTCGTTTCAGCCTCCGTCACCCTTGGTTGAGTTAGCATGTTTAATGCAAATGGCACGGTGATGTATGACGGCTCTAGAAGCAGCCTTGTCTCCTTCATTTAATTAACGTGCACCAACAGCTTCTTTCTCACAGATCGCCAATCTTTTTCTCGCCTCTGTAGACTCAGAATAAAATCTTGCAGTAACTACATCCCAAACTGCTTTACTCTGAGATTTAACCAGGAATTGTAGGGTCATGTAATTTCACTCTCTGTCTCTTGGTTCTCTCTACAGACCTCTGTGTATCAAAGCCCATTGGCAGTAACTGTGGGCAAGTGTTTGTTATGAAGTGCAGACACACACAGCCATTTTCTGCAGGGCGCTGAAGTTTAATAGATCTTTCTATCATTTGTGCTCATACTGGTCAAGAGAAAACCCACTGCGCGTGCTTTTTACTTTTGGTAGGCAATATGCGATCTGTCAAGTTTTCACTGCACAGCTGATTTTAATTAAAGGATTTCTTGCTAGATCAATTGTTTTACAAAAAAAATTGGCTTCAGCCTTTTATTTATGCTATTGAACAAACCTTTTGATGATTTCTATTCCTGACACATTAGTGCACGACTTTTTTCAAGTAGTTTCTAAAGGCCAGTTCACACCAATAATTATAACAATAACTAACATAAATAATGTTCTGTGTATTATAAGCACGTAGGATTGGGAATTGTAAGAACGTTTACAGTTCCGGTTCTGCCTAGTTGTGCTATAGACTTCCCTATTCTCATAGAATTAGAATGATTATTTAAACTTTATAGTGTTTGTCCTTGGTGTGATCAGGCCTCAGCAGTCTTCTAGATGCATTAAAAAATAACTTTTTGGGTTAAGGAAAAGAGAATTGTGAAATAATTAATTTTTAATGTTCTTTTCAGGGGATCATTTGACAGTAAAAGGTCCAAGAAAACCAATGTGACAGTTGCAGCGCTCTGTGACAGTCACATCTGACTTCTCCCCTTCTCCCATCTCCTTGTGTCAAAATGCTGCAGTCAGCAAATTTTTATCTCATGTAACCTGCAGCAAGAAAATAAATGATGGGGGGTGGAGGGCTTGTTTGCCAAATGGGTAAACATTAATTTATGTCTGGCAGTGAAACGTGAAGTTAATCAAAGTGATTATCTGGTGTAATCATCGTCATTGTCTTCAGGCCTTCCCGATAAACCGTGCCACCTGTATTCTTACTGTAGTCATTCTGTAGCGAGAAGCAGCTTTCACTGCCATCTGGAGCCAAGCTGCATGTCATCCTCCCCTGATTCACTCTCAGCTTTTCAATTGCATCTTTCTCTTCTCAGCTAGTTTCAGTTTTGTGCAATGAGAGGCAGTAGATATTCCCACTTTTGGTATTGCACAGTTCTGAGTTTTGACAGAAAATGTCAGTTGTGGCTGAGCTATATGGTAATATAAAGTGAATACTTACCCTTGCATGTAAACGCATGCCAGGAAAGCTCAAATATCTTACATTTCTAGCTGGTGTGAAGGCATGTCAGCATGGAGATTGATCTGTGTCAAATCCTGTTTTCTACTGTCTATTTTTTTCTTGTGCAGGAGAGGAACTTCCAGGTCAAATCGCAGTGCATAAGAACAGAAAGGACCCCAGAGCACTGCTGATCACACTTGACATCGCTGGCCAGAAGCAAACCTACAGCCTCCAGTGAAGAAGTTTTACTAGGGTGAAAACGCATAGTTTCAACAATGCAGTGTTTAATAACTGAAACATTCTATTAAAAGTTTTTCTATCAAATCATTCATGAGTTGTGTATATAGAGTGAAAGTTGTTCTCTTTGTAACAAAACAGCAGGACCACACACTGAGTCAACAACTTGGGCAACTAATGAAAGTCAGTCTTTGTTTTAAATCTCTTAATGCCGCTATATTTGTGCCTCTTTGACTCTTCATGTAAAGCAGTGTAAGAAATCTCATTTCCTACTTGAGTGATTAAAGTAGCCTAAAAGCTTCCATGAAATCTAAGTACTCGGCTTCTATGTTCTTTTACATAAAAAAAGTTTTACATTTACCATAACTGTAACACTAAAGTCTTAGTGATAGCATATAGTGATAGCAGACAAATGAATTACAACAATATTGTATAAGATCGGTTGCTTTTACGCACTCAGTTACATGGACAACTGTCATAAAGAAATATAATCTTAATGGCACAATTGTATAATCAGAATGAAGTTTTCAGGGAGTCATGTAATAACAGTACCTGTACACTAGGGCTCAAATATTAGCTTAATTAGCTTAAAACATGCACTTGGCGGCCTCCCGGAAGAAAACAAAAGCTTGTTTGAATGGCAGTCAGTGATGCCTCGCGCTAAATAAACTGCTTTTGTGTGGAAAAAGCTGATAATATAGGCATAAGAAATGGACTGCCTATCCGCTAGTCCAGTGGTTCTCAACCACATTCCTGTAGGACCCCAACACTGGACATTTTGTATGTCTCCTTAATCAAACACACCTGATTCAGGTCACCTGCTCATTATTAGAGATTCACAGACTTGAAATGGATGTGTCAGACAAAGGAGAGATGCAAAATGTGCAGTGTTGGGGTCCTCCAGGAATCTGGTTGAGAACCACTGCGCTAGTCTATATGTTTTGGCATGATTTCTTCATTTGAGTGTATATTTGGGGTCTGCGTCCAAAAATGCTGTTTGTCACTACTAGATGTTCCAGGATCCACACTTGCGGTCTTGCCCTTTAAGTGCACGTGCACGCCGCAGAGTAGGGGTGCGAGATTGACCCAGATCTAAAAAAAATAAAAAATAAATCATGCTACTATGAAACCATCTTTCCTTAATACAGTTGCGTTAAATTTAAAAAATGTCTACAGAAGAGAAACTGACAATCGTTGTAGAAACATGATTTCGTTTAAGGCCCTTTAATATTCCATAGGTCTATCTAACGGGCACGTTTTGTGCTGTTTTAACAACAAATACTAACAAGACAAATGACCATCGGCTGATGCACAATCTTATCTTATGTAATTAATTATAGGGTGAAAGAAAGTGGAGAGAACTACTGCTTAGTTTCAACGTAATTGATTCCTTATCAGACCCATTGTGTCATTTTTAGCAAAGCAAAAACAAGTTCGGAAAATGCCCAAATACAAAAAAAACTATTCACACAAGACAATTCCTAATTTGAACCTGTAATAAACAGCCCGAGAAACTGAATTGTTCCTTAGGTAAATGGTTAGCTGGTTGTAGACCACTGAAAGACTGTATTTTTGTTGGCTCTCTCTACTCTCCGGGTTTCTCTTTAACGTGCTTTAAAGAGAACGTATAAAGGTGACACGGAAAGAGAAGCAGAAATCAATTACAATTATTCTCTGTTGACAAAGCAATTAAACCCAGAGCGAAGAGCTAATCCAGCCGTATAGAGGCTTATCACAGGCGGCCGCAGATTTATGATGGTCACTGCAGCAGCGTGCATGTATAGAGTGATATCAAGACCGAAGATTGAATAACAACACACCGACGTTATTATATTCCTTGTTTAACTGGTTGGGCACTTTATAATAACTTTAATCAAAAACCGTTATTATATAATCTTTAACAGCTCAGTACATTCAAATATGAATCGACTTAAAAAGCCTATATCTTATAGGCTATGTTATTATATCTATTGTAATGTGTGTCTTCAAGTTATTCATGCAAGTTATTCTTCCCAATAATAAATATTATTCATAAAGATGCTATATTCAATTCAGTGCTTCTCTGTTGAAAAAAAAGGTACTCCGGGGGATGATGCTTGGATGCTCAATGCGGTGTGGTTACATCGAAGCTAAAAATAGAAAATTACTCCTCCTTTGTCTTGCGTAAAAGTTTAACAAATGAGTGCCTCCACTCCTCTGAAAACCGCCCACTTTTCACACTTCAACAATATGTGTGCCGGTGACGCATACGCGTGCGTTCGTTTGACGCGTGAGCTATGAACCATGAGATCCACTACTCAAATACTATAGAAAATATGCTACAAAAGTTTTTATAGTGGTGTTTCATAATTTCCCAAAGTCAACTGTTTGGTTGCAGACATAGCCATTCATGTAAATATAAGAAACTAATATTGCCATGGCCTTATCTAAATAAAAAAGCCAGACTTGACGCAGATCTGTGCATTGCATGTAAATAACCTAACCGTGATAAGATGTAATTAGAAAACATAAAATGGGCCTGTTATCTATATGTAATAATATTGCATGATGAAAAGTCATTAGATGTATCTGTATGTATAGGAGTCGGTCAACTCTGCAGTCCTCACGATGCCTGCGTCTGCAGAATCTTCTCCGTGCGTCAGTTGAACATCTTTACAAAGTCCTGAGGGACAAGTTTATTAATCAGCCACGAGCCAGTCCGTCCCCAAACGTAGTCTCGCGCTTCCTTGTGTGTGTGTCACGAGCTCACGTCTTCGCTTGTTGCCCCTTTAAAAATCAGAATCGAAGGCCAATGATTTATCAAAGCCCTATTATCAAGAAAATGTCATGCGAAGGGTACCTTGCCATGCACTGACGCAAACCCGATCTTTCCCACGGAGATATAGAAAGCGTTGCACTTTGCACAGCCAAACTCAGTCTGCCTGCCGTCTTCCCAGCTGTTTTCTGCTATTAACCCACATTTGTTGACTCTGCACAAATGGTAAGTACAGCACATTCATTACTTTACGCTTTGCGTGTTTTTGCTGTGAACAGTTTACAGATTATTTAGAACAGTCTTGGGGGAAGAAAAGTAATATTTGTAAGTGCAATAATAAACGAAGTGTCGCTATCCACGGTGCTGAAACTTTATAGCATGCGTTTTTACACCTTTTCAGCGGAAGTATTTAGTTATGTATATCACGTTAAAAATAAATAACTGCACATTTATAACTTTTCGTAGTAGTAGCTAGTATTCATATGACAGCCTATTTATTTAATTTTTATTTCCTTTTTTTTTTTATTATTTAGAAAACCAGAATATTGTAACACATTTTAAAAGGGTTTTAGGACAGGGATCTCCTGTGGTGCGATGTAATTGTTGGTGTAATGTTCCATGTTTGCACCCGGGTTTGCACTGCACACTTACACCGGGACTGGTGGCTGCCGCAGGGAGGGAAAGCCTTGGCCGAGCCCGGCAGCTTGTCTATTGCCCATAAAACCAGGGGATGTGCCAGGGTTGAATGACAGGAGGTAAATGAGGCGTAAAATTAACGAATCTTTCTCTAATGGTAAAAGCAAGAAGCAAACAGCTACCGTCCGTGAGCTGAAAATCAAAGAAGTGGAGCAGACATGTCTAGCATAAAATACATTGCAGAAGTTATAGTATGATAGCGTGAACATGCCTTGGGGTATAAATGGGGTTTCCTTGGGGTAGGTTTCTGTAAAAATGCTGGGTCACTAGGTGTGAAAATAGCAGTTAATTATTAGGCTACGTTAATTATACTGATGCTGTCTAATGTGTATTTAACGTTGCAGGATTTTTCGGAGCACGGGGAAATGTTGAGACAACCGTCAAACAGTATTCCGCCCCAGCCGTCTGGGGGAGCGGTTGGAGCTACAACTACTAACAAACCGGAGAACGGGAACCCGGTGCCCCAACCGCCGCCTGTAAATGAACGGAAAACTTTTTGTCCTTCGGAAAATAAACCGTGCGAAATGGAAGCCAATAAAGCATACGGGACGTTTAAAAACGCCGCACCTGGACCCCCGTTTGCTCCCGTTAATTCTGCCGTGCGCAAGGATTCCGTCGGTAAAATGGATGGTTCGACCGGTAAAGCCACGTCGGACTTCATGACTAACAATCAAAGTGCTGTAAGGATCGCGGCGGAGCATAACAACACCACCGGTGACTGGACCTCCATGAGCCAGACCACCATCATCCTGGGTACAGATGGCAATACATCTGTTCTGCCTGGCACGGTGACCGGGGTAAGTGCATGGTTAAGGAACGTTTCATTCCGGTTGAATCAGCCAATCACCCTGAAGCGTAAAGCTTTCAAAAGGGGGAGAGTCTTGAGCAAAAACCAAAGCTAGATATTTAAAGTGCCGTAGCATTGTAAAACCAAAGGAATCCAGCGCGGCAGCTTTGTCCGTTAAGATCGTTACAGTTTGAATGTTGTTCGCGAGACCTTTATTTAACCCATAAGCGTTTGTAAAAAAATATAAATTGATGATGATAATAAGATTGGAGTTTCTAGAGGTTCGTCTCACTCAAATGAAAATGTAATTTGGCGCCATCACAAACACTATTATCCTTTAAAATATATATATATAGCGTTTTATTGTGATATTTGAATTTACACTTAGTGATAAGTAGTGACGGTTATTTGGAGCGGCGTACTGTTGCTATGGTTACCTGCTAGCCAAAATCTATTCGCTGGCGTCTTTGGCGACAGGTAAAAATGCGCTGTGGCTAACTTGTAGTTTTTCGTAGGATTTAACCGTTACTGAAACGTTTAAAACACATATGCTCTTATATAAATATGTAGTCTAATTTAAGACCTTCGAACCTTTTGTTTGAACTTAATTTGGACCGTTTTTACTGTGTAAAATAACGGTGTAGGTTCGGTTAGGCTATGTATTCTATGCAATGTGCTTCAGGAGTAAAAACCAAAGACGGCTACTGTCATTTGTGATATAACGTTACGGCTCTCATATTAGTCATAAAAGTGTTTTGGACAAAGGGACATTGTTCTATTGTCTCTCAAAAGTGAGCAGCGAAACGAAATCTGTTTCCATTCTGGACCGATTTGAACAGTGATAGTGATTCTTTCTGACAGCACAATAATTACAGCAGTTTTCACGAACAGGTCGAGTGAGAGGATGTGCCAAGGAACCTGAATACATCACATGCTGTAGGATATGTATTAGGATAGCACTGCGTTGAAAATGAAACAAACCCCCCAAAACAAGAGTTACAACATTGGCTTTATGATTGGAAATGCAGATGCTGAGCTCTGCATGTATGCCTGTGCATTGTGAGGTTTATTGTCCTCAGATATTGGTTTCTGCATGACTGGTTGTGTTGCAGGATTATATGTTACACAAGAATCTGCTTATGGTACAATTCCCTTTGGGGTGTTTCATTAGAGCCGAAGGGCGACCCCTTTATTCCCAGGAAATGAGGCAAAATATGTGTGTGAGTGTGTGTGTGTGTGTGTGTGGGGGGGGGGGGGGGGGATGTTGATGCCTCTATAATAATAATGACCCCTAATCTGATGATTGTCGTTGAAAATTGAATATCTATTAAAATGTATATAGCAGCCAACATTCGATCATAAATACTTAGTGGACTGTTCTTCCAGGAGGAGGATGATGATGATGGAGGAGATGAGAATAAGGCCCGGGGGAACTGGACCAACAAACTGGATTTTATTCTGTCCATGGTGGGATATGCCGTGGGTTTGGGGAATGTGTGGAGATTCCCATATCTTGCTTTCCAGAATGGTGGAGGTGAGAAACAATCAAGGGGCATCATATTAGAAAATATTTTTTTGTTCTGCTACAGATCGATTTTTATCGAAAACGAGTTGAAATATCAATGCGTGTACAAACACACATATAAACTTTCGTTAGAGGCGATTTTATTTTCTGTTACAAAACTAAAATTCGTTTTATAATTGCACGGATTTTATTTTAATGTACGAATTATGAGGGCAACGAAAGATTATTATTAGGTATTATTTATACACATTAATAGTGTATATATGTGTTATTGTATTATGTTTAATATGTATTGTTTATTATCCATTATCTTATTATAATATTATAAAATAATATTATTCGTTATATTGTTATATATTATAGGTTTATTTTAACTAAAAACATAAGAAAATCTAATATTAAAACTTTAATATGTTTATTGTTCGTTTAAAAAAAAGACGCACTACTCCTGAGTCATGACTTTTTCATTAGCAGCTGTTCTCTCTTTTTGTATAGGTGCGTTTTTGATACCTTACCTGATCATGTTAGGCCTCGCCGGTATACCTATATTTTTGTTGGAGGTGTCATTGGGTCAGTTCGCCAGCCAAGGCCCGGTGTCAGTATGGAAAGCGATCCCAGCTCTACAAGGTAAACTGACATTACTTTATTAATTGATGCTCCGTTATGCGCAATGTTTGTTTGTGCTGATGTGCCACAACTGTTTCCAGTGAACTGGTAATCGACTTTCCGACTGCTTTAAGTGTAATTTCTATTATCTGGTTTCATTTTGTTATTATAGGTTGCGGGATTGCCATGTTGATAATATCTGTCTTGATAGCCATATACTATAATATTATTATGTGCTGGACATTGTACTACCTGTTCGCTTCGTTGAAGGGGACACTGCCATGGGCCACCTGTAAAAATGAATGGAACACCGTCGAGTGCAAAGACAAAGACATGCTGCTTTGGGGTAAGGAGCGTCTCTCTCTCTCTCTCTCTCTCTCTCTCTCTCTCTCTCTCTCTCTCTCTCTCTCTCTCTCTCTCTCTCTCTCTCTCTCTCTCTCTCTCTCTCTCTCTCTCTCTCTCTCTCTCTTCCTCCCCGTGAGTCCACCCCCCAACACCCTTTTTTTCTAAGTAAAATGCGCAATGCGCAACCTGTATTTCAGGAATTAAGTAGCCTACCGCTCAATTTAGGTTATTCAGTGTCATCCTGCTCTCTTTATAACCCAAATGCAACTGTTTCTCCCCATTGCGCCAAAAGTTCTTTTTTGATGACTTGACAGATTTGTGCCAGTTACAGAAACTGTAAAATCAAGCGCTTTTTCATTTTAGTACCATCATGAATTAAGAATAGATTTGTGTTTTTATTAATTGTATTATTGTGTCACATTGAAAGGTGCGATTAGTGAAATAAATGCTGTTTGCCAAACTTATCAGAATGAGTTTTGCTTCAAATCTAATTTGAATAAAATGTCTGGTGTTTCATTATGCGTTTGATTTAATTTGCTGACACTTTTACGCTTTAATTTGTTTTTAAACGCTTTTCTCAATGTCGTGCTTTTGGTGAATTCAGCAGAAAATCTGCGTGCTTGACAGATTTACTGTAAGAGTTGGTGCAGTGCTGCAGTGAGATGCACTGCCGCCTCGTGGCCTGTTTGAGTAGGGTCGCCGTGATTTTGCCAAGTAAGATGTTCCTGATCAACATCTTTTGTTGATCCTGGATCAACGTTACTGTCCAAAAATATAGACTTAACCCAGTCCCTACCCTTAAAACTAACCCTACCCATAATTTGTTCCTGAAGTCAGAGAGAAATTATAGATTAACAAGGGTGTAGAAGCACCTAACCCTGATTGTAAGCCTAAAACTGACATTTCGCACAAGTTATCCCTTAATTAATTCTGATTGGTTGATTGGAATGTTGTTCCGGCATCAACAAGGATGTTGATCCAGGAACATGTTGTACTTGGTGAAATCACGTTTGAGTAGCGCCACTAAATTTGTATGAATCAAAGACGTTGTGTACAGTTGTGTGTGAACCGTGTATGCCTATTTGTACGATGTTTGATTTATTATCTTGACTTAATTTGTTTTAAGACTGTTTTTCAATTAGGCAGTGAATGACGATGGAAAACAGGAACTTTTTTCCACGTTCACTCCAAGTTCTGTCATTGTTTCTTCTGGCCAGACTCCTGTATACTAAGGGACAGAAACATCACATCAATCAAGAACACTACATTCTGTTTATCTGCAAATGCTGCCGGGAATTTAAGTAAACTGTTAAATGTCACAATGGACAATAAAACCTATGTCAGCCCTAGTGAGGAGTATTTCAAGTAAGTGTGCTTTTCTATCTATCCGTCTATCTGTGTTTAGAGGTGTTCTGTGTGTACTTTTTTAGATGAACTGGATACTAATCGCCCTGATTTCTTGACAGATATAATGTGTTGCATATTTCCAAGGGTATTGAATACCCAGGTGACATCCGTTGGCCCTTGGCTGCTTGTCTGTTTCTGGCTTGGATTATTGTTTATGCCTCTTTGGCTAAAGGGATCAAGTCCTCAGGGAAGGTAAGAAAACAGGTTGACTATTTTCTCTCCTTATTTCTCCTCTATGTATTGTAGTCATTATTAAGAGAGAAGCACAGCAGGCCTCTTTCAGGTGACTTCATTCAGATTACTTCTTTATTTGAGTCTTCAGTGTCACGGGACCCTTCATAATTCATTCTAATATGCTGATATGTGCTCAAGAAATATTTGTTATTGTTATATTGTATATGTTAAAAACAGTTGCATGCATTTTTAAGAATCATTTGATTAATAGAAAATTCAAAATAACAACGTTTATGTCACTTTTAATCAGTTAAATGCTTATTTGCCGAATACAAGTATTGTACACTGGACAAAATTATAAACGCAACACTTTTGTTTTTGCCCCCATTTTCAATGAGCTGAACTCAAAGGTCTAAGACTTTTTCTATGTACACAAAATGCCTATTTCTCTGGAATATCTGTCTAAACCTGTGTTAGTGAGCACTTCTCCTTTGCCGAGATAATACATCCCCCTCACAGGTGTGGCATATCAAGATGCTGATTAGACAGCATGATTATTACACAGGTGTGCCTTAGGCTGGCCACAATAAAGGGCCACATTAAAATGTGCAGTTTTATCACACAGCACAATGCCACAGATGTCGCAAGTTTTGAGGGAGTGTGCAATTGGCATGCTGACTGCAGGAATGTCCACCAGAGCTGTTGCCTGTGAATTGAATGTCCATTTCTCTACCATAAGCCGTCTCCAAAGGTGTTTCAGAGAATTTGGCGGTACATCCAACCGGCCTCACAACCGTAGACCACGTGTAACCACACCAGCCCAGGACATCCACATCCAGCATCTTCACCTCCAATATTATCTGAGGTTTACTGATGTCAACATTCTGGATCGAGTAGCCCATGGTGGCGGTGGGGTTATGGTATGGGCAGGTGTATGTTATGGACAACGAACACAGGTGCATTTTATTGATGGCGTTTTGAATGCACAGAGATACCGTGACGAGATCCTGAGGCCCATTGTTGTGCCATTCATCGACGACCATCACCTCATGTTGCAGCATGATAATGCACGGCCCCATATTGCAAGGATCTGTACACAATTCCTGGAAGCTGAAAACTTCGCAGTTCTTGCATGGCCAGCATACTCACCAGACTTGTCACCAATTGTGCATGTTTGGGATGCTCTGGATCGGCGTATACGACAGCGTGTTCCAGTTCCTGCCAATATCCAGCAACTTCACACAGCCATTGAAGAGGAGTGGACCAACATTTCACAGGCCACAATCAACAACCTGATCAACTCTATGCGAAAGAGGTGTGTTGCACTGCGTGAGGCAAATGGTGGTCACGGATACGGACCCCCCCAATACAGTAAAACTGCACATTTTAGAGTGGCCTTTTATTGTGGCCAGCCTAAGGCACACCTGTGCAATAATCATGCTGTCTAATCAGCATCTTGATATGCCACACCTGTGAGGTGGATGGATTATCTTGGCAAAGGAGAAGTGCTCACTAACACAGATTTACACAGATTTGTGAACAATATTTGAGAGAAATAGCCCTTTTGTGTACATAGAAAAAGTCTTAGATCTTTGAGTTCAGCTCATGAAAAATGGGGGCAAAAACAAAAGTGTTGCGTTTATAATTTTGTTCAGTGTACATACAAATATTATGTTATTGATGTTTCAAATGCTGTTGTTGTATTGGTGAATGTGGGTGTCAAGACAAGTAATTATGCTTCTAAAGTCAGGTTTGGGAATTGATTATATTTAGTAGCAAACTCTCTTTCTTGGAAAGTTTCCCTCAAGTAGAACAGGTTAAAAGTAAGCCTTTGTGATGTTATTATCATTTGACAGGAACCGATCCTCCCTATACGCAGAATATGTAAGCTGCGTAGGGCCCCCGAAACACCAGGAGGACCCTTGCTCTCAAAGATGATTTGATTTTAGTTTTGTTTTTGAATTTGGCCAGCAGCTATGAAAACATGAATGATAACTTATTGTAATGCAGTGCTGTCGCAATTTCTATGTAAAAATCCGTCAAATCATGTAAGGTGAATGTCGTTAAGTCTCTTGCTAAAAATAAATAAATAAAATAAACGAGTTGAAAGCATAGCGAGCTGCGGAGGAGACATTGTTTCTCAAGTGCTTTCCGCGAGCGCGATTCGAGACGGAGTGAAACACGGACAACATGCGTTTCATTCATTTGTTCATAACCACTCGAAATGTTTCATTCATTCGTTCATAATGACCCCCCACCCCCCCACAGTTTTGCGTAGGGCCCCCAGAAGTCTAGGATCGGCTCTGGATAAAACTGTAAGTCTTAAGCAGCTAAATAGGAATTCCCAGTATCACAGAGTAAATATGTGTTTACTCATAATTTTGCTTAAGAAATATTAGATAGGTTAATAATGATTTATTAGCTTGTAAGAGAAACAAAAGATTGTCAAATATTGTATATGTGTTTTACTTTCTGAATTTTGCTCAGTGAAAGTCTTTTATATTTCACAAACACATTGTTTGTAGCTACATAGTTGTGATGTACATGTGCCTTGTTTTCAGGTGGTGTATTTCACTGCCACGTTCCCCTATGTGGTGTTGGTCATCCTGTTGATCCGAGGGGTCACTCTGCCCGGAGCCGGTTCTGGGATCCTTTACTTCATAACACCCAAATGGGAAAAACTCAACGATGCCAAGGTAATAAAAATAATGTGTATTTTTATTTATTGGTAAAATGTTGCATATTCTTCTCCATAATGGTCATTATTTCTCTTCCTCGATTGGATTTTCTTTCTTTCTTTTGCTCTTTTTCACTTTAGGTGTGGAAGGATGCTGCTACACAGATTTTCTTCTCTCTGTCTGCTGCATGGGGTGGTCTTATAACCCTCTCGTCCTACAATAAGTTCCATAACAACTGTTACAGGTAGCCAGCTGTGTCACTTTCAAATACAACACTGTTTAAATGTTAGGGTCAGTAAGATTTCTTATTCGAAAGCAATGAATAGTTTTATTCAGGATGATGCATTGGTCAAAAGTGATCAGTAAAGACATTTATAATGTCACAAAAGATTACACATTGTACACATTCAGTAGACACATCTGTTCAAAGTATGCATTATGGTTGATTATTTATGATGTAAGATTACACAATGTGCTCTCTCTGTTTGTTTTGCAGGGATACTCTCATTGTAGCGTGTACTAACAGTGCCACGAGTATTTTTGCTGGTTTTGTCATTTTTTCAGTTATTGGCTTCATGGCTCATGAGCTCAAAGTCCCAATTGAAAGTGTGGCAGATGAAGGTAGGTAGTATGAATGCATGTGTTTGTGGCTGGTGAGCTATGATTAACTATGATCAGATGTCTGGGTGCTGTTTTTTTTCTTTCTAAATTTACAAAACTCATCATATCGTCATTGTTTTCACTAACTTTCATCTGACCTGAAAGTCAGTTGATCTGTCTGTTGTGTAAGTATGCTCTTTTTTGTGTAGGTCCAGGGATTGCTTTTGTGGTCTATCCAGAGGCTCTGACTAGGTTGCCCTTGTCACCATTCTGGGCCATCATCTTCTTCCTCATGCTGCTTACACTTGGTCTGGATACTATGGTAATGGAAATCTGTATGATTTACAATTTTCTTCAGTTGTAATGTGATCACAGAAAAAAATACAATCGAGAACTAAATTGCTTTTCGTTCACACTTTTGTTCCTCTCCAGTTTGCCACCATAGAAACTATAGTGACGTCTGTTTCTGATGAGTTCCCCAATTACCTGCGCAAACACAAGCCTCTGTTCACTTTGATTTGCTGTTTGTCCTTTTTTGTGCTGGGTTTCCCCATGATCAACGAGGTAGGACATTTACTCTTATTCCCAAATGCAAAAACTTCACCTTTATAGCACACTTTAACTAAAGCAGCTCTCTGGTAAACAATACAAAAAAAGAAAGAAAAAAACAATTAAATAGGAAAGTAAATAGACTGGGATGGAATTCCTAAAGCAGATAATTGGAAAGGTCTGAATTCATGTTCATTTGTTTTTTTTATTAAAATGATTCACTGGGTGATTTTTAGATTAAGGGTGAATCCCAATTCTCTGTCTTCATTTTGCGCGTTCATAGAGTAAGGGCTTGTTCGTTTTGATAGGGCTTTAAAACCAAGAATTTTCGCGAGCTTACTTGAAACCAAGGGGTGTGCGGCCAGATCATCCAGAGAGTATTTTCGGCTTAAATAATTTATTTAAAATTACGACAGTGTTTTGTGCTCTACACAGTGTAACTTACATATATATTTGTGCTCTTAATTGTTTTTAAAAATCGTGTGTGCTGTGTCCTGTGTGTGCAATGTGTGTGTGTGTGTGTGTGTGTGTGTGCATAACCAAGCATTTCAGGGGTAGTTTTCACCCCTAGGAATGTAGGGACAAGGGCTGGGGTAAGACAGAGAAATGGGATCAGTCTGTGTGGTGTGTGTGTGTGTGTGTTTCATGCACAGAGTGGAATGTACATGCTTCAGCTGGTGGACACTTATGCAGCCTCTTACTCTCTGGTCATCATTGCCATATTCGAACTGATTGGAGTCTCGTACATTTATGGTGAGTTTACAAAATTATAATTATCTTTAGACTTACTCCAGTCATTTATTTTAGTGCACAGCAGGAATCCGATTTTTAGGAAATGAAAAAGGAAAATTACAAATAATTAAACAAACAAGCAGGCAGCAATGAATAGGTTCAAGTGCTAGAATCTAAATGCCCGTTGACTTTCTTCCTGTATTTGTGGTGCAGGACTACAGCGGTTCTGTGAGGACATTGAGATGATGATTGGGTTCCAGCCAAACAAGTTTTGGAGAGTCTGCTGGGCCTTTGTCACACCAACTATTCTCACAGTACGTTCACCTTATACCTTATATGACCATTCTTGACACACATCCACTGTCGTTGCATGCACAAATTCATCCGCACTATTACTTTTGCTTATTGCTGCCACTGACCCTTCTCTCTCTCTCTCTGTCTCTCTCTCTCTCTCTCTCTCTCTCTCTCTCTGTCTCTCAAGTTTATCTTGGGACTTAGTCTGTACAATTGGAAGGTGATGACGTATGAGGATTACACTTATCCGACCTGGTCTATGGTTATGGGCTGGCTTATGGTCATCTGTTCTGTCATATGGATTCCCATCATGTTCGTTATTAAGATGTACCTTGCACCTGGATCGTTAGTTGAGGTAAGGGAAAGATGTTTGGGTTGTTTTCTATTTCAGTGTTATTAAAAATAGCAAAAGTGTTTAATTTCAGGTCATTTCCGTTTTTTTGCCCAAAGTTTTTCACCATTCATTGTTTTTTTATTTTAATTTCATTGAGTTACTATTATATGTTGACTAATATTTTGAATTAGTTTTTATTTTTAAATGCTTTTTCATTTTTAGTTCAAGTTTAGAAATTCTACAGTTTTTCCATTTTACTAGTTTAGTTTTTTTTTGTCTATATAGTTTATTCATTTTTATTTCAGTTTAACTGAATGAAAATAAGAAATGTTTCCTTGGCAACAAGCTGAAATTAGTTTTTTTAGAAACTCAGACATTTTTAGAAATTGTATTTTATTTCAGTTAATATTTATTTCAAGTTATGACAATTTTTATGGTTTTATTTGTATTTTTACTAGAACAAATAACCCTGGTAAGAGCTCAATTTTTGCATGCATAATAATTAAAAAGAATGATCGAAATCTCATGGATATAAAACAACATGTTTTATACACATGACCAATGTTAACAACAAAATAATGAATCAAAGTGAGACTTTTTCAGTAATTCTATTTTTAAAGATCAAGGTAAATTCTTTTTTTTAAAGATAGGTTCAAAAAAAAAAATGATCAAACAAACATAATAAATAAATCAATATCTAGGATGCAAACCAAGTACCCAGTATGCAATTTAGATGCCCCTTCTCAATCTCTGCAGCGTCTGAAGTTGGTGTGCTCTCCTCAACCCGACTGGGGTCCATTCCTGATGAAACACCGCGGGGAACGCTACAAGAACATGATTGACCCTCTGGGCACCAACTCCCTTGGCCTCAAACTCCCCCCCAAAGATTTCCAGCTATCAGCCCAATATAAATAATCCTCCTCAATTGCCTGTGAGTGTGAAACTCCCCGAGGCGTCTGAGGGTGAGACCTGCACTCACGTCAAACTCTTTCCCTATTCAACCTCCTCTCTTTTCCATAGCGTTCTCTTTCAGCCATATTCCCCCTCTTCTGACACTTTTAGAGGGGTTTTTCAGGTGGAAAGCACAAACAACTCCCTATGTTTTTTTGTTTTCTGAATAATTATTCGTAGTCAGTCTGAGAATGAGTCTTTCGTGCACATTCTGATACACCGATCCCAGCGGAACCTTTTTCTCACAGGCAATATAATGATGCAGTTGCAACTGTTGAGGCAATATTTGACTGATCGAGCATCATGCAGTGGTTGTTTTTTTATTATTTTTTCATTCCGAAAGTGACTGCTGATGTTAAAAAGAAAATAATGAAGAGAATAACATTGATATTTCTTGTCTATTTGCTTGTCATCTCTTAAATGTAGCAAACATAATGAGATAAACTGCTGAGTAGTGCACAGTGAACTCAAACTCTTGTCTGGTATTGTACTATCGCTCTCCACTTGTGTCCACTTATAGCCATACCTTGTGCCTCAGACTTCCTCTGTTTATAAAATACTGCATAGTATAGTGCTAATTAAACCAATCGTACTACATTATGGAGGGAAGTGAGCACATTTCAGTCTCTGTGAATTATAAGCTATCCTACTCTTTTACTAACCTGTCGGAAATATCTCTACAATGTTATAGAAGCCAAACTCATAGCCTAGGCTCCAGTAGTATAGATCCATCCATGTCTTCAAGAAAACCTAGCCATGCAAAACTGTAATAATACCTTCCAATGTTGTTTAGAGTAGTATTAAATAGCCAACAAGCAGTTATGTATGTATACTAATATTATAGAGTATGCTTTGGAGTTTGTGTCGTGATCTGTTCATAGACTTTGTGAATTTTTCTATTCTTATGCAGTACGCAGTTATAGTGGCATACACAAAAGAAAAATAGAGGAAAAACAAGGAGTGTGGTATGTGTGGCAAACCAATCGTCTCATTAAATGTGTATATTTTAGAAACCTCAACTAGCTTACACAATATTTTTAACAATTGCTTGCAGAAGATATGTAGATTAGAGAGAAAAAAAAAGTTTTTCATCTGAAATCCCGTGCTTGGGGACCACACTCCTTTTAAGAAATGTTTTCCATCTGTTTGTCTGTTCGCTTTCATGAAACAGGGTCTCAGGTATTACTCCTTTCCATCAACCTCATTAGATGTTGGATTAGAATTGAACATATTTGTGGAAACTTGATGTGATTCACATATAACTAGGGCTGCACAATGAGTCGTATTTTAATCGTGATCATGATTTCTGCTTCTCTCGATTTATTAAGCATAACTGTGATATTTGCCCGCTTTCTATTTAATTAAGCAAGCATTTGCATTATTTTGCACTAGAAACAAGCTTCCATTCATGGTTGCTGTTGCCAGATTTCAAGAGTTTAAATACCCCAACAGAGTATTTTTTTCATAAATCGATACATGGTTTATTTAATCTTCCTAACCATGTACACGTTCTCTCTAGATAACGAAAAAAGCACAGATGAGCTGAAAACACTGAGCTGAGTTTAGAGATATTCTATTGAGATATTCTGCTCAAATAAAAGTGCAATACAAGCAGTCTGGTTTCTATCAAGCAGCCGTTTGTGCAGTTTGCTGAGATTAAATCTGTGAGCAAGCCATGTGACTTTCTCCTATTTTGTGTTTATGTGAAAGTGCAATAACTCTGATGAAATAAAATATATATATATTTTAAGCAAAGAAATTAACCGTTTAACCGTGAGTAACCATTTAACCATTATCGTGCAGCCCTACATATAACCGATTATCTATACGATTTGTAAAAGTGACATTTTCAGAATATCATGCCATATATTGACAATTTAAATCCTTATATATCATTTCCAGCTTCTGGACTGTAAATATGGTTACAGATAAAATGCTTTCATAGTATTGCTTTAGGCAACAGTTTTATGTTATTTAGAGTTGAGTAGTTAGAGTTATTAGTTAGTTGTTGTTGTGCTGATCAGTCGAAGCACTACAAAAAGCACTTTGATTAAACGTCACATACAGATAAGTGGTTATTCTCAACCACCACAGTGATAAAAAATGCCGACATTTAAAAAAAGTACTACTTTTATTTTTTAGTTCAGAATGTATACCTGAACGATTAGTACTGTGGGTATGATTTAATTAGTGAAAAGAGCCACACTGCCCACGCAATGCAAGTAATAACACTGAGACTTTGCCTGGGCATGCTGGGTTTCAAAAGCCATGTAATATGCAGATACTAAAATAATCACCTTGAATATAAAGCATTTATAAAACAGAAAAAGAAAAAAGGTATTCTCAGTATATTAGTGTCACAAAAGAGATGCTTTTTCTGATACAAGTTTAATCTTACTCTCTGTGTAGTATATGTGTGTGTGTGTGTGTGAATGTGTGGAATAATATGCAGCGCTTAATGTTTATATTTATACTTATCCAACCATCCAGACGTGGTCAAATGCAGCCTGACAGTCAGTTTGAGGTTTTCCTATTCATTGCATTGTTTTATCTGCAAGAGCGGATTTTACCCGAATAGAAGCTCTGGGTTATGTAGCACAACAAACAGTATACAAAGCACACGAATAGTAGACGGCTGTTGTTATATTTAAGGTTCTGGATGGAGTTTCTGTTAGTCCTTGTGTTGCTGTACATCTGTCCGAGAGCTATTGTTACAAGCCCTTTCACGTAACAAATATTCTATGGGAAAAAAATAATAGGTAACAGTCTTGCATGTGCTGTTTGTGTTGCTGTGGGTTATTTGTCCATGTATGCTTCCCCTTTACGCTTCTTTTCTGGAACGTGTCCCTCACTTAGCAGCTGCAGCTGAGTTTACCACCTCTTCCTACCTACAGGGCGACACTGGGCAGTAGGCAACCAAAGAAGGAGAACTTCTCAAAGGGTTCTGAAAAAAAAGCTTATAAAAAAGAACATATATTCAAAAAGAAAAGACATATATATATATATATATATAGAAATAGCCTATATGAAGAAATGAAATATATTATTCTGTGTATTTAGGAGACTGAGATACTGCCACTCATCCTTCATTTAGTGGTCATTATTGATGTGTGTCAATTTGTTATATGACATCTTCAGGTAACCTTTGGCCTTATAGATGTCCTCTGGTAATAAACTATTATGTGTGTTTCAGATTAATGATACAGAGTAGCTTCCAATCAGTCATTATGTGGTCAGTCTATATTGTAATGTATGTCGTGTCATTTGGCACTTTACTGTGGACCTATCGGAGCATAGGTAAAATTTCTTATTACTTGGGTAATGTCATATATTTCTGTGTGTTTTACATGAGGGACATCTGCCTATGGATACAGATATGTACCTCCAACAGATCATGGCATCATTTGAGTTGAATTGTAGAGTATAAATATGAAAAATATCTAGATTTTGAATCCTGTGCCGGACATAAAAAAAGCAAAAGATATTAAAAGAAGAAAATAAACATATGAAAATGCATAATTTATTTTAAATGTCATTAATCCTTGAGGCCCTACCTCAGATTTTGTATTTATGTATAGAAATGCAATTTGAATCATAGTATCTTTGCCAATAATACAATAAAAGACCATATTTATCATAAAATGTATAACCTCTTAATCAATAAATAAATGTTCATGTTTTCAACTCCAGTTGTGTTCTTATATGCCTGAGAGTAATATTTTGTTCAAGAACACACGTGCACACATACTGTACAAACTTACACAAGCTTCGCACTGGGTGATATAAAACAGACCAAATTGTTGCAGTTTAAAAAAAATATATCCGAAATTTCATATCAAGAAAAAATATCAACAGAAGTATCTGGATTTTTTTTTTCAAAGTTGTTAATAAAACAAAGAGTATGTTTTAAAAGAAAATACTGTTGCAGTCATTCTACTTCAAATTCAATGTGTTGCATGCTGTTGCTTTCTAATTATTTGTGAAATTTACTGGCAATTTGTGAGTGAAAATTGTTTCAAAGGAAATCCTACACCCATTTTATTATCAGTGTACTTGTACCCTTCTGCTTTTGAGTGTTTTTCATGCGTGTGAAATATTAGTACACAAGAACTTGATCGAAAGCTAGTTGCATTTTCTGATGCATTAAACAACAGAAATATTGTATTGAAGCAGTCAGTTGGGCATGACATAGCTGTTGTTCTAGTACACTGCATATTTACTACACAAATTATACAGGTCAAAACTGGCAATTAGCATTTTAATTGTTATAATTTTTTTAATTAGTTATACTGTAGGTCAATTCCTTGCAAGATGAAATGATTTTAAATGATCATTTCAAATCCACTAATTCTCTTGATGTCTCACAGCTCTGTATATTACCTGCGGCTCTTGCTCTTCTTTTTATCTCGGTTTGGTTTTCCTCTGATTGTGAGCAAATGTTAATGCTGCAAAGTTCACCTCCTCCATTTTTGGATTTTATCCTCCATTCCTCCAACAAAACAAAAAAGATTAAAAGATAGATTTCAACATTTAACAGCTATTCAATATTTTAAAGCACCAAATCATGTAGAATATGTCGAAAATTTCGTACTTATTTCAAAAGTTAGTTTGTCTAAGACTGGGCATACTTTGAATATATCAGTATGGCTGCAATTGAAATAAATATTAGGCCTACCTGCTCTGTTTCTTTAAGATGTAGCACAGAATGACGTTGAGAAGTATCGACATCACAATGATTGTCATCAGTGTTGGTCAAACTTAGTCAGACTGTTTCCCTATAAGATGAAATACAGAGTATGTTGTCATTATCTTAAATTAATCATCCAGGTGGATGCTGCACACTGGTGGTGGTTGAGGATACCCCCCCCCCCCATATGATTGTAAAGTGCTTTAGGTTTACAGCAATACACAAAAAAAATGCTATATGAATACATAATTAAGTCATTCATTTTAATGTCTCATTTATTAACATGAGTTGCATTTGCTATCATTAACAAACAATGCCATGAAATGTTTTAATTTATTAATCTATGTTAATGTTAGTTTAATAAAATTACAATTATGTTACTACAAATACTGTTAAAGTTAGTTTAATAAAAACATTTATTGTTTGTGCTATAAATGCTTTAACTAATTAACAACACTGAATTAATCTAAATTAATCAACACTGAATTAAAACAATTCTAAATTAGTCAAATAATATTTTTTTATTATTACAACAACTGTAAAATTGCGTTGTTAACATTTTACATTTTTCAAAATTGTAAATAAAACAAACTGGAATATGTTTAAGAAAATACTGTAGTAAATTAATTAATACTATTTGTAGTAAATGTATTAATTAATACAGTGTTGTATTAATACATTTATAAATGTATTAATTAATACTAAGTCATTCTACTTCAAAATATGATGTTTCATTCAATATTTACTATTTCTTTGTAATTTTTTGTTCCTAGATTATGTTTCTGCTGAATTGGTTTTGTTTGAGCTTTTTCCAGAAATAGCTTGAACCAAGATAATTAGTTTTCATAGCTTTGAGATATCGAACACTCTAAAGTTATAGTTTCGCCTGCAGTGAAGGTCTCCAGGACTTTCTTTTGAACTACAGCAGCAGATGCGATGAAGCCTGAGAAGGAGAAAGTACAAACAGTATCATCAGAACAGATCAGAATAACATTTTCTTCAATATTGGAAGGTAAGAGCAAATCTCTCTTTCACAACAAACATACCTGTCCTTAAGGGTAAAAAAAATGTCAGAGGCACTTTAAACATAGTTGAGGACCTGCATTTGGCAACATCTTATGGAGTGTTTGCAAGACATGGGTGCCAAACGTCTGGGTTTAGGGGAGTCAAGACTTGCCTTTCTGATTTAGATGACATGTGGTGACAAGTTCATGATTGGAGTCTAAGTGAATCTGGGTCTGGTGTCTCCTTATTTTCAACTTATAATTTTTCATTCTTATGAACTCTCATTTTCGGTAGCCTCATTTATGATGTTTTATTTTCTTGCTCCACATTTAGATAAAAAAATACAAAAAACACATGTCCAGTGTTATTTGATCAACAATATTAATAACCAGTCATTTTTCCAATTACATCCTACTCTCAAAATTACATTTATATGTAGTCTAGAAATACAGGGAACATTTAAATGTTGTACAGTAGCTCATCCAGTAATGAGCTGGTCCAGATAATTAAGCCTGGTATGGCTTTTGGACACACTTTGCATGCTTTTTGATGCTTAATTGATTATTTAACCCAACATTTTCACTAACATCACCACTAACAATATTATACTGTAAAACAGGTCAACTAATGAAACTGGTGCCCCCTATGTGCAGTCACTGGAAAAACACCTCCTTGCTGTCACACCACCGCAGAACAACTAGTCATGCAGTGCTTTCATCAGTCAATTTCCCTCAAAATATAAGAGTCCCTTACATTTATTTACCTAATTTAATGCAAATAAAAGCATATTTATCAGGCCTGGTTCTTGCCAGCTATAAATAGGTGGGCGGACAGTTATCCTGGGTGGGCAATTGTTAGGGGCGGGTTGTGGTGGTAGATAGATATTTTTTTATAATATTTATATCATACAGTATTTTTACACTTTGGTATCTACTCTGGATAGATAGATAGATAGATAGATAGATAGATAGATTAGATAGATAGATAGACATTTATATTATACAGATTTTGGGGGACTGAGGTGGAAGGAGTCGGACGTGTTTCTGAAGCGGGAGCTGGGGAAGTTGGAGTTTGTGAAGCAACAGCAGCCACACCATGGTCACTGCTGCTGGAGCCACTAGGCTTCTTTATAGGCACCAAAAATCTATGCATTGCATTTACACGCAAATACTATGACTTTTTAACGCTCTTTATCGCTTGCGAGACTGTCAGCGTCTGCTTCTCCGTGACTGTCACTGAAGCCGCCCGCTTCGTGAGTGTAAACCGCGCCGTTGCTTTCAGCCAATCAAAATACTGCAATTTTACTGGTGTTATTTTGTGATTGGTCGGGGCATTCTACAGCCCTTACTCGAACTTCTCAACACAGAGCCCACCTCAGATTGCTTTTAATCAATACACAAATCGTAAAAATGAGTCACGCTGTCTTTACCTACATTCTGATTGGGTGGGCAAGACAGACGTTTGGGTGGGCTTAGCCCACCCCTGCCCATGCCTAGAGCCGGCCCTGATATTTATTCTTGTAAACTCTAAGCTCATATAGACACTGTAGCAGTTTCCTCAGTCTAGCAATGTATCTTTCTGTAGGTCAGGGGTGTCCAGACCTGTTTCTTGGGGGGGCACTGTCCTGTAGAGTTTCACTCCAACAGGAATTGAAGCTTTCTGTAGGATACTGGCCCTCCAGGAGCGTGATTGGACATCCCTCCTGTAGGTCATGTGATTTTGGGTTTAAAAACAACAGTAGTTGAAAATAAATAAATATTAACATTTGATATTACAAATGGGCTTTAGCATGATCTTTGCTTTGAGAAAAATGAAATGAACTTCAAACTTCTTTTAACTTGCACCTTCATGTAAAGAGCATTTAGTTAAATTATCTTATTTAGTTAGCAAGTTAAAGTACAAAATCCTGTTAACATGTGGCATATATTGAACAAGGGCAAAGACAGCATGATGATTCAGTACTGTAAAGAGCTGCTTGAATAATCACTATGTATGGAGGGTTGCTTGATAATGCTGGAGGAGAAACTCTAAATATAGTCAGATCACAGTTGTCTGCACTTTGCTTTGATGCTTGAGTTTCACTGCAATAAGATGATGTATGGAAACTTTTACCCACAGAGACCTAAGCGAGCTTAAGGCCGCTTTTTTATTCTGTTGCTTTTAGAAACAAAAGCTGACCGCAACCTGAGCGCTGTGCAACACATTCATTGTCTTATATGTATTTAATGGCATACGTCTGTTTCTGAAACCATTAATCAATGTGTGAAAGGAACTGACATGTGGTATTATGCAGTTGCACACTTTAACAATGCAAAACAAAACATCTTACTAAAGATAACACATACTACTCTATTAGATCATCATATGACTGTTAAATAATGGCACTTGCAAAGAAGTCAAGTTTCAGTGGAGCACAGTGATAAACAATTCATTATGCATTAAGATAAATAATGTTTCTCTTCCTCACACTAAGAAATGTCTGTAAAAATTGGGCCCATAGCATTTTAGAATAGAACAGAATTTTCAGTATCAATCTTTTTTCCAAAGTTGTTTTTCCCATGTTTTGGATTACATGTGGCATTGTGTTGTGTATTAGAGTTAAAGAACATTTCTGTTAACAAAACAGACAATGTCCTGGCAGAAAATGACCAGCTCTTTTTCCGTTTTTCAGATGTAACATGTTTTGAACTTCAGGTTGGATCAAGATAAGTGACAGATCATATTAAACAAGAGTAAAGTTTTTGATTTTATCAATGAGCCTGGCCTGCTACTTTTCAAAGTAGTTCAAAGTATTATATATTATACTATAAATTATATATTTACAAATTTAAAAAAAATATGTAAATATACCATTACAAAAGTTAATTTCTTATTCAAATTCAAGTTATTGTCATCTGTGACTTAACACCTCACTTAAAAACAAGGGTATTTTGTCTGTGGTTATGGAAAGTAGAGTGAAAGGTAGTGTGATGGTGTTTGTGTGGTTGAGAGATGAGGGGGGGGGGGGGGGGTCAGTCTGGTGGGTGGAAAACAGTCAAACTGTGATGGTCTCATGTGCTAACAGGTGCACACACTGGCATTCAGATATCTATGAAAGATTGTATTTGATTTAAATACACACATTTAATCAGATTTAAACCATTTTTAAATATTTTTTTTATATTGTCATGAGTAATATTCATCAATATTCATAATGATCAGGCTACACTGCTGCTGCTCACAAAGTACTAAATTGTTGTCAAATGTGAGCATAGTTAAATAAGAGTTTTAATAATTTGTACAGCTATCACTGTAAAAAAAATCTAAAGTTGAGAAAATGTAAAAGTTTAGGGAAATCAGCTTCAGGACATTTTTCAGTTTTCTCAACTTTCTTTATTCAGTTTATACAACAAAAACTTTAGAAAACTCAAAAATCTCCCGAAGATGGTTGCCTTAAACTAAGTTTTCTCAACTTTGGATTTTTTTTACTGTGTATGTTTACAGCTTTGTAATTTAGTCCGCTCAAGTTCTCCTCAGCACGTCTCATTCTACACTGGCTTCTTCCTGTCAGGGTCTGTATAGGAAATTATATCATTCACAACCCCTGCCTCTTGATGAAGGGCCTGCTTATATCTTAATTACCGAGAACACAAACACATACAAACTACACTTCTTAGAACTCTCAAATGCATTTGATCTTTACAACTTTTATTGCATTGAAAATACTGAACATTGCAGAGCTCACTTTCACTTTAAATTAAGCCATTATAGTGTAGAAATATTAGTCTTGATGAACACATGGCTTTTAAACATTACAGTAGGCTACAATATTTGACCATGTGCCATTTTTTTGACTATCTAGTAGCAGAATACACAACATCTGTATCTTCTGTATTTCTGGCTGCTCTTCTGGATTTGTGTTTTGAGAATTGTAGAGCGGCATACACTGATGAATAAGGCTCCTGCAACAGATTGAAAGATGTATTTAACAACATTTAAAAACAAATTGAATTAAGACATGTACAGAAGAAAATCAGATAAACAAAACAATCAAGAAACAAGGATTTTGTGTATATATATATAAAGCTTATTAGCATCCGAACACATTCTCACACTTTATACCGTTACCATTTTTTGTGCCTTTTACTTCTAACAATTAACCATATTAAATTTCCCTAATATAGAGCAATATTCTGCTCAAAGTTGCATTCCCATGAAAAAACGATAACTATGCAGTCCTTTTTAAAGACATGGTTGAGCTAAACAGAAAAGGCCCGTAGGCCGTATGCAAAACAATTTCAATAAACTTAATATTTAAATATAAATAATTTATGGTTTGTAACAATTCTCATTATTAATAATTTGAATGGCATATATTTGCATATTTAAATCTTTTTGTACACCGGTCAGCCTGGTCTTTAATTTCAAGGATTTTTGTCAATACTATTGATGTCTTAAGAGGACTTCTGAGTGTGAAAAAAAAAAACTTTTTTTGGTTATGGATTCAAATGTACTTTTTCCGCATTCGGAGAATGAACTTTCTTATTTTAACAATAAGTTTACCTCATGATGTTGTGTTTCATGGCCATCAGCATCTGCGGCGACAGAAATGGAGACTAAAAAAAGAGGTTTAGCTTATTAAACCAAATTATTTCCCAAATTATATCCATACTGCAATGTATATAAATCTTCTGAATTGCATAGATGTACTGGTTACCTTTTCCCTGTGTGTTTCTGCTCTGTATCTTAATGATGAGCGTGATGATGGTAAGAATAAAAATAATACCACCAAAAATAAAGGTCAGCGTTATAAAATATGTTTTCAGAACAGTCTACTGTAGAAATCAGGCTCTTGTCCAGATCTGTTAAAATTAAATTACATTTTACTAAGATAAAAGCATTATTGTATATGAATGTTAAAAAACTTAGATGATAAACACCTTTATTTGAATTTTCTGTTTCATTTTGCGGTGGTGTATCACTCCTCTCTGCACAATAAATAAAGACTTTAAATATATTTAGTCATTAGTCATTTAACATATTAAAAATTATCCACATATGTGTATTTTCTCATTTATTTTGCTATATTTTGCTACTAGACATGGAGCAAAACAATTCCTTTACAATAGTGTAACTGATAAGGACAGATTACCTTTAATGTCAAGCTGTGTTCCATCACCAAATGTCCATGACCCAAGAGTCCCAACCACAGAAGTACAGACCAGAATCAGAAACATCCACATTTAACATTTTTAGGGAGGTGTTTTCGGTGTTCAGAGACATCAGCAGACGATCTTGTTGAAAATCATTTAAATATGTAGCTTTTAGCTCCTTAAGCTGGTAGGTTATCATCATGTATACAATGGCAATAGGTACAGAATTCTTTGTTTGCTTGAACCAGTGTATGTTCTTTCCCACATTTGAGTTGTGTTGACACCAAATAGTGACATTCTCTCCTGGTTGAGCTGACAAATTGTCTGTCTGAGATGCTTTAACAGCTGTAAGCAAGCCTAAAACCCACAGAGGAATAACAGTGTTTTAATATTTATATTTAAAATCCTGATAAAAATGCTCTCAAAAAGTGCCAAAACATTGTAAAGCTCATAGAACTTTTTCACACCTAATGTGTATGAATTATTATTGAATTAATCATTCATTAATCTTGCATGATTGAAGTAATTATAGTGCAGTAATGCTTACCCGTGCCACAGATCACCAGCGCTGAAATTATCATATGCACCATTGCTGTACTGAATCAGACTAGAACCAACGAGGAAATTAAGATGAGGAAATCAATGTGCTTTTTTATGTGAGGGGGTGTGGCTTATGCTTGCATCAAACTATGACAGACCTGTCAATCAACAGGCGAGTCCATGGCTACTACTGCGAGTTCAAAATAAGAAGATTCATTATTGATCAGATATATTGATATTTACCGCTTTGGCTCTCTATTTTCTAAATAGCACTTTTGAGAATATGTGGCTCCAAAGCAGCAAAGCACTAAAAGCGTGTTTGACTGTAATGTATCTTAGAATATGTCTTTTATTGATCATTTCTGAATTATTAACATAATACAGTTTATCCTAATTGATAAACTTGATTTTATCCTGATTTTAATTCTCTGAAGGCCCAGCAAGTGATACTCAGTCGGGACTGTAGCTTTATGCCTAACCATTAAACTTAAGGTGAATGAAAGTGACAACCCAGGCTCGTGAAAAAACATGCAACGTGACTACGTAGAACTATTATTGAGCCATGAGTGAACAAACTTTAAATGGTATTAGTTAATACTACAATCTATGAGTTTGTAACCATGTATAGTAACCAGTGTGACACTTTAAGCGGCATCCGAACAGAGATGCAACCTAAAACTCTACATGTTTAATTGTTATCTCAACCTAAATTCAATGGCTTTGTGTAATGGTTTCATATTGACTTAATATTAGGAGTCAAAGTATTGCAACCAAATTTAATAATTTTTTACCATTATTTACAATAGAGCAAAGAAAAGACAGATCTCTGATCACATCAATAATTACATTTTTAAAGAGTAAAACAGTGATGCTTGATTTACCTGTTAACAATAAGCCATAGTTAATTAACACATAATATGTTTGAATATGTTTCCTTTTTCAAGTAGTATTAGTGTACACAGCAATTGGGTCCTTAGTATGTCGTCGTGCTGATTTGAGTCTCTTGTTTGAGAAATACACAGCAGCATATTCTACTGAATCATTTTCCTGCAAAGAAGTACAAACATGTACGTCAGGATCCTAATACAGGTGATCATACTACAACATGCATTTTATTCTGGAGCCTTTGTAAACTGTTTTCCTTTTCCTAAGATGAAAAATATGTTTCCAAAAGTTCCTAAGTTTCCAAAATGAAAACTACAGCAAAAATAATGCTATTCATGTCCTTAACAGCCAACAGAATTATACATAATATTGTTCAGTTGGAATCATAAGATAATAATAATAATAAAAAATAATTAATGAGCAGTAATTAATTTATACGTAATTCAATATTTTGTTCTTTATAATACATATTTTGTTCTTTAATAAAAAAGTGTGATCTGGGATGAAAAAAATACAAATAAATAAAGAAGCGTTGCTTGTATGCATAAGGTGAAGCTGGGATTGTCTGTAAAATATTTGACTTAGCCTTCAGAGTAATGTATGTCTGTTTACCTTGTCATCATGTTGTTGTGCTTGACATTCAGCGACTGCTACAAAGCCGAGAAAAAGACAATCAGTTGCTCTTATGATAATGAGAGAATTAAAAAGCCATAATTTCAAAGCCATTTTTAATATTTCACATACTCCACATTTGTGATTTAACTTACTTTTTCTAACTATGTGTAAAGAGTTTACCTTTTTTACGCTTCTGTCTTCTGTGTTCTCTGGTAATCGCCAAAATAAGAGCAATAATACATATAAAAAAAATGATTCCACCAAAAAGGAGGGTCAGTTTGAAATATATCCCTCTAGAACAGTCCTCAGTAGACACGGATGATTGCTCATGATCTGTAAAGAGTGGATATCATTTCAAAATTCAAATACATTTTAAGTGATGCCACATTTTATATATTTATTTTCCACATAATTTGAATTAACATATTAAACAAGAACATCAATATATTAAACACCTGCAGTTATAATTTTATTATTAAAGGTAAAATAACATACCCTTTTTTGTGGTTCCTGTGTAATCTTCATCTGAAATGAAAACAGTTGGCGAGGATAAGTCATTTACCATTGTGGCATTTACCGTGGTATTTAAATTGTGGTGTTTTTCAACATGTGCTATTAATAACAAAGTGAGAAAAAAGAGCTATAAACAGTATATAATAATTAGAGTACAGTGAGAGAGCTCTATAAAGATTACCTTTCACTTCAAGTCTGGTTCCATTGCCAAATTTCATGTGATATCCTGAAGCTCCACAAAAGTAGAAGCCAGAATCAGATATTTTAACTTGCTTAATTGTTAGGGAGGTGTTTTTGCTGAACTGATCCATGACCATGAGATCTTTTGTGAAATTGTTGAAATAATTTGGCTCAACCTTCTGAAGGCTTTCGGTGTATAGCATACACACAATAGTAATGGGTACAGCACCGTCTGTTTGTTTGAACCAGTACAGATTTCCAGAAACATGGATATTGTGTGAACACCACATCGTGACACTTTGTCCTGGACGAGCCTGTATAGATGCTATCGAAAACATAACTTGTAGAAAACCTGAAAGCCATTAAACAAGAAAAGTAAAACCATAGCACACCACAAAACAATATCATTCAATTAAAATAATTATTAAATCAATAAGAATTTCTCCCCATATTGTTCACAGTAGAAAATAATTCTTACCCGTCCCAAAGAGCATTAAAGCTGCAGCTGAAAAGCGTAACATTTCTGCACTGAGTCAAACCAGAACTGAAGAGGAAATCAAATGAGTGACATCAAATATTTAAGGAGGAGGAGTGGCTTTTGCCACAGGAACTATGGTAGACCTATGAAATGGCCAGTCAGGGTCAGACCCATATTTAATAGTTATGATACGTGAAATGAGTTTTTAATTGCTCTGAAAATATTAATTTTCTGAATGAATAATTTTGAAGCATATTATTGGATAACTAAATGTGATATCTTACAGTACAGCTAAATGTGTACATTTGTTCTTGTGAATGAATACGTCTACATACATAATTGTAACACTGTATGAATACATTATTCATGCAGTATTCATAAATAGTCTGTGAAATAGAGATACTTCATATAATGTGATGTGTAGTAGGCTATAATTGTACATTTCAAAGGGAACTAGGTGTTTCTTTTTTATTATATATTTTTATTTAGGCATGTTATTGGATATCTGCTGTATTATAATTATAATTAGTATATTTTGTATTTCATCTATATGACATTAGTGAAGTCACTTTTTATACACATTTTCCTAGAAACGTAAGGGCTTTTCACACTGAAAGGTGAAGCAAGATAAACCAGGATTTCATTGACCTGGGGTTTAGAACAGCAGGGTTAACTGTTTAAGGTATGAAATGCCCTCTGCTGTCTTCCATCTAGACCAGGTTGCAAGTCTGCTGCAATACTGTATGATGTTACACTCATTCAGTTAAAATATCTCGAGTATATTACTATCGCTCACTACAGCTCCCTAGTGGTTTTCAAAATCATTGCCAGCACCTTCGTTTTATCTAACAGTGCTTCTCAAACCTGTCTCTGGGGACCCTTTAACCGCTGCAAATTTTGTATGTCTCCATCATAGCATTTACACAATAGCATTTACACAATTGAATTCACATTTACACATATGAAGTGATGCCTGTCTTCATAAAAATCAGATCACATTTTTGGTGACAGCACAATTTTGTGATCACATGTTGATTTCCTTTCATCTTCTGTGCATGTGATCAAGAAGTGCTTATAATGCAAGAAGGCCAAGCTAGAAAACCACAACTCTTACAATAACCCTTCTTTAATCCAGTTCCCCTCCGGGAACTCGAGCTGCATCATAAACGCTATGGGGAACGCCAGCAGCGTTGTCCAGCTCTGAATCATATGTGTAATCAGTCAAAATTGACGGCCAGACGTCAGGTGCGGGTGACGTCATGACCAGGATGCTCAAAAGCACGTGACGTGCAGCCCGCGTTAGCTTTTTGTCATTCAGCAAAGCTCTCTGTGTGTGTCAGTCACGTATATGTTCTGTGAGTCTCCTACTATCGTTTGTCAAAGAAAGATAGGAAATAAGAAAGGCAAAGAAAGAAAAGGAAGGAAAAAGACTAGGAAGCAGACATATCAAAGGCAAATAAGGGCGAAAGTAGATCACGTTACAGACTGTGTGTTCCTCCCTGCCCACGCTATATCACGAGCGGGATACACACAGTTTTTGCGATGGTCTGGCTGGGAGTGAAGCATGCAGGGTCGGCTCTCGAGGGAGCCGACTGCCCGCATTATGAGTGGCTTCCACTGCGTATGCTTCGCTCCCGGGGGGGGGGGAACTCTCTTTGAGGAGGGAGTTTTCACCTGCGCCCTCGCAGCACCTGCCACGCTGCCGCTGAGGCGGAGCAGTGGCTGTGCTCGCAGATGGATTAGATGGAGGGAATTAAGAAGGGCGATCCCCTATCTTCTTCCTTTCCCATCAGATCCAGCGCCCGCTTTCTGAGATCGGAAGCCCGCCCCGCGGTTCTTCCCCCCAGAGAAAGGGCTCGACGCTCCGTCTGTCTTTTTCCGAGGAGGGAGACAGGGAGGATGTCGATGAATTTTCAAACGTACGTTTGCACAAGCGTGTTGTGAATGAATAAAAACAAATAAGCTATAGAGAGAAACATATCTGGGGAGCGGAGCTAAGAGAAGCGCACACACAGCTCTCTTGAGGAAAAAAAGGAAGGGCTAAATAAACGTGTGTTCCCCGCTGCAATGCATTGTGAGTGTGTCCGCGCCTATGATCTCGCGGTCCCGCTGCTGCTGAGGCACCGCGGCGATTGAGATCACGGGGATCGCACATAGATCTGGCGGACGGGTTGGAGATGGGTTCGCCCTATTTCCACCTGTATTCCCCAGGTCTAGCGCTCTCTCGGGGCGGAAGCCTAAGCTGTAGTTCTTCCCCCTTGAGTGAGAGTGCGCTAATCTGCAGCAGTTTCTCTCCGAGAAGATTTATTTGTTTTGTTTCGAGCGGCTCGCGTGTTGCCGAGGCAACGCGCGCATTATGGTCATTCTCGGTTCATTTATTAATTTTTCACTTCAGACCGTGTTTACTTGTCTGGGTGTTTGACTGCATTTAATTTTGAATAATTAATTATGCGACGTGCTGAAATCGCGTTTGGTCTCGTACTGTATCGCGTCCCTTGTCAGTGTCGGGTGCTTGCTTGGCCATTTATTGTGATTAACAGGAAATTGTGTTTAAGCACCAGCAGAAGATAGAAGTGTAAATAATACTTTTTGAGAGAAGTAGCCTATCAGCGGAAGTTAAAAACAACTAGTAAGTGTATTTACTTGTCTCATTAGTGTTTAGCGCAGTTGTTGTTGTTGCTAGGAAACGCTTGTTTTGTTTACTGTGTGGAGACGTGCTGAAATCGCGTTTGGTCTTGTACTGTATCGCGTCCCTTGTCAGTGTCGGGTGCTTGCTTGGCCTTTTATTGTGATTAACAGGAAATTGTGTTCAGCTGAATTGGAGTAGTATTTTGTTAGATGGGTATAAAAAGCTTAGTTTACTGCGGCAGTGGTCGCGGCAGCCGTCGTGTGAAGACCTCCTCATGTGCAGACCGAAGAGTGTAAAGACCATCGACTCTACCGTGCGACTCCACCGGGCAGGGACACCGGCAAGGGATATAAGTATCGCTTTTTATTTATCCTCTTTCTTACTGCTTGTTTCACTTCTGTTTTAGTTTTTATAACTAATTCTTACTATGTGTAAGTTGTTGTTTGTTAGCATGTGTTTTTGACAGTGTTCTTTTTTTAGGATTACTGATAACTACTGCCGTTTGATTTATCTATTATGTATGAATTTCATGTCTTTATAGGTATTTTCTTTAGTTTTAGTTTTAATACATTGTATTTATTTTAGTAACGTTACTTCAACATACTGCATGGAAATGAAATACCATATATATATATATATATATATATGGGTGTTTGGCTTAGTGTCATGTTAGAATCATTTTTATACTCATACCTTTGGTTGTTTTAATATTTTGTATTGTTTTTACCTTTATTTTTTGTTTTCATTTAAATGTTAAGTTTTGAAATGTTGTTGTATGCATTTGTCATTTTATTTAATTTCTCAATTTTCTTAAATGTGTGTGTGTGTGTGTGTGTATATATAGTATTTATAGACTTGAAACTTATAGTTTTAGTTACTTTTTTTCTTATTTGTAAGTCGCTTTGTATAAAAGCGTCTGCTAAATGACTAAAAAGTAAAGTAAATATATTGTAGAGAAATATATACAATTATATATGACATACAAGAGCCTCTTGGGATACTTCTCGAGTGAGAGCACAATGTTTACCTCTCTTCCTCCAAGGAGGTTGAGGTGGTCAGCTGGGGCTGCTGGGCGGAGCAGCCCCAATCGTGTTCCAGCTCCTTATTCGAGGAATGTCACTTCTCGTACTCGCCAGAATCGGAGTCAGAGTGACGCTCCCGGGCCGAAGACGGATCTGCGGACCGATAGTCTTCGGCCAGAACGCCCTGATGCCAATGGCCCAGGGCCTTGAGGGCCGGCCCCTCTGGGGAAGAGCGGTGTACACCGCACTACACGGTGCCCGTCTCTCCTCAGTGCCCTCAGGAGATCAGTCTGCTAACCCTGCCAGTGTTCCAGGGCGCAGCGGCCTCCAGCGAGCGCTTCTCTCAGTCTCTTCCGCCCAGAAATGTAGCGGAGCTGGGAGGCTCGCCACCCCTTCGGGGGTCTCTAGAGCAGCTAGATCGGCCGTCTCCTGCCGGTCCCCCGCTTCTGGGCACCGAGCTAGCCGCTCTAAATACACCAGAGGCCAGTCTTGAGAGACTGGTTCCCTTAGTAGGCCACCCGACGGCTTGGGAGCCCCTGCCAAGCGTGTCTCATTGGGATCTGCCTGAGCAGACTCTGGTTCCTTAGTCTTCCTAAGAGATGACGCGGGTCTGAGGACCGTCGTCTCCAATAGGAGGCTTCTGAGGCAGTCCTGATGCCAAGGCCCAGGACTGGTGAGGGCAGGCCCCTCTGGGGAAGAGCGGGGTACACCGCATTACACGGTGCCCGTCTCTCCTCAGTGCCCTCAGGAGATCAGTTTGCTAACCCTGCCAGCGTTCCAGGGCGCTGCAGTCTCCAGCGGGCACTTCTCTCAGTCTCTTCCACCCAGAAACGTAGCGGAGCTGAGAGGCTCGCCGCCCCCCTTTTTGAAAGTCGCTAGAGCGGCCGTCCCCTGCCGGTCCTCCGCTCCAGGGCACCGAGTTAGCAGCTCTAAATACACCAGAGGCCAGTCTTGAGAGACTGGTTCCCTTAGTAGACTATTCGGCAGTGTGGAAACTACTGCCAATTGTGTCTCGATGGGTCATGCACACTGTAGAACAAGGCTATGTGGCGCTCTGCCGCCACCTTTCAACGGGGCCACTTCCATGCTGGTGGGTCCCGAGCAGGCTCTGGTAATGGAACAAGAAGTGAGCACTCTCCTGAGGAAGGAGACTATCGAGGTGGTCCCTCCTCTAGACAAAGAGTCCGGGTTCTACAGCCGTACTTCATTGTTCCTGGGAAACACGACTGAAGTTCAGAAAGCTCTCTTCAAGCACGTGCCTCACACCAGATCCGAGGACTGGTGGTCACGAGCGATCTAGAAGATGCATACTCCTTCCCCATCACAGGAAGTTCCTGAAATGTGCTTTGGGGGCAAAGCGTATTAATATCGGGTTCTTCCCTTCACAATATAGGAGCAGACATCCTGTCGAGGCAGGCATCCAGCTCCGCTGGGGCTGGATGCTATGGTACACGCGTGGCCGAGGCTTCGTCTGTACGCCTTTCCAACCCGATCGCTCTGCTCCTGGGAGTTCTAGAGAGAGTGCGCCGGGAAGGGGTCCTTCTATTGCTAAAACCCCATTCTGGCCGGGCCGAGTACAGTTCTCTGACCCGATTTCTCTCCTCGACGGCTCTCCATGGGGGATTCCCGTCAGGAGGGATCTCCTCTCACTGAGAGGACTCAGAGGCCATACTTCCGGCATCCCTACTAGAGCTTTGCTTCATTCCTGGAAGCTAACGCGGGCTGCACGTCACGTGCTTTTGAGCATCCTGGTCATGACGTCACCCGCACCTGACGTCTGGCCGTCAATTTTGACTGATTACACATATGATTCAGAGCTGGACAACGCTGCTGGCGTTCCCCATAGCGTTTACGACGCAGCGTCTCGTTCCCTCGGGGAACCAGGGTTACATACGTAACCTGGGACGTTCTTCATTGATTCATTAATGTAGCCTGTTAGAATGAGCTTAATGTTAGGCTCAGCTGAAAATATTGCAGATAGTTGCTTGACATTTACATGGTAGAACTTATACAAAAGCAGTGTCTGCTGTCTTCACATAAATCTGATTGATATATTGCACAAAAATCAGCAAGATTTCACTTCATCAGCTATGTAATTCTTATTCTAAATAATACAATTATGTGAAATTGGAGTAAGATTAACCGCAGAGCTAAAATTAAACAGGAACAAAGTAAATTCCAATAAATGTAACTTTTTTTATTCAAAAGTGAGGGGAAAGAAACTATACAAATGACTGACACAGTGGAGAGACAAAGCAAGAAAAGGGTAGGGAAGAACAAAAGAAAAAGAAACAACTAAAAGGCAGAAGAAGTTAAATTATTATAAAAAGTAATCAACAAGCTGACACATGATATAAACAGCATAAGTTATATAAAGGGACACAAAATGTTTACCATGATTTATGCTGATGAGGAATCAGTTCTCCTGTTTAGCTGAAAAAAGGGGGCCGGGTTTGTGTGAAGGAATCAGTCTTACAGTATGTGTAAATGCTATTACAGGACAAACTGGGATGACAGGATAGACATTGTTATTTTTAATGGAAGCAATGCACTGAATTTTGTATGTTATGGTGTGTGCTCTGTGTACGTCTGAGAGATAAAACGATATCGAGTCGTGATCAAATTTATGTCGATATTGATGATAAACTTTGGACATTTTCACTTGATGGATTAATCTAACAGCAGAAATAAGTGTGACAACAGCCAATCAGTGTGTCGCTAATAGACTAACTGCATGTAACAGGACTAACGAGCAGGCCGTTCTTGATGCACAGGATCTGAAATGTTAAAAGTCGATGAAAGCAAGATAACATGACTGTTTTTCATGGTCTGCACTTTCTAAGGTGCAAGTAATTTATTATATATGAAAAAAAGACCCACATTGGCTACTTTTACTTCAGCAAATTATAATTTTCTTAATGTTATTTGTCACCAGTTTATCGGAAAGTGATGATTTCGTTCTCTTCATCTGACTGTTTGACTCCAGTTGCATGTTCATATAGACAGTATTCAAGATGCTGCGAAGTTTCTGATTAAACGGGACATTTCAAGACTTATACCTGCAAGTAAATATGGTTGTCGGTCCTAAAAACGGACAACGTGAACCTATATGTGAACCTTGAATATATATGTGAACCTATGTGCCAAAAAGACCTTCATGCAGAATACTTTCGACCATGCCATTGGATTCTGTCATTGGGCCAATGGGTGATCAATCTGAAAGACTCGTCTTGTTCAATTTGCCAAAAAACATCCCACAGAAGTAAACAGCGATGTCTGTTTGCTCGATGTTCAGTACTGAGGGATTGAAGCGGAGCTGATTCCATGTTTATATTTTGCTCCAACTATTATGCCATTTTTTTTCTGATTCAGCCAAAGCCACAAGGACCGGAGCAGAACTGTTTTGTGATTTTAACCAGAACACTTTAAAGTGTCCATCGTCTGGTGTGAAGCACTGAAGAGTTGTGGAGTGTCCAAGCTGAACTCTCACTGCAGACAGTTGAGACACATACAGTAAAGTGCCTACCTAAACATTAAAAAAATTAAATTAAACTATATCGGCACAATTATTTTTAGCATCGCAGTCCTTAGACTATGTACAGTACAGACTGAGAAACTTTGCCCGAGTGTTTTTATGGTTTGTGTCAAATATTTTTAATTTGTCCAAGGATTAAAGAAAAATCTTAAATTCATACTCACACAGTTTAAGTATAAAACATGTGATGTAGTCATCTTAATTAACTGATCTGTTGAAGACTACACATTCCTTTCTGCAAGACAAAATATCAATCTTGAAAGGGTTATAGATTGAGTGTTGGGGTTGAGGCTTTGTACACATTATACAACCTGACCGCTTTAGCCACATCTTCCTGTCATGTGGTCTAAAGTGTCATGTTTTTGAGTTGTTTTTTGTAAAGAAATCTTTGTTATACATGTATAAAGGTCAAGATAAGATACTTAGCCTACATTTTATTAGTTATTTGTAGCATATATAAAGTGCCAAAGCAAGGGACAATATAAGGTTCTACATAAACAAGAGTTTCAAAAATAATAAAGCAAAGTAGCCTACAACTTTTAAAGGAGCATGCATGTGCATTAATTCAGGTTGCTGTGTAATTTATACTTTTAGTATACTGGCCTTATTACAAAATCTATAGTCTCAGTCAGGCTGCGTTTCCTCAAAAATGAAGTTCAAAAAGAATGTAACAATGAAGCTAAAAATAGTTAGTTATAGCCTAGTTATTTTTCTTTCTTCACTTGGTTTGAAGCAGATACTGAAGCAGTCATGTGGTTTTCAGGTGAATCAACGTTTCAGACGTCATAAATCCCGTGCTTTTGGCAAAACGAAGCGAGCTCCGCTACAGTGCATCGATGTGAGATGTTCCGTTTTTTTGATACAAGCTTCGAAGCCTCGGTGTCGAACGTCACATCGCTACTCTATTGAACATTGCCATTCCCTGTGCACTCACCTGGGGCACGTTCAAGTTCACACCGGTGCCCAACGTTTTGCTACGGTTTCCGTGTTGAACGACATGTTTCCTGGAAACGGTGTGCAACGGGGTTTGAGATACGTTTTCTCTTGTTTGGTGGGTGTGTCAAAAATGTCAGCCCAATCAGCAGCAACATGTATAAACCGCGTGGTCAAGGAACTCCGTGGTTCACACGTGGTACACACCTATATTTATATCTGATTTAGATAACCACGCCCGATCGTCACATTCAGGGTTCACATGGTCATGAAAAACCCAGAAAAGTCATGGGATTTTAAAACAGCAATTTCCAGGCATTAAAAATTTTGGAAAAACTAAATAAACCCAGAACATTTTGGAAAAGTCATGGAAATCTATTTCACAATCCTCTGTATAGTAGAATTATGTTTAATTAGGTCACACCAAAATATGATTTTTGTCTGCCAGTCTTCTTCCTGACCCTTGCCGGAGCAATATCATCAATAACATTCTTAACTTTTGAGTTAATGAATCCAGGAGAAGATCCACAGTGTCTGCAGAAGTGCTTGGTGTTAAAGATATAGCCTTCATAAATAGTGCACTAGTGTTCTCGTTAATGCATCTCTTTCTGACAGAGACAGATCTAGATTCAGTGGTAACAGAGATCTATATATCAAATACAGAAGTGATCAGATAGTGTTACATCCTTAATAACAATGGATGAAATGTTTAGACCTTTACACATGAGTAAATCTAGAGTGTGTCCACGATTGTGTGTGGGTCCATGCACATGCTGAATCAGGTTAAAAGTGTTTAAAAGAGTTATAATTTCTTTTGCAGTTTTGATTTCTGCATTATCGATGTGAATATTAAAATCCCCTGCAATAGTAAAACAGTCAAACTCTGAGGAAATCATTGATACCAGTTCTGTGAACTCTTCAACAAAGGCTGGAGAGCACCTTTCAGCACAATACCCAGGTATTTAAAAGACAAACTTGCTTGCATTGATAAACATCTTTAAATAGAGCAGCTACACCCCCACCTCTCCTAACAGCTCTGCAGACACTTATAAAACTAAAGTTAGGAGGGGCTGTTTCATTGAGGACTGTTGCACTGCAGCTGTCTTCAAGCCATGTTTAATTTAGAAACATAAAATCCAGGTTGTTTGTGGTTATTAAATCATTGATCAGAAATGATTTATTTTTTAGTGAGCGAATGTTTAAAAATGCTAACTTGATGTAATTACATTTAGTCTCTACAGCAATCTTAGATTGACGCATTACAGGCCGCAGATTAGATGGGTCAGCCGTACGGCTTGAGAAGGCCTTAGACTTTCTATCATGTGATAAAACAGAAATAGAGAAGGCTACATGAAGATGTCTGCACGGGACTTTTTTAAGTCCCGCTCCCGTAAGGTTATGTCCCGCACCCACCCGCTCCTGCTATATATTCACTGTTTGTTCTCCGCTGTCTGCTTTGAATAATTGTCTTCCTGACCCGACCGTTCCTGCTAAATTTAGATCTCGTTTCCAAATCTCACATTTAAATTTCCTCTACTGAAAGAAAGAGAGATAGACTAACATATAAAAGTGTAGTCTGCACAAAATTGTATTTGTTATTATTCATCTTGTCAAGAGTCTTGAATTTATTGACTTTGATTTGAATTTATATGAATTAGTATATCTTAAGACACAAAATTCGTTTAACATTTTGGCTGGAAAAAGTGTCACAGAGAAAATAAAAATGTACAAAAAAAATATAACTTTTTTTATTCGTCTTGTCAGGATACAATTAATTTAATGTTTACATGAAAAAGTGTCGCAGAGAGAAAATAAAAATATTAAATTTAGGTTGTACAAAAATAGCCTATTAGCTATTTTATTCGTCTTGTCAAAATACTAAATTCGTTTGCCATTTTTCTGTGAAAGAATGACATCTGTCATTTAAAATTTCTAAGCAAAATATAAACAAACCCGAGTTGAACGTCCTTCGAGGACAGTGCATCCACACTTTGCTCCATCCTTATTCTGCTCTGTCACTGATCGTTGACAACCTGCCTGTTCTGTCTGAGAGCCGTATATTTACCACTGGTACAGCCTGCTCTGAGAACCGTTATGCACTTGCTGCGGGCACAGACCCCGCAAATAAACTCGTGACGCAGAAAGCACTGGTTCATGCGTGCAGCGCGTGCACAACAGTCCTGAGTGCAGGCTGTACCTGTGGTCTATAGGAATAAAGTGCAGATATGCTGTTCTGAATGTACATCTGGAACAGGATATTGTTAGACCGCCCGCTCCCGTTCAAATTACACCAGAGTTACCGACCGCTACCGTGTTATATTCGGGAATTTAATCCCGCGGCGCAAGAAATCTGGTCGTTCCCACGGGAAAGCTGCAGGAATGCAGACCTCTAGCTACAGGCACACTGGGTTCCCGCTTGTTCTGTAAACATTTGTGAATGTTGCTGCTCATATAGTGAGGACCCGACACGTATCACTGAGAGCTGTTATCAGTTGTTTTTCGTTCACCTACAGTTGATGGAGGAGGGTTTGGACCCTGGTGTCCTCACAGGAGGAGGAGGGAGAGCTGGGCCTGCAGACTTTGGTGGTTGTGGGGCCTGCCGTTTTTTAGTTGAAAGAGTGGGAGAGTTTGGTCCCAGCATACACCAGTTCCTCCATTTTCTGTTAGAAGTGGAGATGCTGGAAAGAGGGATAATGTGTCTGGTGAGATGGGCTCTGGCTCTGGTGTTTCCGGTGGCTGTGATATGTTGTCCTGGCTTCCCTGGCTGTTTTCCAGAAAGTTGTCCTTGGGTGCTGAGTCTTGGAGCTGTTGGTGTATAGGTTAGATGAGTAAATAAATCCAAACAAACCATCAGATCAAATCAGTCATTTGAAAAGTGATTCATCTGTACCACGTCTTCTCTCTTTGACCTTCTCCTCATATCTAGAGCTGAATGCTGCGATACAAGGCTTTAGCTCACATTTCGGTACAGTTGACAGAATTGTCAGTTGCCTAATCGGTCATTGTTGCATCGTCACAAAAATGTATTATTTTCACGTCTTTTTAAGCCATTTGGAACTCGCACTCGGAGGTTTCGGAGCCGGAGGTTTCCAGGAAACACGCGGAAACACCAGCTGTCAAACTCAACTTAACGCAAGTAATCAAACAATTCTCCATAATCTTACTGATTTGATCTGTATGCAGTAAAGTTAGCAAACTCTCTGCTGTGATCTTCCTCTAGTTAAAGTTACGAGATAGCAAAAGAGTGCTAGCCTTAAAACTCTCTTCATCTACCGCAAAACTCCTTATGTGTGTGCGTATGTTTATGTGAAAGATGTATATGTGTTTTATTACGTTTAGTCCATGGCATGTATTATGTAGAATAACAGTTAGCAAATAAACCTTGTTTCGCTATTTATAAAGAATGATGTCTTGGGCTGTGTGAAGCGCGTTTTCTGCAGTTTTAAAGGCTATTTGCCAAAGATCATGTTACCTAGCTCACGTAATTTTGGTCTACAGATAAAGTACTAATTTTGTTTGTTGTTACATCGTTGGCCACGAATCTGTAAGAGCTCTAAACAAAATTGTTAAAGATATACTGATGTTAATGGTCGCTGGACGTGGACGAGTGGTTAATAAAGTATAAATCATAAGTTAAAGTGCGCTTAATATCACTTCAATCAAAGCAATATTGAATCTTTAATAAATGATTCCCCAACTTAGAGAACTTCGAAATCGAATAGCTTCATAATTTTATTACAGGCTTATAAACTCTCTAGTGTTTTTTAGGCATAAATACTTATTTTTATTAAGAGTTGAAATGGATCTGGATATATATTTAGACATTCTGAAAGACAACTTTTTGTAATTAAGTTTAGATTGTTTTGTTTGAAATTATGTTTTTTTGCATAATAAGATGCTACACTACAGTCAAACCTGAACACAGAGAAAGGCATTTTGGGTTTTTATTCACATAAGTGGGCACGCTGGATCTGTAACATTTTACTGTAATTGACAGTTATCGAAATGTAACAAAAATGATTATCAGGGAGATTAAGTGTGTGTTCCGTGTGTGTTGTGTGTGTGTGTGTGTGTGTGTGTGTGTGTGTTGTTTGTGTCTGTGTGTGGGATTGGATGGGAAGAATTAAAGTTGATGTCGTGCATCAATCCACAATTTTTTTGTGAAACAGAGATGTGTGACTAATGTTGATCCCACCTGGCTTTAGAAACCCGTCATAAAAGTCACAAGTTTCGTACCATTCTGATTATTTGTAGCACACAGATCTTTAAAAATGCTTCGGCAGAATTCAAAAGACCATTTGTCCTGCTAATCTAATGATCCAATTAAGCACCAGAGGTAAGTAAAAGTTCAGAAGTACTTGCTTTTAAATGTACTTTTAAATTTCCAATGCACTGTTTTATTTTTGTTGTACTGTATATAATACTTTCAATACCTTATGCCTCTGAAACAACTTACAACATACACTGAATACACTGACTTGTTATATCTTTGGAATAAAGAGCTTTTAGAATGTTAAAAACCTATAGAAATTGAACAAGTGAGTTAACAACATCAACAACAAAGTATTTAACACCCCTACCACCCTCACAAAAGCAGCACGGTAGTGATCTCACGCAGCTGGCAGTATGAGCACACATCTAAGTGTAGCCATTCATCCACATTTGAACCGAGTGGACAGTGAAATTGCTGTGAAGACAGACTGTAAAGAAACAATCAAACCCGTTTAAAACCCAGCAACACAACTGTGGCTGCATGACTTTACAACGGCAACACTGCTTTAACAAAAAAGCAAAACACCAAGGTTTACTTGACATCAAAACAAACATTTAAAAAATGATCTCATATACAAATGTATAATGTCATAATTCGTATACCGTGCAATTTCTTCTGCTGATTTACTTATTGTTGAGTTGGTGATGAGAGATTATAACTAATTACACTAATTATCAATAGTATATTATCCGTATATGCAAGCTTAATTATCAATAAATGTAAAAAGTTATGCTATTATTTATTGGTTTGGTCAATATTAATTTTTGTATCAGCCTCCCCGAAAATATTGTGGGATATAAGTGTCAGTAACACCATTTGCAAGTTCACCAAAGGTTGCATCATGCTCACTTGATCTCAGGACCTCTAGCACAAACGTGAAATTTAGTATACATGAGGCTGGATTGAAGACATTTCAGTTCTTGAACTGCATTTTGAGACAAACTGCTTCACCTTTGCAATTTCGATTCTCAACAACAGGGGGAGTTAAATAGCCAAACTGCACACTCCAGTGAAACTGCTTCAGCGGGCTCAGATAGGGGTATCTGTGTTATAAATCTTAATTTAACTAAGGTTCGCCTCAACTGCTTTTAAAGATGTTAAGCTCCTGTTGTATGTTGTCTCCAGGCATGCAAGTATTATATTGTTGTATATTTTGCAATCAGTTTTGCTTAATTTATCAATAATATAAGAAATCTCTCAGTGAAAGAATAAGACTGTCAGCAACTTAAAAGGCCTTTTTCATAAAATGTTTTTTCCACCAATGGAGTTAAATGTCTTTTACCTTATGTTTTACTATTTAAATTACTATAAATACTAAAAAAGACAAAAGTTTTGGTGAAACAATGGCATTCTTTTTATTAGCACTCATAACACTCGGACACATCAAATATAACTTGTACACACATATAGGACAGTATTACGTTATCATGTTATATCACAGAATTGTTATTTAATGCTAGAGCATCTAGCAGTGGAATATACAACATGTGAGTATGAGCTTCTTTCAGTCTCGTGTCTGTTTGAGTTTCTTCCAGAGAAGCGTACTGCTGCGTAGCTCAACTCCTCCTCTACACCCTAAAACCAACAGCAAAGTACTCCATATGTAAATAAAACATCAAAAATAGTGAATATAGAAATATAGTTTATTTAAGTGTTACCTCATTAGCAGGAGATGAAGAAAGTGTTGTTTGCAATGGCTGGGTATCTGTAAAAATATGAACCTTTTCAGTTGCAGTAATCAGTGAGTTTTTTAAAGATACATTTGAAAAGTATATACAATTTTAATATTTACACTTTTAGATATGTTAATATGTACATGTATATTTTGCAGTGTGTGCTCCAAAATAATCACAACTTCTTTCAGTCATATCTAAATGATAAAATCAAAATTCATCATATTTTACAATATATTTTTTTTTAAATTAAGTTGGATTTAATTAAATCTTCATCAAAAGCACTGTCAGTAATGCTCTAATAATCAAGATTATCATACACTATGATCATCAGTGAATATTCTTGATATGAAAATGGCTTACCAGAAAATGCTTTTTGTCGTTTTTGTACTCTCTTACATAGAAGGATAGCGATGATCACCAACCACAAGATATTTGTTGCTACCAAAACCGGGACCTTTAAGTCAGTCCAGACGAACTCAGAAATTGGTTCTAAGATTTAAAAAAAGTCTAAATATTTAAACTGCAATTAAAATGTGATTTGATCTATCATATGCATTTTTCCTCACCTCCAATGTCAAGCCTACTTCCATTTCCAAACAGTATCTCTCCACACATGACCACAGCGCAGTAGTAAGTCCCAGCATCAGTTAAACTGAGGTTCTTCTTGGGGAGAGTGTAGATACAGGACTGTACATGTGACTCTTTCTCAGAGCTCTTCTCACATTGATCATATATGTTTCCGTGCTTGTAAATGATTCCTGGATGTGTATCTCCCGATTCATGTCTAAACCAGTAGATGCTGTGATTTCCTACAGATTTCTGAGTGAGAACTGAACACTGAAGATTCACAGAGTCTCCCGGGTTAAACTCATGCTCATTTACCTGAGCACCCGAGTCCATGGCAGACAAAAACTGCTTAATATGATGTTGTCTTGTATTTACTCCTGAAATTACAAAACCAGTACATTATTTAGATGTTCAGAGATTTTCTTTCTTCGGGACACGCAATTTGACTGCTTTTTGCTATATGTTTGCTTACCTTTGTAGTTTAAAAACAGCCCACTACTAAAAGTTATAAGATCATAGTCACGGGCACCACAGTAATAGATTCCAGAATCCGATGGCTTTGCATCTTTTATGGTTAGAGAAAAAATGATTCCTTGCTTTAGAACTGTAAATCTCTTGTCATTCTTGAAGTCACCGTAAAATGTTGGTGTTAAAGTGTCAGCATAGAGACTGAGGATGCATGTTGGAGCTTCACCTAGAGATTGCTTGAACCAGGAGAAATAGTTTTCATAGTCTTGAGATATCAAGCACTCTAAAGTTATAGTTTCGCCTGCAGTGAAGGTCTCCAGGACTTTCTTTTGAACTACAGCAGCAGATGCGATGAAGCCTGAGAAGGAAAAAGTACAAATAGTATCATCAGAACATATCAGAATAACATTTTCTTCAATATTGTAAGGTGAGAATTAACTTTGCTGAACAAAATTATCTTCCAAAAACAAACACACCTGTCCTGAAGGGTAGAAAAACTATTAGAAGTAGTTTAAACATAGTTGAGGACCTCTGTGCATTTGACAACATCTCATGGAGTGTTTGCAAGACATGGGTGTGACATGTCTGGGTTTAGGGGAGTCAAGACTTGCCTTTCTGATTTAGATGACATGATTGGCTGTTGTCATTTTTCCATTCATGCCTTCTGACCCAAGACATATAGCATGTGATGTGGCTTATCTTTTATTCTTATGATCATGACTGGAGCCTCTGTGAATCTGGTTCTGGTGTCTCCTAATGATCAACTGGTAATGTAATTCTTTAATTCTTGCGAACTCTACGTTTTTTTACCTTTTATTTTCTGTATTTCCTTGACACATTATAAGCTCGGGATGAAAAAAAAACAGGTTCAGTGTTATATACACATACAGTCAACCTTATAGATAACCAGTCATGGTTTTAATAACACTATACTCTCAAAATTACATTTATATGTAGTCTAGAAATACAGGGAACATTTAAATATTGTACAGTAGCTCATCCAGTAATGAGCTGGTCCAGATAATTAAGCCTGTCATGGCTGTTGGAAAAACTTGGCATGCTTTTTTATACGTAATTGATTATTTAACCCTCAGAACATGCCCACTAAATATTATCCTGTAAAACAGGTCAACTAATGAACTAGTGCCCCCTATGTGCAGTCACTGGAAAAACACCTCCTTGCTGCCACACCACCGCAGAACAACTAGTCATGCAGTGCTTTCATCAGTCAATTTCCCTCAAAATATAAGAATCCCTTAAATTTATTTACCTATTTTAATGCAAATAAAAGCTAATTTATTCTTGTAAACTATTTAATAATCATTAGAAAACTTTTAGATTTAATGAACGAAAATATTTAACGAACTCTAGTTTTTAATGGAAACTAGCATGTATAAACCTTAATTAAACAATTTAATAATCAACAAATAAGAAATCTGTACCTGTATGATGCTGTACCCACATTTGACAAGTGGTTTGGAGAATGGGTGGATGATTCAGCTTTTTCTGGCAAGATGCGGGAATTAATTTGGCACGACCCTCACAGTGCATTATGGGTATTCTCTTGCTGCTGAGTGTACATCGGCTGTACGCTCATTATTGCGGTGCATTATGGGACTGAATGAGTGCACTCAATAACTTCCACTATGGTTTCAGACACCACAATAAATGGCTGTCCCCTCTAATTGCTCCCTATTTAATGGTATAAGGAGGATTTCGGGCACAGCCAAGGTCTTCAGACTTACTGGCTGGGTCCGAATGCTTTATTTATTCCAATAGGCTAATCATTTTTGGTTCAATAGTCACGGAATGGAACACAGCATTATGGGATGTCAAAGGCAGCGAAGAATAAATATACACAGTAAATTCCCCAGTGTTAAATCAGCACTGCTTGGTATACATATGCAAACCAGTTCCCATATGTAGACCAAGCGGTGTTGATTTAACACCGGGAAATTTACTGTGTATGCTGCCTTCAAAATCGATCAGTTGATGACATCTCAGGAGACAGGAAGTGCATCTAATGTTAGATTTGGACATGCCTTGATTTCTACCTTGACATGCATCCTCTGAAGGCAGCATTTTTTAGCTTTCAGACGCATCCACTAGAAACTTCCAGGCAAGTGTGTTAAAGCTGTTTGGAGCTAATCTCTGTAGGATACTGGCCCTCCAGGAACAGGATTGGACATGCCTCCTGTAGGTCAGAGTTGAAACTAGCAAATTAATATTAACATATATTACAAATGGGCAAGATTTTGCTTTGAGAAATATGTGATGGAATGAACTTCAAATTTGTTTTAACTTGCACCTTCATGTAAAGAGCATCTAGTTAAATTACCTTTTAGCAGGTTAAAGTACCATATCTAATTAGCATGTCAAATTTTGAACTACTGCAAAAAAAAAAAAGCTTGGTGATTTATATTGAAGAGGTGCATAATAGTGAATAATCACTGTTTATGTAGTGCTGCTGGGTAATGCTGGAAGAGAAACTAAATATAGTCAGATCACAGCTCTCTGCACTTTCCTTTAATGCTTGTATTTCACTGCAATAAGATGATGTATGGAAACTTTTACCCACAGAGACCTAAGCGAGCTTGTTTATTCTGTTACTTTCAGAAACAAAAGTTGACCGCAACCTGAGCGCTGTGCAACAAATTCATTGTCTTGCATGTATTCATGGCATATGTCTGATTCAGAAACCATTAGTCAGTGTGTGAAAGGAACTGACATGTGGTATTATGCAGTTGCACACGTTAACAGTGCATTGTGATAAAATTGCATTGACAGAGACACTTCAAAAGACTATACTAAAGATAAAACATACTACTACTATACTACTCGTGCCATTTTGTTTGGATTTATTAGATCCAGTGCAGTGTTCATATAATGGAATTTTCAGGGTTTTTTTCACAGGTGTTTTACCTATATTTTGAATTACACATTGCACTGTTTTGTGTTTTAGGGTTAAAGAAAATGTCTGGATAATGAATATTACCAGTAATTTTTATCAGTTTTTCTGCAGGCCAACAGACTGTATGTAAAATGTTTTGGACTGCATTTTGGACCAAGATAAGTGACCGATCATATTGAACAAGAGTAAAGTTTTTATTTTATTAATAAATAAAATTCTAGTTTTGAAAGGTGCATTCATTCATTTGTTTGTTCTATAATTCATCCGTGTATTTATTTATTTTTTAAATAAAAAAGACCACCATTTAAGAAAAGGCAGATTCGGCACACAACGATTACATGCTTTGAAAGACAACACATCAATTTTGAAATACTGTGGTCTTGAATTTAGTTTTTTTATTTCACTTCTCTTTTATTAGTGCCATCAGTACCATCATTTAAAAATATTGGAATTTAGGAATTGTTATTTCCGAAAAGGGTAAATATTTGAAATTTAAAGTTTCTTTTCATGGCTGTTTCATTAAAGCACACTTTTTCAAGTTATTGTCATCTGTGTACTTAACACCTCATTTAAAAACAAGGGGTATTTTGTCTGTGGTTATGGAAAGTAGTGTGAAAGGCATGTAGTGTGATGGTGTTTGTGTGGTTGAGAGATGAGATGAGATGAGCGGGGGGAGAGGGGGGGGGGGTCAGTCTGGTGGGTGGAAAACAGTCAAACTGTTATGCTCTCATGTGCACACACTGGCACACAGACATTTAAGAAAGCCTTTATGTATTAAAAAAAAACTGTTTACACACATTTAAAATAGATTTAAATAATGTGCATTTTCTTTAAATTGTCATGAGTTTATTTAAACTAGTCATTAAACTGCTGCTGCTCACAAAGTCAATTTTAGTGAAATGTGTCCGCTGAAGTTCTCCTCAGCACGTCTCATTCTACACTGAACAGCTTCTTCCTGTCAGGGTCTGTATAGGAAATGATATCATTCACAACCCCTGCCTCTTGATGAAGGGCCTGCTTATATCTTAATTACCGAGAACACAAACACATACAAACTACACTTCTTAGAACTCTCAAAAGCATTTGATTTTTACAACTTTTATTGCATTGAAAATAATGAACATTGCAGAGCTCACATTCACTTTAAATGTATGGCATTAGTAATAGTGTTTCAATATTAGAGTCTTGGTGATCATGTGGCTTTTAAACATTACAGTAGGCTACACTATTTGATTCTGTGTCGCTGTTAGACTATCTAGTAGCAGAATACACAACATCTGTATCTTCTGTATTTCTGGCTGCTCTTCTGGATTTGTGTTTTGAGAATTGTAGAGCGGCATACACTGATGAATAAGGCTCCTGCAACAGATTGAAAGATGTATTTAATGACATTTTAATTCATTTTATTTAATTTGACATTTTAACTAATTTAATTCAAATATGTAAAGAAGAAAATCATATAAGCAAAGCAGTGAACTCACACACAACAAAACAAACAACACAAACAAACGCATATACTGTACATCTACAGACTTATTTGTATCCAAATACATTCTCTGGTGTTAGAATTATAATTAATTTAATTTCTACTGATATTGTTGCTGTTTGTACCTCATACATACAAAATGCAAGATACTTTTTACCCATGCTTTACTATATCACTTTTTTTGCCTTATTTTTTCTTTTAAAAATGAACCATATTAAATGTCCTTAAAACAGAGGAATATTCTGCTCAAGAGTTGGGTTCTCACAAAAAGATTTCAACCACGCTGTCCTTTTTAAAGACATGGTTAGAGCTAAACAGAAAAGAGAAGCAGGACCGCAGGCCGTATGAAAAACAATCTCAAAACACATACTATATTTCACCTAAAGAATTTTTGACATAAATATAAGAATAAAAAACACTGATATTAGAAAATTTATTTTATAACCATTGTCATTATAACTCCTTTTAATAGCAGAGACTTGCATATTTATAATATTTTTGTACACTGGTCGACCCAGTCTTTAATTTTAACTGTACAATAATTTTTGTCAATACATGTTTCAGATCTTAGATGAATTCTAAAAAAAAGAACAACTTTACTTTTTGGTTAAGAATACAAATTGATTTATTCCACATTCAGAGAATGGACATTTTTATTATAACAATTAGCTTACCTCATGATGTTGTGTTTCACGGTGATCAGCATCTGCAGCAACAGAAAAAAAAAAAAAAAACATAAAAAGAGGTATAGGTTTTTTATTATTTATAATTATTTCACTACACAGTTATTTGCAAATTATATCCATACAGCAATGTAAGTAAATATTTTGAACTGAATAGATGTACTGTTACCTTTTCCCTGCGTGTTTCTGCTCTGTATCTTAATGATGAACGTGATTAGCAGAATGATGATGACAATAACAATAAAACCACCAAAAATAAAGGTCAGCGTATAAAAGATGTTTTCAGAACAGTCTCTTGTAGAAATCGGACTCTTTTTTAGATCTGTTAAAAGTAAATCACATTTTACTCTTAACACACCCCCATCTAGATTAAAGCATTATTGTATACGAATATTACAAGCATTAGAGAAATGCAGATGATAAACACCTTTATTTGTTATTTCTGTTTCATTTTGCAGTGGTGTATCACTCCTCTCTGCATAATAAATGAAGACTTGAAATGTCATTTAGCAAATCAACACAGCTTCTCATCCACACAACATCACAGCATTTTGGAAATCATAAGGATGGATAAGGATTTTCTACTTTACATATTATGTGCAAGCTATTCAACAAATGTGCTGTTGAAAAAGTATTACCTTTAATGTCTAGCTGTGTTCCATCACCAAATGTCAGCACCCAGTTTTGCCAACCACAGTAGTACAGACCAGAATCAGAAATTTCCACATTTAAAATTCTTAGGGATGTGTTTTTGCTGTTCAGAGACATCACAAGACGGTCTGGTTGAAAACCATTTAAATGTGTTGCCTTTACTTCAAGCTCGTAGGGTAACATCATGTATACAATGCTAAGAGGTACAGCACTGTTTGTTTGCTTGAACCATTGTATGTACTTTCCAATATTTGAGGTGTGTTTACACCAAATAGTCACGTTATCTCCTGGCTGAGCTGTGATATTGTTGACTGAGATGCTTTAGCTGTGAGAAAACCTAAATCCAACAGAGGAATCACAAATAACTTTAAAACATAATAATATTTAGAACACTGATAACACACAAGAAATGCTGTGTATAGAAATGTCTTGAACCTAGTGTTTACTAATCAGTCTTGAATTAATCATTCCTATCTTGCATTATTGAAGTAATTATAGTGCAGTAATGCTTACCCGTGCCACAGATCACCAGCGCTGAAATTATTATATGCACCATTGCTGTACTGAATCAGACTAGAACCAACGAGGAAATTAAGATGAGGAAATCAATGTGCTTTTTTATGTGAGGGGGTGTGGCCTATGCTTACATCAAACTATGGCAAGCCTGTCAATCAACAGGCGAGTCCACAGCTACTAGTTCAATATAAGAAGATTCATTATTGATCAGATACACTCACTGGCCACTTTATTAGGTACACCTTGCTAGTACCGGGTTGGACTCCCCTTTGCCTTCAGAACTGCCTTAATTCTTCGTGGCATAGATTCAACAAGGTGTTGGAAACATTCCTCAGAGATTTTGGTCCATATTGACATGATAGCATCACGCAGTTGCTGCAGATTTGTCGGCTGCACATCCATGATGCGAATCTCCCGTTCCACCACATCCCAAAGGTGCTCTATTGGATTGAGATCTGGTGACTGTGGAGGCCATTTGAGTAAAGTGAACTCATTGTCATGTTCAAGAAACCAGTCTGAGATGATTTGAGCTTTGTGACATGGTGCATTATCCTGCTGGAAGTAGCCATCAGAAGATGGGTACACTGTAGTCATAAAGGGATGGACATGTTCAGCAACAATACTCAGGTAGACTGTGGTGTTTAAAACGATGCTCAATTGATACTAAAGGGCCAAAGTGTGCCAAGAAAATATCCCCCACACCATTACACCACACCACCAGCCTGAACCGTTGAGACAAGGCAGGATGGATCCATGCTTTCATGTTCTTTACAACAAATTCTGACCCTACCATCTGAATGTCGCAGCAGAAATCGAGACTCATCAGACCAGGCAACGTTTTTCCAATCTTCTATTATTGTCCAATTTTGGTGAGCCTGTGCGAATTGTAGCTCTGTTTCCTGTTCTTAGCTGACAGGGAGCGGCACCCGGTGTGGTCTTCTGCTGCTGTAGCCCATCTGCTTCAGGGTTCGACGTGTTGTGCGTTCAGAGATGGTATTCTGCATATCTTGGTTGTAACGAGTGGTTATTTGAGTTACTGTTGTCTTTCTATCATCTCTAACCAGTCTGCCCATTCTCCTCTGACCTCTGACATCAACAAGGCATTTTCGTCCACACAACTGCCGCTCACTGGATATTTTTTCTTTTTCGGACCATTCTCTGTAAACCCTAGAGATGGTTGTGTGTGAAAATCCCAGTAGATCAGCAGTTTATGAAATACTCAGACCAGCCCGTCTGGCACCAACAACCATTCCACGTTCAAAGTCACTTAAATCCTCTTTCTTCCCCATTCTGATGCTCGGTTTGAACCTCAGCAAGTCGTCTTCACCACATCTAGATGTCTAAATGCATTGAGTTGCTGCCATGTGATTGGCTGATTAGCAATTTGTGTTACCAAGCAATTGAAAATGTGTACCTAATAAAGTGGCCGGTGAGTGTATATTGATAATTATGTGATGTTTTCTTTAGTGCTTTAGCACACCATAGATTCCCCATAGTACTTTTGAGAATACATTGTTCCAAAGCATCTTTACAAATAACAAAAATGCTTGATTCTAATGTATCTTTGAACATATCTTTTACTTATCATTCCTAAATTACGTTATTGCCATACATTTTACCTGGTCCAAAAATTGTTAAACTTGATTTTACCCTGATTTGAAGGCCCAGGGTTGCATGGATTTACAGGGTTTAACTGTTTGATTTAAAGTGTATGAAAGTGACTGAGCAGAACTACTTAGTCTTGAGCGAGCAAACTTAAAACACTGCTGACTGATCAAAAATGGTATTTGGGAGCATGGGATTCACGAGTAACGGATAGCTGGACACTTCAATCCGCATCCAAATTGAGAAACAACCTAAAACACTGATGTTTAATTTGAATCTAAATTCAAGGACTTTTTGAACTAGAGTCTGATTAAATTAATATCGGGAGTCAAAGTAAACTGCAATGCAATTTTAATAAACTTGACTATCATGTACAGTAATGCAAAGGAAAGACAGATCTCTGGTCTCCTCAATAATTACATTTACTTAAAACAGTGATACTGTCTAGCAGTTCGAAATAAACTATAGATAATAAATTAATAATATGTTTAAGTAAGTTTCATGTTTCAAGTAGTATCAGTGTACACAGCAGTTGTATCCTCAGTATGTCGTCCTGCTGTTTTGAGTCTCTTATTTGAGAAATACACAGCAGCATATTCTACTGAATCATTGTCCTGCAAAGAAGTACAAACATGTACGTCAGGATCCTAATCAAAGTGATCAAATGCCTTGGATTTTATTCTAGAGCATTTGGATACAGTTTTCCTTTTCCTTAGCCACCAAAATAAATTCTACAGCAAAAAGTAGAAAATGCAACTCTTTATGTCTTTAATAGCCAACAGAATTAGAAATAAGATTGTTCAATTGGAATCATAAGATAACACACATTGGCTATACAAACAAACTACAAAATAAAGTTATTCTTCTAATGTGTTGTTAAAAAAGTGCAATTAATCACTCATAGAAGAGGCACAGCAGAAATTAATTTATAAATTAGGTTAATTAAATATTTTGCTATATACCATAGTAAAAAAAGAAATTTTGATCTGGTAGAAAACATAAATTTGCTTGTTTTCATGTCTATGGTTTTACTCAGCCCTTAGACTTAGAGTAACACGAGCGTGTGGAGTTTACCTTGTCATCATGCTGTTGCGCTTGACATTCAGCGACTAGCACAAAGTAGAGAAAAAGACAATAATTACTCTTAACGAGAGACTAAAAATTAATGTCAAAGCAATTTTAGAATGGTCATTCCACATTTGTGGTTTAACATCATATTTTTGACCATGTGTAAAGAGTTTACCTTTTTTATGCTTCTGTCTTCTGTGTTCCCTGATAATTGCCAAAATAAGAAGAACAATAAATGCAAAACAAATGATTCCACCAAATAGGAGGGTCAGTTTGAAATATATCCCTCTAGAACAGTCCTCAGTAGATGCAGATGATTTATCATGATCTGTAAAGGAGTGGACATAATTACAATGAAACTTTTTAAGCAGGTTCCACAAAGAACGCATTATATAATTATTTTCCCCCATAATTTGATTAGAGAGTTTAAACTAGAACATTTATATATTAAACACATGTGGTTTTAACTTTAATAGTGAGAGTAAAAAACATACCCTTTTTTGAGATTCCTGTGTAATTTTTCTCTGCTATGAAAACAGTTGGCGAGGATAAGTCATTTATCATTGTGGCATTTACAATGGTATTTAAATTGTGGTGTTTTTCAACATGTGCTATTAATAACAAAGTGAGAAAAAAGAGCTATAAACAGTATATAATAATTAGAGTACAGTGAGAGAGCTCTATAAAGATTACCTTTCACTTCAAGTCTGGTTCCATTGCCAAATTTCATGTGATATCCTGAAGCTCCACAAAAGTAGAAGCCAGAATCAGATATTTGAACTTGCTTAATTGTTAGGGAGGTGTTTTTGCTGAACAGATCCATGACCATGAGATCTTTTGTAAAATTGTTGAAATAATTTGGCTCAAACATCCGAAGGCTTTCGGTGTATAGCACACGGCACATAGTAATGGGTACAGCACCGTCTGTTTGTTTGAACCAGTACAGATTTCCAGAAACATGGATATTGTGTGAACACCACATCGTGACGCTTTGTCCTGGACGAGCCTGTATAGATGCTATCGAAAACATAACTTGTAGAAAACCTGAAAGCCATTAAACAAGAAAAGTAAAATCATAGCACACCACAAAACAAAATGTTCTTGTTTAAATGTGTCTCCCCATTTTAATCTGTCTTCATATTTTAAAGTCTACAAAGATTTTATTATGTCTCTAATTATAAAATTGTAGTTTACAGTAAAACAAAAAATACTTACCCGTCCCAAATAGCAATAAAGCTGCAGCTGAAATATGTAACATTTTCTGCACTGAGTCAAAACAGAGCTGAAGAGGAAATTAAGTGGGCGATATTGATGTGTTTTATATATAAGGAGGAGTGGCTTTTTTCACAGCTAAACTATGGTAGACCTATCAATGAAAAGGCCAGTCTGGGTCAGATCCATATCTGATTTAGCTGCAATGAAAAACAACACACACACACACACACACACACACACACACACACACACACACACACAACACACACACACACACAACACACACACACACTCTACTCTCTCTCTCTCTCTCTCTCTCTACAGAGAGCATGATCAAATGCAAAATATGCTGTTATGATTGCCACATTGCACTATGCTGTTTAGCTGGTGCCCCCCTCCCCCAGTGCTCTAAAATGTTTGCTACTGAATTAATTAGTTTAACAAAAGGAAGCATTAACTAAATGTGATCTTAATTAAATTAATACAATTATATAAATGATATTAGTACAACTACTCCCCCCCCCCTTGTAAATACATATACCTCTGCGAGCATAAATAATTGGATGTATGTGTGTGTTTGTGTACTTATGTACCATGTCTATAAATGGGCAAGTGAATTGAGATACTTTTTTAAGTAGTAGGTTGTAGTAGTTGTTGTACATTTTAAACATGACTATGAGTTTTTTTATCTGGTATATATTTATTTAGACATGTCTATATCTACAATACATGCTTGGTCCTCTGTACTGTCAGGCCATTATTTGAAATCCTTTTTTTTTTTTTAAGTAAGTATGCAGTACATGTTTATTATTTTACTCTGTATCAAATCCTTCTTATATGCACTCTAAAGTTAAAATATCTAATTAGCACATTTGACTAATTACCATCCCTCACTACAGCCCCCTAATGGTTTTCAAAATCATAGCCAGCACCCTCCCTTTGTCCACAAATACACATGGTGCCTTGGCCTAGATTAGGGGGTGATGACATGAAGTCTTGACATCACAAATGCGAATGCATAATGCTTCTTATAAAATGTTCAGAATGATTTTCACCACTAAAGAATCAACATTTAACATGCCAGACAAGATAGATGTGTGTGGATGTATAGCTGATTGTGATCATTTTAAAAGTCTGTACCCTTTTGCAATGTGTAAAAAAACACTTTTTTTACGATGTCAAAATCAGCTCTGTTTTTAGCAAGCATTCTAGTCCATGTTGCTTTAAATGCTATTGAGCTCTGCTGACCCCGCCCCTCTCTTCCGTGGGGTGACCAGGAGTACTGTTTACTTTAGCCGCCACACTGGCAAACTAGCACGTTATTAGGATAGGTGATTTGCAAAGATTCATAAAAACCCTTATACTTACTTCTTCTGTAGATGAAGCTGGATCACGAATGATTCGCGCGAACATAGATGCATTTAGGCAGATCAGGGATCATAGAATTCCCTTCAAAACAAAATTAACGTTCATCCTCTGCGTCTTCAGCGGCTCAGATGTCGGGAATAAATGACGACTGCTATGTTCATTATTACATCCAACAACAAAACACCTCAATTGCTTAATCGGAGACATTCTTGTCTTCCCCTGCACCAGAGTCAACACAATGGCAGTCGGACTGTTTACAGTTCACTCAGCTCACTCAGGGCGGGTCTAAGGTAAGACGGCCTTGTCAATCAACTATCGTGGGAGAGGTCTGTACAGAACTACGTAATTCTGACAAGAATCTCAGAACAGCCTGATTTGAGAAAGGGGATTTTAAAATAGGTATTAAAAAAACATGTGTACACACACACTTCCAACACACATTTATGTTCAAACAACTTGTAAAGTGAATTTTGCACCCAATGCCCCTTTAAGGAAATTTGTGCAACTGTGCACTGGTGATGTGTTTATGAGAAAAAAAATATTGTTTCAGTCTTTCATCATTCACCTTATTTTTTATTCATTATTTACAATCATTAAAAAAGCAACAGAAAAAAATCCTCAATTTAGAAATATTGGCATCGAAAACAAGAAATTGGAGTTTAAAGTTTTTTGGACATAGAGATCTTCAACATTGTCCTATTACATAGCCTTTCACAGTTAGTACTATGAAGCTGATGTGATGTGTACATGTGAAGCCACAATTAAGGCTATAGGTCTTGAGCATGTCATTGTGATTTTGTCGTGGTCATCACAGAGTTGAGTTCAGTCTATCCTTTGTTAATGTTTTTAATGTAGCCACTGGTTCTAGATTAATATCAGGATACAAGTGAGATTTTTAAAAAATACTTTGTCATTTAGCAGACGCTTTTATCTAGACTTCAAATAAGTAACTAAAACTTTGTTATAAATACTATATATTACACATTTAAAATGCTGCATACCAACATTTCCTTCATTTTGAAACAAAAAATAAGACATCAAAATATTGAGGATTGTTTATGATTTACATGGACACTAAGCAAACACTATATTATATGGTATTTCATTTCATGCAGTATGTTGAAGTCGTTTACTAATAAATACATGCTATAAGTAAATCTATAAAGACATATGAATCATACATAATTTATGAATTGATAAATCAACGGCAGTTATCAGTAATCAAGAACACTGTTACACATGCTCACAATTACACAGTAAGAATTAGTTATATAAACTCAGAAGCCAAGCAGTAAGAAGAGGATCAATCAAAGTGATACACTGTCTGCTCTCTTCAGTTAAAAATAAGACTGCAATTTTGATGACGGCACAGTTTTGTGATCACATTTGATTTCCCTTCATCTGCAATGAAGTCAAGAAACACTTACTTAGAACTTTAGAAGGTCAAATTACCACATGACCAGCAGAAAACCACAACTAGCACACTGCCTTTATGTCTTTATGTTTTTAGAAATAATTTTCCCTAAACATACTTCTTTTAAAATGCCATATATAAAAGGCATTTACTGACGGTGGCTGCTCGTGTTAATCGTGCAATTATTTGTCTGAGAAATTAAAAGTACTATAGATTATGAAATCATCTCTGAAAGAAAAGATCAGTGGAAAAAAAAATCTGGCACAGCACTTTTTGACATAAACACATCCTACTGCTCACATCATTCACTGCATCTCTGGTGATGTTCGTTTTGTCACTGCTCACCTGCTTCTTACTAGTTTAGGATAAATCTGTCCAAATATGATGCACTTTGGATATTTACTTCTCTTTCTCATTGGTGAGTTGAACTGTCTTTTATGTCAGAACTAAACTGTATTTACATTCATTTAAGCTAAACATTTTTTTGCTTGTTACTTTTGATATTTTTGTTTAGGCCTTACTGCCTCGCAACTGAACAATCCACCCGTGTTTGCCAAACTGGGAGAAACCATTAATATGTCTTGCTTTTACCAGAGCCAAATGGCTATGCACTTCTCATGGTACAAGCATGAACTTGGACAGAATCCCAGGCTCATCTCCACCATATACAAGTATGACAACAAAGCCCGGTTTTACCATAATTTCGAGAATAGTTCACGCTTCTTTGTGCAGAATGACAAGGGTGTGCATCGTTTGGTGATAAGAAACATACAGCTCTCAGACTCTGCAACATACTACTGTGGAAGCGCTTATTCCAATGTAATGGAATTTGTCGAAGGGACAGAGTTGATTGTTGAAGGTAATTATAATGTATTTTTGTCTTAAATCATTTTGAGTTATTTATAATTATTCGAGTTACTTCAAAGTTTCAAAAGGGAGTTTTGGCAGCAATGCAGTAGAAAACCATGTTGGGTTCCCACCAGAACCTTTCAATGAACAGTTCTTAAATATTTACATTTAGTTATTTAGAAGACAGTTTTGTCCAAAGGGGAACAATGGAAGCAATCAAAATCAACAAAAGAGCAATAATATGCAAGTGCTATGACAAGCCCCAGTTGACCTAACACATAGCAAGTTTTTTTTATATGTATATATTAAAAATAAAAAATAAAACAGATAGAATAGAAAAATAATAGAGCAAGCTAGTGTGAGAGCCCTTTTTTTGCTTTTTGTTAATTGTATAATAAATAAAAAGAAAACAAATAGATATAATACAAAAAGAATAGAGAAGCTAGTGTTAGTTTTTTTTAAGAAATAGAATAGAGAGTGCTAGATTAAAAATGATATATATATATATAAATAACCTTTTTTGTGGAATGAAAAGGTCCCTTGGATATTAAAGGTTCTTCATGGAACCATCCATTCTGTCAATAAAGAACCTTTTTTTACAATAGTTTATAGAGTGAACCTATATTTATAGTGGTAGTAAAACTATTACCTAAATGCTAACTTTTAAAAATAAAGTACAATATTTAAATGCCGTGTCCATAACATCTTTCACAAAAGTCACTCAATAGTATATTTCCATACAGGGGTGAAAAGCTACACTGTTGTAAAACCACCTGCTTTAATTCCATCACATCGTGGAGATTCCGTGAGTCTTACCTGCACAGTTTTAAATCAGAAGTGTGTGGGAAACAACAGTGTGTACTGGATCATACAGGAATCAGAAGGATCTCGCCCAAGATTCATTGGCACACATGGGACGAGTGTTGGTCGGTGTGAGTGGAGCTCTGACGCTGGTTTTATAACACGTCGATGTGTCTACAGCTTCTCTAAGAAAGACCTCAACATTTCTGATTCTGAGACTTACAACTGTACTGTTGCTGCATGTGGGGAGATACTGTTTTGGAGTGGCACCAAACTGGACATTATAGGTATGTTCTTCAAGAAGTAAAGTAAAAAAGTAGCACTTTTATTGTGTGTTAACCTTATATCCACCATTTTGTCTTTTTCAGGTGCTGATTCAGCAGAACAGATGATGACTTTTGTAATTATTTCCATTGTTAGAACATTCCTTCTTTTAATTACCATTTCCACAATTACAATTTGGTACTGCGTGAATTCAAAAAGAATACCAAAAGATGGCTGTTCTCCATCTGCCATTCCTCCCTGAGACAGACGATACCGACCAGAAGGAAGACCAGGTTTGTTGATGAAATCAGCTTCTGATCGTCTGTAATATGTAACATATCAATCTAAATTCATGATTGACGAAATAAGCAAAGACATAATCTGAACCTTTTAACCTAATTTTCTTTCATGACTGTCTCCATATTAGAAATAAACTAATAATAATAATAATTAATTATTTTAAGTTACACTGAGTTTTCAAAAGGGAGTTTTGGATTTTTTTGTCTTGTTGTGATTAATCTGAATAACTTTTTTTATTATAAAGGAGCTTTTGTGGGATTTATTTTTTAAATGCATGGGTTATGTTTATAATGTTTTTATGAAATATCTGTATTGACTGCATGATCATATCATCGTATTAGCAATTTACTGCCATGTGATCTACAAATTAAAGTTTGCGAGCCGTGCAATGAGTACTGCTCTAATTCTATCCCTCTCTAGTCTATTTGATCTATTTTTTTTCATTTTCTTTTTTATTATTTAAAGGAAAAAACACTTGACCCTCTAACACTTGCACTTTCTATTCGTTTTCTAACTGCTTGTTTAAAAAAAAGGCCTCTAAAACTAGCTTCCTCTATTATTTTTCTATTTTATCTACTTGTTTTCTTTTTATTGTTTGTGTGTGTTTATATATCCTGGTGGGAACTTAAACCTGAATATACACATACCAATGGGGACTCGTGTCACGGTGGGGAACTAAATTGAGGTCCCCATGGGCACAAAAGCTTATAAATCATACAGAATGATTTTTTTGTTGTTGTTGAGAAAATAACAAAGTTTTCTGTAAGGTATAAGTTTAGGTGTAGGGTTTGTGTAGGGCAATAGAAAATACGGTTTGTACAGTATAAAAAAACATTATGCCTATGGAGAGTCCCTACAAGGCTGTGTGTGTAGGGAGAAAAAAAAAACTTTCTATGTGTAGTGCGTTAGGCTAACCGAGACTTGTCAATGACAAGAATAAGTCATAAGACAAGTTGTTATAGCACTTGCATGTTTTTGCTCTTTTGTTGGTTTTGATTGCTTCTATTGTCCTCATTTGCAAGTCGCTTTGGATAAAAGTGTCTGCTAAATGTAAATGTAAACTGTCCAGTGTCAATCCAGTGACCATACGTCCTCTTTTCCCCGGTTATGGGGAAACGGTGGTAGATGTTACATTTTGTGAAAGACGGCCACTGGTAGGAGGTTTTTTTAGGAGGTTTTTCTTTAGCTGTGTTTATGATCAATCTGCATAACAGTGACTGTAAAACATGTATTTTAGGTATGGAAATTACATTTTTTGATATTTGGGATGGATATGGTCATTGTGCTACTTTGGAGTTACTTTATCTCCCCTCAAACCCAACAAGCCTTCCTCCACCCCCCTTTCTGCATCCTGCCCCCGCTGTCCTCTTTTTTGAAAACTAGTCTGTTCTCATGTCTTGCATTTAGTGAAATATATGAATAATGCAGAAATGAGAAATGGATATACATTCAACAGAGATTAAAATGTTCCTAATTCATACATTTATTCCATAACAGACAGTAGATGTTCTTCAGGACACAAAAACATTTTAGAAATGCATTAAACCAATGATTAAACAGATGTTTGACAATAAAAAACACAACAATAACACAAATGATAATAAGGGTATTTACATGCCCAGAAAAGGTTGAACCTTTAGCATGGTAGTTTGTATTGTACAGGAAACATTCTGGTTAGCATCAATTTTGGTGATTTTTCTGCAATGTGGGCATCTGCTTTAGTGAATATCCTAGCAAAACATATTAGAGGAAGTAGAAATAACCATGAGAATATATATACACTCACCAGCCACTTTATTAGGTACACCTGTTCAATTGCTTGGTGACAAAATTGCTTATCAGACCAATCACATGGCAGCAACTCAATGCATTTAGGCATCTAGATGTGGTGAAGACGACTTGCTGAGTTCAAACGAGCATCAGAATGGGAAGAAAGGGGTTTAAGTGACTTTGAACGTGGAATGGTTGTTGGTGCCAGACGGGCTGGTCTGAGTATTTCAAAAACTGCTGATCTACTGGGATTTTCACACACAACCATCTCTAGGATTTACAGAGAATGATCAGGAAAAAAGAAAAAAAAGCCTTGTTGATGTCAGAGGATAATGGAGGGCAGACTGGTTAGAGATGATAGAAAGACAACAGTAACTCAAATAATCACTCGTTACAACCAAGGTATGCAGAATACCATCTCTGAAACACAACACCTCGAACCCTGAAGCATGAAGCAGCAGAAGACCACACCGGGGCCGCTCCTGTCAGCTAAGAACAGGAAACGGAGGCTACAATTCACAGGCCTCACCAAAATTGGACAATAGAAGATTGGAAAAACGTTGCCTGGTCTGACGAGTCTCGAGTTCTGCTGCAACATTCAGATAGGTTGTCAGAATTTGTCATAAAGAACATAAAGCTGGATCCATCCTGCCTTGTCTCAACGGTTCAGCTGGTGGTGGTGCGGTGGTAATGGTGTGGGATATTTTCTTGGCACACTTTGGTCCCTTAGTACCAATGAGCATCGTTAAACACCACAGCCTACCTGAGTATTGTTGCTGACCATGTCCATCCCTTTATGTATTACCCAATGTGACTACAGTGTACATCTTCTGATGCTACTTCCAGCAGGATAATGCACCATGTCACAAAGCTCAAATCATCTCAGACTGGTTTCTTGAACATGAAAATGAGTTCACTTTACTCAAATGGCCTCCACAGTCACCAGATCTCAATCCAATAGAGCACCTTTGGGATGTGGTGGAACGGGAGATTCGCATCATGGATGTGCAGTCGACAAATCTGCAGCAACTGCGTGATGCTATCATGACAATATGGACCAAAATCTCTGAGGAATGTTTCCAACACCTTGTTGAATCTATGCCACGAAGAATTAAGGCAGTTCTGAAGGCAAAAGGGGGTCCAACCCGGTACTAGCAAGGTGTACCTAATAAAGTGGCCAGTGAGTGTGTGTGTGTATAATATAATATATATATATATCTCAAGTGTCGATATAGTACAGCAGCAAGCTAACCAATAGATGATCTGGGAAAGTATTTCACATTAGACTTAGACAATTAGAATAGATTTACTTGGACAGAGGAGGATGTCTCAATTCAGTGAGCTTTCAGAAGAAAAAGAGTTTAGCAACTGTTAATGTTAAACAAATATTAGACAATTAGACAAATATTAGACCAAGTACTCATGAGTAGTGACTACAGACTTTTATTTTGAAATAGCAATGCACATGTATGATTATAAAAGATTGGTAGAAACCTTGGTTAGTTGTCATACCAAGAGTTAAAAAATATATACCTTTTCCTCTTTTTTTTGAGGAAAAAAAAGCTAGAAAAATGTTTACAATATAAATAAATATTGATAAATTCTCCATTTATGTCTGAGTTAACTATTTTGAGTGCAAAGTATCTTTAATATAAAACACAAAAATGTAGATTTGTACACTTTCATAAACTTTTAAAATGTACTTTTATAACCCTTTTTTCATCTCTAAAATAATTTGCCAATGGTGTCTGCTTTCAAAAGGGATCAACCTTATCTATTACAGCATTAAAGCATTCAACTTGTACAACAATCTGAATGTAATCTGAACTAATTTGAATAATGATATTTTGCAAACTTTGCATTACATATGCATTCTTAATTTTTACATTTAGTTTTGAAGTTGTGGTGGTCTGTTTTTGTTCTTTATGCTACAACAATTAACCTTTAGGCAAGTTTGAAAAATAGGCCACTTTGTGTTCCATCCTGTCTTCGAAACCACATGATGTTTCTCTCTTAGTTTTTGGTTCTTGTGGGCACGTGCAATGGTCTCAACAGCTCATTAAATATATATGCATATCTGCCTCTGACCCAATTACAAGACATAAAAGAAGGCAAACAAGGAAAGTTCAGAAGTACTGGATGTTATTATCATTATGTTCTGAACCCTTCAGCTTTGACATTAATTCTTAAATGATTCCAAGTAGTGCTTAGTTTAAGTGCATATCAGTTTTAATATCGATCAGGTCCAGTTTTAATAATATCAGTTGAATATTGATCGTGGACTATAAGCTGAAACAGCTACTAAAACAGAAACTATGTTGAAGTGAAATTGTAATAATAATTTAGCAAAATACAGAAAGCAGGAACGTACATATTGCTGGAGTAAAGAAGTATCAGGTTAAGCAGCTACAATTACTGATTGCCTTCACCTTTAGGAGCTAACGACCTCCATAGTAAAGCATAAGGTTTTGTTATTATTAAAAATAAAAATCAATAACAATTGTGCTGCAGTTCAAAGTGATATGTGAAGGACAAGAAACAGCTTAGCTTTCCTCAGTGATGTCCGACATTTGATTTTTAAGGCTGGAGTAGATTGTATCCTTTCTCGTCATTCTTGGCTCAGTCTCTGAACTCTCTCTACTGGCATTGTTTTCAGGGAATTGTAGGGTTGTGTAGTTTAGGTTCAGTCTATCTTGATTCTGTGAGGGGAGAAAAAGCAAAGGCATTTGCCCAATGAATGCAAATACCAACTTTTAGCACAGCAACTTTATCTGCGGTGTTCCTGACGCTCAATCAGTTGATCATAGCGGTAGCAGCGCTAAGGTCATGGGTTAAATTCCCAGGAGTGTATAAACTGATCAAAAGTACACTTTGAATGCAATGCAAGTTTTAGATCAAGTGTATGGCTGTAAATACTACAGTGTCAAAATGTTAAGAGATTCTGACTTACAAGAGAAGAACTGGCATCAGGCTCTGGTATGTCTGGTGGAGATGGGTCAGAGACTTCTGAAACATATTAAAACTTGCTTTGTAGTGCTGGTAAAGTAGAAAAATAAGTAATGGGGTTAAAATAACTGAGGCCTTAATTTCATATTGAAATGTACCTGCAAGCAATGCACTCAGTCTTCTCAGTCTTTTACATAGCAATATGTTGATTATTCCACTCAAGAGCAAAATGAGAGTATTGAAGACAAACACCACATGGTAAGGCCAGTATTGAACGCGAACATGATTCTCTAAAACATGGGGTTATGCAAATGAATAAGCTGGCATATCAGTAATGTACAAGAAACACATAACAGCAACAACAAAAAATAAAAATCTATGTTGAATCTCAAAATGATTATTGGCAAAGCATTAAAAGTGCTTATAACATATGCAATTATAATTGTAATATGCATACATATATGTTATGAACTAGTGTAACTAGTGTAAAATGCTTTTTAATCTGTGTTGTATGGGTTTTGGAAGCATCGGCATCCTACGTTGCATGTCATATGTACATAAAGCACTTTTTTTTGCTACATGCCTGTAATAATAAAAAAAATACTTTGGTTTTAGCAGTAATCACTGAAGTACATCTTACCTTTAAAAGATAGGCTTACATTTCCCCACATGGTTTGGTTACTCTGCATGCATTCATAACGTAAGGGTTCTATTGAACTTTCAATACTAAAAATGAAGCGATTGTGTTCTTGTATATTATAAAAGTTTGCGTTACATGTTACAACTTTACATGTTTCATAAACATTCACAGTCATTTTTTCACCTACAGAGGAAACCACAAAATAGGCCTGTTAATGTTATAATAAATATATCTGTAACACTTAAGTACTGACAATGTAATATGATACAAGAGGATATTAACTTACAAATGTTGGGTGTGAAGAGAGTCTCACATGATCAGAGTTCTCAGAGATCTAAGGGGGACAGGCTTTGAACAGTGCTTTATATAGACCACCATATAGACAAAATCACCTTTCACCTCAAGAGGAGCTGTCATTAGTGTGTAAGTCAATTTGGTTTTAACATTGGTGGTGAGGCTACAAACGCCCACACCTTATACATTATATTGTCTATGGCCCCTAGAATGTATTTTCATATCAGTGAGTAAAATACCTTCAAAAATGTCCTCATTTGTAATTCAGTTATATGTATTTAAAGGAAATACACATATTAAAGAACACCCTCCTGTTGTTTGTTAGACAACTCGGAGCTAAACAACTGAATTAGCCAATCAGACTGTTCATTTGATAGTTTGCTTAACCCGTATCATTCATTTGGGAGTCACACTTCACAGTCAAAAGTCATTGAACACCTGAAATATAACTTTTTTTATTTTATTTATTTTCAGCAAAATCAATGTGATATGTTTTTTGTTCTATATTTCTTCTTTTGTATTTTGAGAAAATTTCATTGTACTAATTCATATTTATGCAATAATTATGATATTTTTTTTACCCATTGAAAATAATAATAAACTTTTTAATTATGGCTGTATTTTGTGTTAAAATAGAGACAATGCCTTCAAATTCCAATTTTGGAGGGAGATTAGTGTTATTTTGCCATACTTTTATAGCCACACTAGTTTATTTGTGTGTGCATAATAGTGAGGAACATGCTTTGTGTTACAGTCACACTAGTTCGTATACGTGTGTCTGTCGGGGGGGTTGGTGGAGTGTGTCTATTTTGCACTCCTGGGGCCTCATTTATAAAGCGTGTGTTTGCTCAGATTTGACCTTAGAGTGTGCAGACACTGTTAGACATTTCTGCTATTTCCACTGCATATCACCCAGTATAATACTGCAAATTCATTTTACAGTAAATAACAGTAATACCCTTTGCATCATGGACATTTTCTGTCACGTAAGACCCCACATACAGAGACTTACTGTATTTTAAAAATTGCTGTATACTACCGTATTTGCAGTAACAGTCTCTTTGGCGCTATTCTATTAAGGTCTTCCCCCCCCCCCCCCTAATTTCTTACATTTGGATTGACACAATTTGCCCTACACCATATCTACAATGCCGCAACAGCATGGGACTGACTACACTGGATGTTACATGGCTTGTAATGATTGGAAAATCTGTTTGTCCTTCATGTCAGAAACAGCATGACTGCTTGGAGTACATCTGTACGTCAGAAATATATCAGGGCATCACTTTACTATTCGCATCTATATAATGTATTTTATATTGTTGTCGAGTTGCGAGGAAGCACGGAAGACATGGAAGCAGCACCGTGGGTTTTGCCCGCGAGAGTGGAAGAGTTCCGGAGAACATTTGCGCTGTGTGTCGATGCACCTAACGAGAGAATAAGACCAGCAAGCAAGGTAAAAATATATGTACACTTGTTTGTGTGTTTGTGTCAGATTTTTGCACACCAGTTTAACCCATAGTAATATTCACTCGTCAACATGGCGGTTACAGAACTTTACTAAACTGCGCTATCGTTTCAAACGACTTTTGTCCGTTATTGAATTAAGTTACAGAATTAAAATATTTTTTAACGAGCAACGCTCATCTTATATTAACATTAGGTTAACTAATGTGAAATTTAGTTCAGGTGTTAGTAGTTAATGTTGGCCAGTGTCCTGAGAAAATAGAATCGTATGTTAGCTAAGTTAAACAAGTTTTATGGCTAGCTGCCTTTCTAGTTTTAGAATTAGTTTGTTATAGTTTTTAATGGAATTTAATATTAATATTTTTTTTGTTTTTGTGTTTTAAAGGCAACTGCAATGAAGCATCAAGAAAGACATGAGCATGCCAGCCCCCTGAGACTGATAATTCATGGTAAGAGAACAACTATGGTTTTGAGAGATTTGTGTATTCTATATGAGGTTTGCCTTTTAAACGTGTGCTATTTCTACTTCTTGTTTTTCAGAGAAGACATTTCTGTCTATAACAAAGTTGATGGTGAGCAAAGGTGGCGTTCACTTTTTTGGAGCAATACCTGGGTTTTGCAGATGGCTATGTATTATTTTGCTGCTTGTCTTTTTCCCCCCATTATATTTCTGTTGTCTAAAGATTCTTTGTGAGGATAAGTCCAGAGGATACAACATAATGCACTGCAAAACGTCCTAAGACAGGAGAAATGGTGAAGATGCACTGTTCCAGCATTGGAAGTCTGTATTTTTAAGTGCTATACATGCAATGTTTTAAATAAAAAAAATTGATATATTGCAATTATTGTGTCTGTTTTAATTGAATGCCAGTAGTACATGTAGAGTAAAAATAAAATTAATTCTATATAAAATGATAAAATCTAACAAAATTGTATTAAAATCAATGAATTACAGTAGTTTACTGATGAATTGGATTTATTTACAGTAATTTACTGTAAACCAGTAGAGTTTGCAACTGTAAATCAAATACAGGTTGCTACTGTAAATCTTAATTACAGTAACTTACTGGCAACAGTGTTGACAGTAAGTTACTGTAAAAACCCTTTGAAATGTCTAACAGTGTACACTTAAATCCATGCCAGCACTCATATTTATAAAGACGGTCTTTGACGTGGAAAAGTGCTAAGCATCACATCAGGGTCTGAGCAGACTTACACACTTTTTTATTGTCGGAGTATTGCAGTTTTATTTAAATGTAAGCTATTCTTGCAGCTCGCTGTTCTAAATGATGGATGAGGATTGGTGATCTTTTACATGTTAATAATAACATTAATTATAAGTCGTTTACAAGGCAGAGAGTTGAAACAATTCAATTGCGCGCAAGTTCAAGATCATTTGCGATTTATAGATTTCACATCTGAAAGAGACGCTTATGCGCGTTTTCTGTTCATACATTCATTCTATGAATCAAACGTACGCATATTCAAGATATGATCATAAGATCAAATTTAGGATGGTTTCTGCACAACATTTTATAAATGAGGCCCCTGGTACCAGGCATGTTGTTCTCAGAGGTATTTTTAGATACTTTCCCTTATCCTAGTTTATGTGAAAAGACAACTGACGTTTTGTAAATATTGCTATATTGTCTGAGAGGACAGGGCCAAACCACCATCAGATAATACAACTGAGAATAATAAAAAAAACATGACTTATAAAAAACCCCTTTATATTGTTACTGATGCTGCTGATGCCACAACCTGATGGCTGGCACACCCTCACCTGCTACTGTCCAGAGCACACAGGGACAAATCGTCCAATCCAAATGATTTTCTGGAAATAATTAGATATACATTCATTCTATGAATCAAACGTACGCATAAGATATGATCATAAGATCAAATTTAGGATGGTTTCTGCACAACATTTTATAAATGCGTACCAGAGAGGTATTTTTAGATACTTTCCCTTATCCTAGTTTATGTGAAAAGACTGACTGTAAATATTGCCTGTGGGCCAAACCACCATATTATCAGAATAATACAACATGTAATTGAAGCTGCTGATGCCACATAAATGCTGATTGGCTGATGGCACAGAACCAAACCCTTAATGCTACTGTCCAGAGCACACAGGAAGTCCATCTCATGCTTTAAAGAGTCCTTCAAAATGGAAATGATTTTCTATACTGTTATGAAATATTAGCATTAAATATGTTGATGGTAAAATTGCAGCGTGATACTGGTGAACTCTGACCTGTGATTTATCATTATTAAAAACAGAAGCTCTAGAATGTGACATTATATCCTGTGACCATCATATTGCAGTGTCTGAAGATGTATTCTCCTATTCAAGTGTTTCCACACAATAAGTAATAATGGCCATCAATGGAAAAAAGATGCAAGTACTGGTGCAAAACTTACACATCACTTTTAATCCTCTGGTGTTGTTAAAGGGATAGTTCACCCAAAAATGAAAATTCTGTCATCATTTACTCACTGTCAAGTAGTTCCGAACCTGTAGGAATGTCTTTGTTCTGCTGAACACAAAGTAACTTGTGACTTGACTCTCTCTCCTCTCCACCTGTAGCTGGTGTGTGGTGAGCGCATTGGTGCCGTTGTCCTGTGGCATCATTCAAGTGGATGCTGCACACTGGTGGTGGTTGAGGAGAGACCCCCCACATGAGTGTAAAGCGCTTTGGGTGTACAGCAATGCACAATAAAGCGCTATATAAATGCATCATTCATTCATGTAAGATATTCTGAAGAATGTGGGAAACAGAGCAGTTCTGGGGCACCATTGACTTCCATAGTATTTTTTTTCTACTATGGAAGTCAATGGTGCCCCAAGACAGCCTGGTAACAAACTTTCTTCAAAATATCTTCCTTTGTGTTCGGCAGAACAAAGAAATTCATACAGGTTTGGAGCTGCTTGAGGGTGAGTAAATGATGACAGAATTTTCTTTTTTAGGTGAACTATCCCTTTTAAGACATTATGGACTGGGCACATGTTTTTTTTTTTTGTATAAATCGCTTCATCGGAATGCTACGAAACTCGATGACTCAATGAGAACCATGGACTTGATTCGAAAAAGCTAAATGGTTGTAAAAAAGGTCACTCTTGTGCTGTTCGCAGTCAAAAATGGCCGCATTGGAAATTAATGGGAAATATGCAAAAATACTAAAATGTCGATACTTTTTTTTGTGTGTACAATCTACAAATCATTTATAATGCAGAAAAAAGTGCACATATGAAACTCTAAAGTATCAAGGGCCTCATTTATAAAATGTTGCGAAGAAACCACCCTAAAATTGATCTTACAATCATTTCTCGAAAATGTGTACGTTTGATTCATGTAATGAACGTACGAACAGAAAATGTGCGTATGTGTCTCTTTCAGATGTGAAATCTATTAATCGCAAATGATCTTGAACTTGCACACAATTTAATGGTTTCAGCTCTCTGCCTTGTAAACGACTCCTAATTAATGTCATTAACATATAAAATATCACCAATCATCATAATTTAGAACAGCGAGCTGCAAGAACTGCTTACATTTAAAAAAAACTGCAATACTCGTACGTCTGCTCAGAGCCTGACATGACGCTAAGCACTTTTCCACGTCAAATACCGTCTTTATAAATATGAGCGCTGGCTTGGATTTAAGCGAACACACACTCTAAGATCAAATTTGAGCGTACGCACACTTTATAAATGAGGCCCCATGTTTGGTATGTAAGGTTGTAGCCCAGGCTATGCAGTATTTCTGTAACAGAGCTCGTGTAAAAGAAAATAATATTATATAAATAATAAAACGCAATAACAAAACAAAAATCTAAAAATCAAAAGTGAATGTAATGGTAAAAGTTTCCAAGTAAACAGACAACATTAATTTGCAAAAGATAATGGATTTTTTTCTTCTTCCAAAACAGAGGTCAACCAAGGGAGGAAATGTCAAAGGCAATATATTTTAATAGCAATAATCATTTTGTTATTATTTGTACCAACGTAAATGCAGACTCAATGAGTGCCATCTTCAGATAACAGTTTTTTTTATAAATAGATAGTTTATAGCATAATATTTTATATTAGATTTGATTGTATCTTGTACTGTTTAGTTCATCATGCTTTTTTCATTGGCTAAAGTAAAGAAAACTTGTTTAGTTTTTCCGGTGGTTCCTCTGTTAGGACCGTATCTGTGAATAGACATCAGTATGCTGGGAAATGTTGGGTTGTTTAACACCTCTAGAGGGCCGTGATTTACTGCTGAAGCTCACAGAGGTGTAAGTCAAGACATTTGCATCTCCAACCTGATGAAGAAAGATCATTTCAGATATTTCTGTTAGAAAGGCATCTGTTCATAAACTGATACAAATTACAAGTATAGAAAACCTAAAATTATTGAAAAATGTAACGCTGAAAATCTTAGAAAACAAACCTAATATACAGTTGTTCAGTGCACTCAATAAACTTCTGAAATAGCATCAATATGACATCAAATTTATCATTATAAATAAAATTGCGATTTACCCGAGTGCCTTCAGATGTTTCTTGATTACAAGATCTGTTGACTGACACAAAGTAATTGATTCGGAGCTTTATATTTTTGCAAATAAAACTAGGAATTGGATTTAAAGACAAATATGATACCTGATGAGTTGCCTTTGTCTTTACATTGCACAGCCAGGAGTAAGACCATTATTAGCACAGAAATTATATTTGATGAAACCAGTATGAGAAATAAATGACTTGTTGTCAACTTGCTATCTGCAAGAAAAAAAAAAATGTTTAAAACATGAAAATACTTTGAAAATCTCAATGGTCGTAAAGGTTGCTAACACTTAAAAAACATCTATTTAGTTTGAAATATTGTATTAAAATACATTTGTATTACTTTTTTTCTACCAAAGTTATATACAAACTACATTATTTGAGGGATGCAGTAGTAGACCGTATATGAACAGACATGTATTATGGTTTATGTAATTTATAATGTTTTGTTTTTTATGTTTTGTCAATGGCAAAGGCATAAAAATTATACTGACATGACAACATCAAGAAACACACTGAAAATATGAATAAACAAATTGTATTTCACTTAATAGAATTGAACACTTTACCAGGTATTGAGCTGATTTCCAGAGAAGTTCCATTTCCAAACAGTATCTTGCCGCATGCGAGTACAGCACAGTAGTAAGTGCCAGCATCAGAAAGACTGAGGTTCCTCTTTGTGAGGCTGTAAATGCAGGTTTGTGTAGAAGAATCAACGCTACAGCTCTCTTCATGTTTCTTCATATCTCCATCAGTGTAAATGATGCCAGGACCGGATTCTTCTGCAGCCTCTCTGAACCAGTAAGCATGGTGTCCTTTACATTTCTGATCTACTGTTTGCACTCTACACATGAGAGCAATGTTGTCCCCAATGTGAACTTTATCTGAAGTAGGCTCCTGAAGAACTGTTGTTGAGGTGTGCTCTTCTTTAAAGCAAAACAATAAGCCATTTTAAATAAGTATTTTTACTATGCTATTTTAATTGTTATAGTCTCTTCATTACAACCAATATTTATTATTATATATAACGAAAAGTCAAGCATACCGTTAAGCATCAAAAATGTTCCAGGTCCAAAATCCAGTTCTCCTAAAGTTATCACTCCACAAAAGTACATTGCTATGTCTTCCTTTCTTGTTAAGGAAATGTGTAAATGATAAATATCTGTGCTTATTGTTACATTAAAACGACCATCATTATATCCATCAGTAAAATCAACATTTGTCAGGTAAATGTAACTTTTTGAAATGATCTGAAGGTTCATTCCCATCTCCTGCTTGTACCACGCTATATTGTTATAATCTTTCTTGGGTAAGTAGCACTCAATAGTGACGTTATCCCCCAATTTAGAGGTTTGCAAACGTTTTGGCTGCCGAACGTTTTGTGCTCCAATGCAACCTGAATTGAAAAAGCAGTAGATGTGTTACACAAAACTTTTATATAAAATTAATTTGAGGATCTTAGTTACTTTGGATGAATTTCTGATAACACATTTAAAAAAAATGCTAAAGTTAAAATGTACTAATAAATTGTCATAACTGGTCGATTCTATTATTTAAACAGTTAAATCAATCTTTCAATCATACTTACAAACAAAGGTGAGTAATAAAGCTGCGCTCATGTTGCTTTGATTTGCTAGCAAAGAATAAGAGATGACGAGGTGCACAATCGAAGTAACTAAATCAAATGGAAACTGATCCTAGACGTGATTGGTTATTCTCATATGACAAAGTCAGATTTCATTGGCTGTAGGTTTTGGGTGTAAGGTGGCACTCTCACAAGCAAAGGAAATGGTTCTTCTTATGAACACCAATAATGAAAACAAATAAAAAAATCTATATGATATTTTATAAAAGTACTTAAAATGACTTTAAAATGCTTTAAGTGATGAATATATTTGTTATTATTTCAGACGAATTGTACAGACACATTAATTTTGTTTCCTTTGAACTTTTTTATATTTAATTGTAAATGTTAAATGAATTAAGTGTCAACCTTAATTACTAATGAACCTTAAATGGTGTTTAAAACCACAGCAGCTCCATGTGAGGGGTGTTGCTTGGCCTGTGCAGATGGGTTACTAGGCTGTGTAGGCCGAGCAGAGCTTAATCAGGCTTGTTTTTACGTTTCTTGTCATTTTTTATATTTACATTTGCACAAAAAGTAAGGCTGGCAGTGCTGTATTGTTCCACATGTCCTTGTCCATGGTGCTGAATCATGCCAACTGAGTTTATGGCTTCAACAAAATAATGCTTCAGTAGTTGTGTACAATACATTGATGACCACAGTGTTATGAATACAGTAACAGAAAATAAGACCAACATTGAAGCTGAGATGTAATGATGGAGATTCTAATCTCAAAGATATTCACAGAGAGACAGACGTAAGGGAATCAGTGGGCATTAAACTCACTATGAGATCAAACTGGACAATTCCTATTTTTTAAGAATATTGCTGTGTTCATTATGCATTAGTTATTATTGCACATTATATTTTAATTAATATATTAAACTATAAAGAATAGCCAAATGAATGAGCCAATTGTTGCCTTTTCTCTTTACAATTAACTGCATATCTAAAGTGAACTTATTCAAAACTATGTAATACAACCCCATAATTTATGTTTTTATTGATTGATTAAATTATTGATTGTCTTATATTTTTACTATGATGTGGCCTTTTCATCTCACATTCTAGTAAATCCTCAGTTAGATTGTCTGTGGTCATGTGTCACACATTTAACAGAGAATATACTGTACTAATGTAACAGAGGCCAGCTAGTAGATGCTGTGCAGGTAAACCTCACTCCCCTGATCTCAAATAATAATACATGTTATTTAAAGGCACCTTTCAGAGCACTCAAGGACACCGTACAATTGAGTGCTAATCATAAAATCTAGACAACAATACAACAAACAACAACTATTGACATTAGATAATTTAAAATTGATCAGAGAAAGCTAATCTAAACAAGTAAGTTAAGACATGATTTGAAAGTAGTCAGACAGTCACTTTCTCGTATAGGTCGTATAGGAGCAGCACAACTGAGTGTCCTAGACCTCATAATGGCTAAACGAACAGAAGGAACAACAAGGGAAACGGATGAAGAAGATCTGAGAGTATGCTTTGGGTGTAAATATGAAGCAAATCAGAGAGATATGGTGGCACAGAATTATGAAGGAGCTTTAAAAGTGAGAAGTAGTCTACTCTATAGTATACTTCTACTCTACGATGTTTAACAGGAAGCTAGTGAAGATGGTAGAGAACTGGAGTTATATGCTCAATGGAGGAGGTTCTAGCAATTATAAGGGCAGCTGAATTCTGCACCAGTTGAAGTTCTGGACCAGTTGGCTGCAGCCTTTAGCCTCCTTGTTAGTGCGCTCGCCTCCCACGACAGACACCTAATTTCGAGACCCGCTCGGAGCAGGCGAGTAGGACCCGTTACATTGGTACGTTGGCCTGGATGGGAGTACAGGTAAACCTCACTCCCTTAATGAAAATGAATAAAGAAAAACAGTTTGTAATGTGTGCAATTCAAAGAAAAAAGTTAGATAAGATTTAAGGTGTTATTGTGGATTTATAACGTTAGCATAAATACAATTATTCAATTCATCATGTATAGGTAATTAATTTATTTACATTGTTTTGGTGCATTGTTTTGATGCTTTTAACTGTAAAACAGAGCATTTGTTGACATTCCACCTTGAGGGCATGAGGGCAACTGTCACATTTTTGAAAGTAACAGTTTTTACACTACACTTGAGCTGGCATGGAAACTTCTGACCACAGAAATGTGAGCTGTGCATGCTGGGGGCTTTCTGACTGCTCTTTTCTATTTTCATTCTTACAGTTTGGCTGCAAACTGAGCAGTAGGTTGGGCTCAAAGTCCAAAACCACAAGTGCATATTGCATCAAAGCTACAGTCTGTGCAAACAACAGAACGGTTGCTCAAATTTCTTTTGTACCTGAAGGTCTTTTTGTTCCTCTCAATGTAAGGTAAGTTTATAAGCATAAATGCAATCCATAGACCAAATTCATCTCTGCTTTAGCAGCTTTGATCTCTCAATTGATTCAGTATATTTCTAACTTTTTTGCTTTAACTTTTAATTATAATTGTTTATTAAAATTGCTTTTCACCTGCAAAAAAGTATACCAAAGCAAATTAGATTTTTTTTTTCCCCCAGACAACTACAAAATTTTAAATGTAATGTATAATTTATCTGTAATGTTTGTTATTGTATACAATGTATATAATTAATGTTGTTAATGTACACAATTTTTCAAGTAGTTTTTTTTCAACATCAATTATTTCTCACATTGTTTCAGACCTTATGTGTTATTTCCGTAACCACGGTAGTCCGTTGTGAAGGAGGGGCATTTGTTAAAGTAAGAGAAGTGTCTCGTGAGAATACTGCTGGGTAAACCATGTGGTTTTGTTGCTGTGTTAGAGGGTAAATCTTGTGGTTGGAAAACATCTAAACATTGATACATAAACATTCAAAAGAAAACAACACATGCCATTGTGAAACTTAGTCTAAAGCAGTCTAACTTTCTTTGTTCTGAATCTAAAATATGTACAAAAATTACACATAATAGTAAATGTATAAATACATTTTATACTAATCAACAGACTTGTTTTAAGCCTTTTCTGTTTCCTGAATTGTTGCTATTTTTGTACTGTATTTGTTTATTTAACAAATCATTAGTATTACTAATGTAAATTACATGCAAAGCTCAATGCATGAGTTGGTCCACTGATGTTCACCGCAGCAAAGCTCAGTCTGCTCTGAACAACTACTTCTTCTTAATGACTCTACAGGAAATGCGTAAATTGTCTCCGCCTACTGTATTAGGTCTCACATAATTTCCTTATACAGAAAATAGCTCCTCTTCTTTGAGGCTCATGGTTAGTGCTGCTAAAGTTTATTTTTCTTTATTATTTCATTTCATATAATTTATTCCACACTTCTCATCTCTGAGCGTCAGCTATTGAATCTGAGTCTGTTACAGGACAGATCATAATGTAAGAGATCAGATGTTGCTTCTGTCTGAGCTTCATAACCCAGATTTAAAAATACTATCTCCTTTTTAATGTGTGTCAATAAATCAGGATGTCATACAATCTGGTGTTTGTTACTCTTGTATTTGTTTGAATAGATCACATAATACACATATTATATATATATATATCGAACAGTATTGACAGGAAAAAAATATTAATTTGGACACCTTTATCTGAAACAGAAATCTGCTATACCTAAGAAGAAACGTTAACTTAAAAAAACTTTAATATTGTGTTAATTAGAAATCCTTCTGCTGCGATGCTCCAATGTGACAATCTCTCATCACATTATCACTTCGCAGACAAGGCCTCACTTGATTTGACTTGTTTTCTGTGCAGCATATTTGGTTTAGATATTTGCTACACAAATATTTGAAGAATCTGAAAGGCTGGTTGGTCAGTGCCTTTCGGTTTGTTTTGTCATGTTTATATATATAAAAAAATATCCCTTTATTGCTGAGCACACGCAAAGGCTGCATGGTGTAGATCATCTGTGTTGAAATGAAGGCTACAGTCACTGTGTTCATTTTTTTGAGTCTCTTTGGACTGAACTATAGTCTCTAAGGCTAGTACTGCAGAAAGCACCATGCTGACTGTCACAATTGACTCTGCATCCTCTTTGGACTGAGATTCTACAATCCAACTCACTGACTGTGTGAGCAGACATACTGAAGTCACATCTTTGTAAAGCGCGAGAAAGAATGCAACCTGGAAAGCTTTATTCACAGCACAGAAATACTGCAGAAAGCACCATGCTGACCTGTCCACTGTCAATAAAGAAGAAGCACATCTGCTCTCCACTATTCCAGAAATCAATGTAGGATATTTTTGGATTGGACTGCACATGGTTTCTAACAACCTAGAAAAATGGAGTTGGTTTGGAGGTGAGGATGAAAAAAAAAAACATGACTCGGAACATTTGGGAATCCAACAGTGTCACTGAAGAGTGTGGCTGTGTGAGCAGACACTAAACTAGAACTATAAACTAGGCTCCGTAATGCAGCTATCACTTGGTGAGTGATAAACGCAGAACAATACTAGAGACTAAACAGAAAATAAACACAGAATAGCTTGGTAAAGTAGCTAACACTAGGAGAGTGATAAACGGCAGACAAAACCCTGCGATCTGAACAGGATCTGAGTAGGTGTTATATAGTGTGTGTAATAGCTCTCAGGTGAGCGTGTGATTGGTGACAGCTGTGTGATCAGTACAATGGATGATGGGAAATGCAGTCCAGTGTGATGTGTAACAATCTGTGTGGTGTAAGAGTCAATATGATGGAAAGGAGAACTCTTGTGGCAGTCGGACGAAAGGTCACAAACCAGATTCATGACTACAATGCTATGTGAATTTATTATTTGCCATTCTACTGTAGGGAGGTCTTTGAGCCCGTTCTAGTGCATCAGAATAATACATTGGATTAATCCCTGAACTACATTGACCTGGTGAGCCCAACTTTTCAAATAAATATGGAAGAGGTAATAAGATTCTAACATCCCAGACAGCTTATGAGTGGACTGGTCTGCGTTTTATGGTTGGTCATTGGTTCTGGGTCAGTGGTGATAATCTTCAATATAAAGCCTGGCCTGCTAGAAACCTTCGCCGTGGAGCTCTGGATAGAAGGAGGAACATTTGGCAACCCAAAGACTGTGAGAAACTCAACTTTATCTGCCTCAGGAAGCCATAAATGTTCTTCATTCCACAAATGATTCTCCACTTTAAAACAGGCGTGATTGTGCTCAGCTTTCTCTACATATTTAGCAAATATTTACAGTTAAATAATGGCAGAATTTTTAAACAACAATCATATGACTCCCTTCAATGATTACCTATTAAATTTGGAGTTTGTACTAATAATTTGAATGGATCACTTGTTTCCATTGTTTCAAAGTGTATTTGTATTGGGTGTTTATGGTTTCTGTAAACTTGTTAATCAAATATATAAATAACACTGATTGGTCTCTGCCTTTTTTATTGAAAAAAATAAGAGAACTGTGATGATATGGATCTTGTTATCACTGAGCATTCACATGCCTGTGTAGACTTTTATTTATTTTTTTTTTTTGGATTAAAATAGTTTCAGAAAACATAAGTCAGAGGACCAATAGCACTTAGAAGTGTTGAGAGAGTGTAATTTGTTCGTGTGCTATAGATTGCCAACCCGGAGCGCCATCTCTTGGTTTCAGCTGATTTGCCAAGACAATTTCTCTAATCCTGTCCTGTGTTCCGTATTCTCTTACGTCTGTTGGAATGAGAACTAGCTATGCCCGATACGCGAATGAGTCACTCTTTTTGATTCGGTTCTTTTTTGAGAGTTGATCACAGACGATTGGAATTGGTTCAATATATTAATCTAAATAATTAGATCACGCACAGACATATTCATTTTATCAGAGGATGGTTTGCATCAAAAATATAGTGTGATGCAGGGTGCAAACTTTACTAAGACATGGGCTCCCCTGAAAACGTGATTTGAGAGATTTTGGCAGGTCTCAAAAATATTGACAATGTGTTATTTCGACGTGCAATTTCAGTTTTGTGTAATGTGCTCATCGTGGATTATTATGTGTAAAATTGCAACAAAAACAAAATAAAATCACTAATTCATGCATGACGGCTATTTAAACCTAATTCACTTCAATAAAGATAACTATACATGCTATTCTTGTCATGAGCATCAAGGCGTGGGGACGCTGCGGTGCAAATTCCACTCATGTTTAGTAGCCTACCCTGCTGAAAAAAACAATAGAACCCTGCCCAAAACACAAGAGAAAATGTAATGGATTTAATGGTTATAATGGGAATTGTATTGGAAACAATAATGGTGTCTACTGGTATGTGATGGATTCTAATGGTGGGATGTTAAATCCTATTGGAAAAATGCCCAAAACACACTACAAACAAGAATTTTGTAATGGTTTTACTGGGAAAAGCTAATGGTTTATAATGGTATTTTAATGGAAACCATTGGAATTTCTGTGATGGTTTCTATTGGGCTTCTATTGTTTTTTTTTTTAGCAGGGTACATGTTAACTCAAATATTCGTAAAAAAAAAAAAAGTTGAGGCTGTTATCATCATATAGCCACCATGGCAAAAAAGAGCACAAGGCAGTTTAATTAATTTTGGTTTTACTAAGAAATTGTGTTAAGGCAAGGCATGTTATTCACAATTATGTGTTGTGACTGGGTTATGTAGGTCTGCGTGACTCTCGATGTCTTACGCCTAATTCAACGGAGGAACTATGGTATTTTTCTGTAGCCTGATGAGTAACTTTATGTTCATGTGAACTCAAAGACAGCCGGATGCTTGGTTTGTAGAATAGGGTAAATCCTGAAAGTGATTTATCCTATATAGTGCTTGCATGAAGCAAGTAGTGCATACACTTGTAGCTCTTATGTATCTTTGGAAGTCATTATAAGTCCATCGCAAGCGCACAAAGCGCACTGGGGAGATAGTCATAGACTGATTGAATGAGGTTTTTGCTGTAAAAAACATCTTAAGTGCAGCCGCTGAACAACTATGCTTGTTGTGCGCTTTACTTTGCTTGCATGATATGTTTTCATTTCTATCAGCATATTTGCAATGATGCGTGCATTCTTTAAACATTTGTTACACAAATACTTTAAGGGTCACCTTTTGATTGGCCAGTGCTATACAGCATTTTTATTGGTCTAGTAAAAAACATTTAAAGGTGTGGTAACATTAATGCTGAGTGTGCAAAAGGCATTAGAGCATCTGTATATAAATGAAGGATGCAGTCACTGTGTTTTTGTTTGAGTCTGAATATACATAATATGTATGTACATATATATATATATATATATAACACAGATGTACTGCAGAAAGTGTCCACTGCCAATAAAGAGGCAATCTTGAGTTTGTCAGTCTTGTATTTGTTTGAGGAGATTTGCCTGCATGACCAAGTGTAAGGGTTCTGAAAACATTTGTTACTTAAATACAAAAGTATCATCCTCTCATGACAGCGCTGAGTGAACATAAAGACGGCGAGGAGGCAACGTCTGACAGCTGGAACAATGAGAAGTAAACAACTAGATGAGAAGTGCATTGTATTTTTTTAGGTAAATTACAAAAGCATAAAAATGTTAATGGAAGAATTCTAATCAAACACTAAGAAAAAATGTCATTATGAATTGCTTTGACTGGACAACTTTATGCCATATCTGAAAAAAAGCTATGCTTAAAAAGAATTTAAAAGATGCCAAAAAAAACTTGCCAGCCACTCAAAACAAAACTTCCAAACTCCAACATAATCAATTCATAAAACTACCCCCTAATTATATATGGCTTCTAAGCCCATGGATGAAAAGGGTCAAAATGTAAGTGTTTATTTAAAATCAACAAACAGACAAGAGGCTCTGTTTTTTTGTGTGTGTGTGAAAACCATACAGGCATAAAACCAACAATATGGGGACAAATTTGCAGATTTTGTTTTTCAGAAACCACAAATTTGCCTTGCCCTTCTATTGTATTGCTGATCAAACATAAAGGCTGCAGTGTATGCACACCTTTTTAATCCTTTGTATTTAATAAATTGTGTTTTAAAAACAATGTTTATGCAAGATTTGAATGGGCTAGCTGAGATATACATCATATAGTTTATGCATGATTAATTAAACATTTTGATTACACTATTCCCATATATTGTGTTCGATTAGGTGGATTGTTTAGGACTGTATTCTCCCTTTCCAGCAGCCCATAAAATTTTTAGAATTATAATATTATTTATCAATTTCACCGGGGAAAAGAAAAATACACAAAGAAAGATCACCATCAATTAAACTTAAATTACTCTTAAAATTAATCCTTATCACAACAATACCTCTATCTAAACGACATATTTAAGAGAAGTGACTATACATTTTATTTTAGTTTATAATAATTATATTTTACTATTATATTTAGACTTGTTCATATTTGGGGAAATATTTGCAGTAACATAATGGCTGACTTACTCATGTTGCAATCATTCAAACATCTCTATTTTTTGTGCACCCAATTTGATTGGATCAGTTGTTTTTCTTGTATCAAGAGTAGATTTGTATTGGGTGTGTATGGTGTACATTTTTAATCAAATACATGACAGACAAGCTGGTTTTCTGTGCCTTTTTGATTTCTTAAAAAAAATCTAATAAAGTAGAGAACTGTGGCTTTTGGGATTTGAGTTTTTGGACTAAGATAGTCTCAGTAAAAAATAAAACAAAAAACAAAGTGAGTGTATACTTCAAAGAAATGCACAAATCCATTTCTAGAGAATGTATGCATGAGGAGGTAAGAATGAAGAGTGTAAAAAACAAACTGTATCAATGTAAAAGAAAATGTACTTAAATGTTCTGCTTTCATATGCCAGTAGAAAATATCATAATTTTTACAAGGTGTGTAATAACAGTGTTGCAGAAATGTAAGAGCCTGGGTTGATCAAATGCGTTAGCAAAGCGGTCGGTATCAATCGGAGAGGTCACGCACTGAATCGCTTGGAGAAGTTTTTCACACAGTAAAATAGTAATGCGATACAACAGATTGACAGTATTCATGAATGAAGGATGAATAAAGTATGTCATTAAATATTTGGTATTTTTAGTATATAGTAGCCATATATAGTTACTTGGCTGCATTTATATGATTACAATAAATCTGTGTAAACACTTTTTAAAAGAACTAAATTTATTTTTTATTTGTATTATGTTGTTTTATATAAAATGATCATCATGTGGTAACAAACTGCTGAGGATTTTAAATAATAATTCCATTGCTTATTTCCAAATGTATTTATTTCTTTAAAATGCAAAACAAGTGGTAATAGAACCAACAAGAAACCAGAATTATTAAATTTCATACAGTTCCTATTCCTAGAAATTATTACTTAGGCCTACTATTTTTTTGATATGTTGATTCTCAGTCATATCAGAATGGTGTCATATCAGACATGTCATATTACATACATGTCACATCTCATATCAGAATGGTGTTGTGCTCATAACTTTGCTTGAACTGCATGACCTGTTTTCTTTACTATTAGAATACTTGCAAAGATGAATGATTTCTTTAAACATTTGTAACACAAATACCGGTGTGACCTTCTGATTGGCCAGTACCCTTATGTTTTTTTATTGGTCTCATTTACAAAAACAAATAGAAGAAAAACCATTTAAGATGTGTGATAATATTATAGTCCCTGAGCACACACATTACTGTGTAAATTGTCCGTACAGAAATGAAGGCTGCAGTCACTGTGTTTTTACTTTTGAGTCTTTTTGGACTGAACTTCAGTTTCTATACAGAATACACTACATTGAGAAAGAAAAAATGACTTGGAATGATGCACATAAATACTGCAGAGACAACTACGATGACCTTTCCACTATAAATAAAGAGGCAGAAATGCATGGAGGCCTTCGGCCCAGTTTTGGTGCATCAGAATAAGACGTGGGATGAAGCCCTGGACTATAGCAGAAAAGGGTACACTGATCTGGCAAGTCTGAGTTCTGAGGCAATTATGATATAGATTGATCTCTTATCTTCAAAACATTAGAGGGGTGTGATAACATTATCATTGGATTCCTACAAAGGTTTCACTGCTTTGTAGATTATCTGTTAGAGAAGAAATCTGAGATGCGGTGGCAGGCAGCTGATTATATAGACAGACGCCCCTCCCATTTTGGCAGGCTGCATAGCCATTGGCTCGCTCGCCACCACCGTGCATTGGTTAGTTTTTTTATCCTACACGAACCAGTCACGTGCAGTTATAACTGAGTGATTGAAATAGGCTTCAGTTGAAGAGGAAAACAAATAGTTTTTCCCCTATACTAAGTGTCAATATCTCGACACAGTACGAATGAAATATCGAAAAGGAACAGACAATGCACTACTGATCACGAAATGAAAACAGTTACTCACACTTTTGTGGTCCAATATATTCAACCCAGCAGTGTCAGGGTAAATGATGAGAGGTTCAATCGCAAATGCAGATAATACTATGTATTAGGCAGACAGGAGTACACACAAGAAGTCTGGTGGAAGGAATCGTGGATGCAAGGGATGGTCAGTTCCTCTGTAGTGCAGAGCGAAGGTAAGAGCTGAAGGTAATCCAACTCCAAATACAAAAGAGCTGAAATCCGACTAGTCCAGGAGTCCACAGCAAACAGGAACAGTGACCAGGCACGGAAAACTGCACGAGACAGAAACATACACACACATGAGTAACCAACAATCTGACAAACCCAAGCCGGAGAGCTTAAGTAGGAGCACTGATGAGCCACAGCTGAAGCTGATAACTCATCAGCGGCACTACACAAAAGGACCAGAAGAGGCCAGTGAATACTGTGAACCGTGACAAGCAGTCTTTTGGTTTCAGTCTTTTTGAAAATCCTGTGTCGAATTGTTCCTTGTTTGAAAATGAATCTGGGGTAAAATCAAGTGAGCAAAGTACCAAGTGCTTACTGATATGGTCTGGCACTTCATAAAATATAAAGTTGATCAAATAAAGTTTATTGTTTGGTTTCTGAGAAGAACTGCATGTGTAGCTCTTATCATTTACCTATTATGTATGTGAATCAGTGGGCAGGGCTAAACAGGCAGCGCTGTAGAAGCAGACATTGATCTTCTTCTGCGGAGGCAGTGTTTAGCCACATTATTACGTCATAAAGTTGCACATTCCAAAAACTATTGTTTTGGCAGATTGGCTTAAATATAAGCTGGTTTTAGACTAACGAGGAAGTAAATTAAGTTCTGAAACATATGACCCTTAAAATTAAATGACCCCTTTAAAGCTTTGGAGAAAGGCAGAGTTTGATTCTTTTTTCTTCTGGGTTGGACTATACATATGTTTGGTCTGGAGACACTAAAGAATGTGTCGACTGGCCTGTGCTTTATGGCTGGTCATTGGTTCTGGGTCGGTGGAGATGACCTTTAATATAAAGCTTGGTCTGTGGGAAGAGAGATCCAGTGCCCTGCTGGAAATCTGCGCTGTGAAGATCTGGATAGAAATGTGTATATCTGGAACTCTAGATACAGAAGAAAAGGTTCCAGCTCCATCTTCTCTTTCATTCCACAAAAAATAAAATAAAATAAATAAATAAATGTGCATGACTGTACTAATCAATCTTGGACAAATACATAGCTTAACACAGTGAATGTGCGGTCATACAACTCTTTTTACTTATGAGTTATTAACTATAGATTGTTTTGATATTAGTTCACTGAAATCTGACTCCTGCTTTCCAAGACATAAATTGTTTAGATTATATCTAGTTTTGCAAATTTGCACATTTTTGTATAGTGTATTTTTATGTATATTGTCTATACGTATACTGCTGCAACTGTGAATTTGAATATTACTAATAAAGAATCTGTATGATGTATGGTTGAGGAACCACTAGAAGAAATTCACGCGAATAAAGAAGAGCAATACATTTGTGTAATAAATAAATAAAACAAAATACATACATAAAAATTCACAATTGTGTCCACATCATAAATACATTTGTGATTTATGTTATGTATATATTTATGTCCACAGCTCTAGTAGTCACCTGAAAATTCTGATTTAGTTTTCCTCAGTGATGTTTGATATTTGACATTTAAGGCTGGAATAGACTGTGATGTTTCTGCTCTTCTCTCTCGGCTCATTCTCTGAGCTCTCTGCTTTTGTGTTGTCTTCGGGGAACTGTACCGTTGTGTAGTTAAGGTCCATACTCTCTTGATCCTGTGACGAGGGGAAAAAGTCATATGTATTATTAAATATGTATTAAATACATACAAAACTAATATGTATTTGGTATATTGTATGTACAATGCCTGAAGATTTATCCTGAGTATCAAATTTTAAATTAAACTAATTAGATCTTGTGAAATACACTATTACTGACATCAGATGCTGAGTTTGGTTGATGAGAGACAGCCAGATGAAGCCTCCTCCGATGGGCTACAAGAACCAAAAAGAAAGGGATAAAATAAAAATAATGGTAACATATTACATCAAAATAATATTTGAATGAATGGCCCCTGCTGAATCTCTCTCTCTCTCTCTCTCTCTCTCTCTCTCTCTCTCTCTCTCTCTCTCTCTCTCTCTCTCTCTCAATAAATATATAAATAAATAAAACTAAATCAATCAATCAATCAATCAATCAATTTAATCATTATTAAATCCTTTGTAAAATATAGCATCTATTGAATATCTTCGTAACATTACAATATTGGTTTTATTTATAATTTTAGAAAACAAATTTAAAAAGCATTAAAATGTACTTTACCAGCACACAGTTCACATTTTTTTCTCCTCAGTCTGTCACATAGAATTATGTTCACGATTCCACTGAAGAGCAAAATCACAATATTGCAGACAAACACCACATGGAAGAGTGCTGAACAATCTGAATGAACCGAAAGAAAGAAAGAAAGAAAGAAAGAAAGAAAGAAAGAAAGAAAGAAAGAAAGAAAGAAAGAAAGAAAGAAAGAAAGAAAGAAAGAAAGAAAGAAAAAGAAAGAAAGAAAGAAAGAAAGAAAGAAAGAAAGAAAGAAAGAAAGAAAGAAAGAAAGAAAGAAGGAAGAAAGAAGAAAGAAAGAAAGAAAGAAAGAAAGAAAGAAAGAAAGAAAAAGAAAGAAAGAAAGAAAGAAAGAAAGAAAGAAAGAAAGAAAGAAAGAAAGAAAGAAAGAAAGATAATTATCTTTATGGAACAAATTATATATACACATATATAATATATATCTAACCCTATATATATATATATATATATATTATTTGAAAATTAAAATCATAATTAGTATTAGTTGCTATATAGGACTGATAACCTCCTGTTTTGCATTAAGTGGAAATGTATAGATTATTATTTTATTCCTGGGTGGACTATTGTATCCTAAGAGTAAGTTACTTAAGAATGCTGTTGTTATTCTATTATTGTATTATTGTTCTAAACTATTGGGGATTTTTTTTCACATAATCTATATACAATATATATTAATCTGTGAGATGTATAATAATAATAATAATATAGTAATGTGTTATTATTATGATTATTATTATATTGTAAAGTTACATCTACTTATATTTTTGTTTATAATTATTGTTTTACATTTTGAATACAGAAAATACAAAGGCCTATAATTAGCAAAATACTAGCATTTACAAAATAAAACAATAAAAAATAATCTTGATTAGAAAAATGAGAATACATTTATATAAAAAAAATGCAATGGTTCTTTACCTTATCACTTACTGCAAAAGAAGAAGTTATTAGTCAGATATTTAGCAAATGAATAATTATGATATCAGTAAAAATATATAATATTCTATTTTCTGGATGGGATATTGATTTCCAAAAGCAAGTTACTTCAAAATTGTGTGATTATTCTAAATAATAATAATAATAACAAATTATGCCAGATGCCAAAAGCAATGCAGTTTGGAAATTGCAACTGTAATATTAAAGTAAGTATGTATTTGTATATTACAGAAACTTGAGAGACAGTTTGCACAAGCAGATATTATAGAAATATTACCAGGCATTGTGTCACCTAAAACAGAGAGACATAAAATAGGATTGTTTAACACAAACAATTTTTGTACATTTAAAATATAGTATATATCTACTTATCTCAGTTTAAGTAGTAAAAGTGACTTACGCATCGATTAACTCGAGTGCCAACGAGCGAGATCTCATCACACAGTGCTGTGAAGAGAGCGTCTTTGAGCTGTGCTTTATATAGGACGACACACAGTATACAGAGTTGTGTAACTCAAGGAGAGCAAAGTGCACAGGTGTGGGTTTGCTCTAATTGTTGGTTCAAACTAACTATATATTGTTTCAATGTTTACGTTTAGAATTGTATTTAATTTCATATGTTTTGTGTTCAGATTTTTAAACATTGACACCAAACTATGCCAATTACCTAATGTGAATATATAAAAAAAATTTTTTAATTGCATTATTAAATTACATATTAATTATTTTGTGCATATCAGATAAGTATTAGGTTATCTTGAAAAAAGTAAACTCATGCGCCAAATACAGTCCAACTTTGCTGTTGCCACATGTGTTCATTTAATTTAATAGGACAGGCCACATTTTTCATGGCAAATATGCCATATTAGCCACAAAAATACTCTATGTACATTTTCAGAATTGTAATTCAATGTTTGTATGTAAAGCAGTGACAGTGGTAAGTATAAGGTTGCACGTCCTTGTCCATGGTGCTGAATATATACAAGAGTACATCAGTATTTACAGTAAATTATGTTATTTTGTTTTAAATGTTTGATCATAAATTATTTTATTAATGGTTGAAAAATAACACATTAGCTTTAAGGATTTATATGAGATCCATCTTTTTTTTTACTATACATTTTTCTATCTGGCATGAAAACACCACCTGGGTGGGATATTAGTGTAATGTGAACTTTATTATGGGACTAATTTACTTCTATATTAAAAGTACAGTGTGAACAGTTTCTCAGGAAATGTGTGACCACATAAATGTGCGCTCTGATGGGGCTTTTCTGAGGTTTGGTTTATTTTCACTCTTGCAGGTTCAGCTTTGTTGCCTGAGATCATGGTTGAAAAGTGAAACTGCACGTAGCATCTCATCTGTCTGCAAACATAAAGCATCAAACTAAATGGGTGATCATATGTTCTGTTTCTCAAACAGCTAATTTGTGCAATAAAAACAATGGAAGTAAAATGGCAATGAATTCACAAAATCCACAAACACAAAAAAAGTTACATGTACCTACAGTTGTTAAAACTTATTTCTATTTTTCTAATCATTACTGATGCAGTCAGTTGCTTTTGGTAATGGAAAGTGTTTTGCTAACAATACTATTTGTGTGGTTTTTAAACAAAGACTTGAAAAGAGGTCATTGTTGTGGGTTGGAAAGACTCAAATTATTTATAAACATTTATGCAAATGATGCAAACTGCACAACGCTGAATGCCTGAATGCCACATACATTTGCTGCAGAAAAACAAACAACATATTACTGCTAATAGTGCGGCAAATGACCGGAAGTTAACCTGAAGTTAACCACACACAAAGCGTATGCTTAATATTTAAGGTCACCATCTCTAGACTGTTTGTTTAGTTCAGTTACATTTGCAGCTTTTATTTTAAAATAAATTCAAAGTGTTCATTTTCATTTTAAATTAGTTTTAAATTTGGCGATAATTGTAAATGAACCAAAGTGCAAAGTGCAAAGTGAAGTGAAACCACAGCACATTTTAAATGACATTCATATATATATATATATATATATATATATATATCACAACAAAACAAAATGGTAACTTGAATATGGTAACATCTGAATTAACTGTTCCCTGAATACATAAATAAGAAATTTAAAATGGCTAAATTAACCTAAATACAATAATTTATAACAACAAAACCTCTTTTTATTCTTCTTATTCTTTATCTAATTATTTCTTTATATTTTTTTTTTTTGTTTTCTGGTATGCTGTAGGTGAGAATATGGACAGCAAGTGACAGGAATAGGGGACCAGTAGGGGGCAGTATGTGATAATATTTTCCCTATATTCCTTTTCGATAACTCCACAACACTGCAACGCATTGTGCATTAATCCATTATGAACTTCATAAGGTCATATTCTCAGTGTTAAAAATCATATCTGAACGTGAGAACGAATACACTTCACAAACTGTTATAGACAGAAATGTACACCTTAAGAGGTTATGTTTTATTTTACTCTTGGTCTGTGACATAGGAAAATATCTAAGCTATTTTCGTTTCCTAATACTGTAGCTCACTGCAATAAACGTTTTATTGATAATCTCACCTTTGAAGTTAGAATGTTTTTGATTAAGAGGTCTGTTCTCAACCACAGAAATGTGACTTTGCAACGGTGGGCCTCAAGTCAGAAAGCGAGCAAAGAAGAACATAATTTCCTGCAAAAACTGAGACAGGAAGAAGCCCTCAGTACAACGTGAGAAATGATGAGGCGATGTTCTAGCATAGGGCTGCAATACAGAGCGGCCTCTTTTTTGTGGTCAGCAAAAGTTCAGCATTTGAAAGTCTGCAGTTGTACAAATAACAGTGGTCTGTAATAAACACTCAATAATAATAATAATAATAATAATATGACCATTTAATTGTATGTCTCAAAAACATTTTATTTGTATCTCTTTTTATGTTAGAAAAACATAAAACTTTAAAATCTAAACTCTATACTGCATGTCCAGAATCCATAATATCATTAGAAAACAATTATCTAACAATTCTTATGAAGTTGTATGTTCTAAATGTCTCAAATTGTATGGGATGCATTCATACTGCACACATGATGCATAGAGTAGGTCAGACAGATAAACTGTAATTCAACAGAATTTCATGCATAAACATGCAAATCTACATGTTAGAACATATACAGTATATATATATATATATATATATATATTTCATGCATAAACATGAAAATCTACATGTTAGATCATATATATATATATAATTACATAGAGATGTTTGTCTGTTGAGAAGGATGTTTTTGTGGTTTTGATTCAGAAAGGGGCTTCAAAACAGAAGCAAGAGGTCAGTCCTGTGGTTGGAAATTTATCAAACCACAATGTGCGTAAGCAATGCATGCACAAAGGTACACACACAAGTGCAAACAAACATCTCATGATCTTTTTAATCTTTTACCTTTATTTCATTAATACGTGCAACAAAAAATTTAACTAATCAAAAATAACTAATACACCTTTTCTTTTAAAAACTATTTTAAGAGGTTGTTTCTTTTATAATTGTTTTATGCAATTTAAAATAAAATGTGCTGCTTTAAATTTTACATTTACTCAACTTGTGAAGTACTGTATTAATGTCTTTAAAAGTCTCAAGTATATCAATGCTGACTACATTAAATTATGATTATATCAAATATTTGATTACGTTTACTCTGGTCCGCTGAAGTTCACATCAGCACTTCTCTCTCTGTACTGAGCTGCTTCTCTCTGTCGCTGCTCTACAGGAAGTGATGCTGCTAACAATCTGTCTTCTGGTTGGAGCACCATTTGCTGTCACATCCTCTGCTTATGCATTGCTTGTGCATAAGCCTGGGGTTTATGCTAAAACTGACCTTTAAAAAACAAATAAGATAATCTGTCTCATAATTATCAGGTATGTGACTAACTGAGCTGTTCTAGGGGCTAATGATTTTACATGTAGGTGCTTTTGAGGCTTAAAAAACATGAACCACTTATTCTTGCATGTGCAACTGAGTCAAATAAGTATGGCAAACAAGATGAAGGTATCAGTTTAACATCATAGCCATGTGCTTTCTGAAAATAAATGAATCATCAAAGTAAAGGGCAAATTCCCCATATGGTACATAACATTACTAAGATGAATCAAAAACTGATTAATAATTGTTTACTAATTAATACGATTTAATTTGCATCGCAGGACACAAAGAATGAACTAACCAAATCTGCTGGGTGAAAATGAAAACTGGCATTTGAATGTTAGTGTTTAAAGACATTGTGGTACACAATGTCGGGCAAACTTTCTTTCAAACAGTTTCTTTAAAAGTATAAAATGTGAAATGTAACAAATATATAATGTGTCTCTGTCCGTGGTTCTGAAATACATTTTATGGTGTAGTGTGTTGCAGCAGAACACCTCCATCTGCCTTTGACCAGATTAATAAATTATGTCCTGATTTGTAAATGATCACAAGTAATTTTTAAATAAACAATAGCATTTGGGAGAATGTGAAATGGCCACAACACACTGTAGGCCTATTATTTAATGCTACCAGCCTAAAACATGAGGCCAAACTTCCCTGAGTTGCTGTTTAGTCAGCCACTTTAAACATAAGTGGCTCAATGGAAAGTTTCAGCTGCAAAGGTGCGAGCACTGATGAGGGCTATCTCAGTCTTTCCATTCTCGATCTTACTAGGTGATTGCAGTGTTTTTTTTGTGTTTGTTGTGGCCTGGGCTCATAGTGCAAAACCACAAGCATTTAAAGTGTTGTGATGCTACTTCTACCAACATCAGATAACAGAGAGAGAGGGGGGGGGGGGGGTAGAGAGAGAGAGAGAGAGAGAGAGAGAGAGAGAGAGAGAGAGAGAGAGAGAGAGAGAAGAGAAAGAAAAAAACATATATATATATATATATATATATATATATATATGCTGTGTGTATGAAGAGTTCGGATGCAAACGCCTCTATGTGCCATCTTAAATTTTCATCTACAATGAGCATTTTCATCATGCTCCTGTGTTTAGGTTCAATAATCTTACACTAACGGCAATGTATAGGTCCTTTTCCATGCAATTAGAGTGAAATAACTGAACATAAATATAGGAGCCTGATAAAATGCTCATTTTAGAAGAACATTTCAGATGGCACTTATGATCTAAACTCTTCATATATATAGCCTAAACTAAAATATTGATAATGACAAAACATCCATTATCAAATGAAACAGATTTCAATTTAAATATTAAAATGAATGCTGTTAAATCAATTCAGACATGATAAATTATTTTATTGATTTTTTTTTTGTGTGTGTTTTGTGACAAAAACTTGTTTGGAAATAAATGTATCACAAAACACTGTTTATATGGTTTACATGTAATGAAGTCAAACTGTACATCTTAGTTTTGTGAGTGAAAAAAATAGACACACTTTAAATAAACAAAATCTTGTATTTATGCTCAGTTATTACACTTAAGCATTATATATAAATGACACACTCAAGCTACTGACCGAAGAATTCGTACCGAACTAAGAATACATAATAATTACAATTTTCTACACACCTGTGAGACAATAAAATAACTTTAGTCATATGTAGATGTATCACTAATGTAGTGGTAAATAATAAAATTAAACAACTTTTACTAATCTATAAAGTGATCTAAAGCTCAATCATTGTGTGTTGGTCTACTGAACTGCTACTTCCTGTCACTCCCTACAGGAAACCATTCTTTGTTTCCAGCCCCCGCCCCTTTATTTGATGAGAAGCTGCATTTGTTTGAACATGGCCATGTGGTTTGAGGTGTGGTTGGTCTATAATCGCTATGCTCACATATTTCTGAAAAAAGGGTTAATAAGCTAAATGCAAATGATTTAATAATGCTGTAAAACATGATGTATTCATAGACTTACAGTGCACAATTTTGTTATTTAGCTAGTAGCCTCCATATGTATTTTACTTACAGCTATTGCACTACTTATAACCGGTTTATTAATTTATGTTGAATAAATATTATATAATAATAATAATAATAATCTTTCTTCATCTTTTTGAAATTTGCTGTTTATGTAGGCCTACCTGCTTGCCCACAACATTTCAAACATGCTCATAAAAATGAATCATGATACTCTGACAGAAATGTCTCCATCTATCGGCTGACCTTTAGCTTTAGTTTTGTGAATGATGTAAGACTTTCACAAAATTATGCAATGTAAGGGAGGCATTCAGGTCTGTTATTAAGCTTATTCGTTTGGAGGTAGACAAATAAGAGATTTTAAAATACCTGAAACAACTATTTTTATTTATTTATTTATTTAACCTTTATTTAACCAGAAGAGACTCTCTGAGATTAAAAATCTCTTTCGCAGGAGTGTCCTGGCCAAAATGGGCAGCAATACATCAGTTTTATCACAAAATATTACAACATAAACAGACTAAAGACACTTAAAAATAGTTACATATTGTTGAGTCATCGCTGAGTTGGTTTTGCTTACCTATATATGTATTTATTTACATATATATAATATTGTTTTTGACTTTTTTGAGTGATTTTAGAATATTCTGTACTCTACATTAGCTCAGAAGTGTTGTGATGGCACTTTATATATATATATATATAGTATAGTATAGTATAGTATAGTATAGTATAGTATAGTATAGTATAGTATAGTATAGTATAGTATAGTATATTATAGTATAGTATAGTACAGTATAGTGTAGTATAGTATAGTATAGTATAGTATAGTATAGTATAGTATGTATAGTATAGTTTAGTATAGTATAGTATAGTATAGTATAGTACAGTATAGTATAGTACAGTATAGTATAGTATAGTATAGTATAGTATAGTATAGTACAGTATAGTATAGTATAGTATAGTATAGTACAGTATAGTATAGTATAGTACAGTATAGTATAGTATAGTATAGTATAGTACAGTACAGTATAGTATAGTATAGTACAGTAGTATAGTACTAGTATAGTATATAGTATAGTATAGTAGTATAGTATAGTATAGTATAGTATAGTATAGTATAGTATAGTATAGTATAGTATAGTATAGTATAGTATAGTATAGTATAGTATAGTATAATATAGTATAGTATAGTATAGTATAGTATAGTATAGTACAGTATAGTATAGTATAGTATAGTATAGTATAGTATAGTATAGTACAGTAGTATAGTATAGTATAGTATAGTATAGTATAGTATAGTATAGTATAGTACTAGTTTAGTATAGTATATAGTATATATAGTGCAGTATAGTATAGTATAGCTCGGTATAGTATAGTATAGTTCGGCATAGTATATAATATAGTATAGTATAGTATACATGTATAGTATAGTAGTATAGTATAGTATAGTATAGTATAGTACAGTATAATATAATTTAGTCTAGTATAGTAAAGTTAGTATAGTATAGTACAGTATAGTATAGTACAGTATAGTATAGTATAGTATAGTATAGTATAGTATAGTATAGTACAGTATAGTATAGTATAGTATAGTCTGCTTTAATATAGATTGGCACATGTACATGTACAAGCCACACCCCCTTCAAATAAATAAAGCTGAATTTGATTCTTCTCAGTTGAGTTGATTTGTCTGGAACGTAAACATGAATTTGTTTGCAACTCATCCTCTGATGCTCCTTTTAATAGGTAAATATACTTTTATGATGTTTCCTAGTAAAAGTGGGACAATGAAAACTGAATTGTATAATGTATAATTACTATAAACTTGTAGTACTATTTGTTTATATCATATATTTGATATACTTTAAATAACTGAATGTGAATATATACCCAAACCTGTATGACTTACTTGCATTTTTCTTTGTGGAACATAAAGACATTTTGAAAAATGCCTCACTGTTTTGTTTTTTACTCTATGCATTTTTTCAAAGGTCTCCAATGTTGTTTGGATGCCAATGGTTTTCATAATATCTTATTTTGAGTTCTGCAGTTGAAAGTTACACAAATCGAAGTACTTTTAGCCGATGCAATACAGTGTTTATATGCAATGTAAATGCAAAATGCACTTCTTTAACTTTTTTCTTGTGATATTATTTTTATTTTCAGATGTCATTCTTGTAAAACGAGCATCTTTAATTGTTGTGATAACAGTGAAGAGGGGAACTACTGTCTATCTTCTGTGTTCAAACATGCTAAAAGAGCCCAGTTATATAGCCTGGTTCAAGCACACAAACGATTCTCTGCCACTTTGCGTTGTCACTCAATATGTGGGTGAAAAACCAGCGGACTCCATATATTTGAATGGCTTTGAGAAGAATCATGCAGAGATGTCAGTGAACAAAACATTTGCTTCCCTGAAGATTGTAAATGTGGACGTCTCCGACTCTGGAATTTTTTACTGTGGAAGTTTTTTGACAAACCACATGATGTTTCACAACAAAACACAGTTAGTGGTGGTAAATGGTAATATTTATGCTTTCATTTGATCTGTTTAGATAATTTATTTATTCCAGCATTATTTTTATTGCTATTCACTTCCTACTAACTATTCTGAATTCTTTTTTTTTAATCTTCGTAGAGACTAGTCAGTCCAAAGGGGATACAACAAATGTGGATTGTGGTATGTGCCATGTAATGTAAACTAAATGTGTCCCTTCTTCGTCCTTTTTTCTATATTACAGCAATGATGTTGTTCTCTCTCTTCCCCCTTCTCTCTTTGTTTAATTATTTGAATGTTTTTATTAGGGGTGACTGGCGAAACCGAGAGATCCTGTCACATCTACTTTACACTGACACTGATCTTGAGCGGCTTGGTTTTGCTTTCCACTGTTTTTGCCATTGCAGTCTTCATCAGGTTTAAGGAAAGAAATAAGCAGAAAGAAGGCATGTGAACAATGCAGTAGCACATTCATAGTAAATACAATAGCAAAAACATTTAACTATAAGATGAATGGATTGTTTTATGTTTCTGTAATTATGGTATTAATAATTATATTATATTTCCATAAATAATAAGTACTGCCTTAGGATTGCAAATAATAATATGACTTGTTTTGTTTAGATGCCCAGCACAGTGAAAACAACAAGATGAACAAACAGTTGCAGCAGGTATGTCACATGCCTTACAGGTTATACCTTTGATTTGTGCTGAGGTTTATAACATTAAATGACAGGCCCATATATATGAAAAATTAAATACAAATATTATTAATAATAATAAAAAGAAGAGCAGAGCACATCCATAATATGTTTGCATTTTTATATGGCCAGGAGCAAGATGCAGACTTGAACTATGCAGCTCTAAGTTTAGACAAGAAGAAGAGCAGAAGACCAGTAAGAAGACTGAAGGAGGTGGAGCCAAGTGTTGTATATGCTGCCACACGGTGATCCACAGATCATCAGATCCTTTGTCACAAAACACAAGTGAAACTCTGCTAATGCTAAACCACGAATCGCTGTTAATTGCACTTATTGCAGTTAGCTAGTGTTAGATGGACTTCTCTCTGTCCTGATCATTTCAGAGGATCTATGAAAAATGACGTATTTTCATTAATGAATTTGTGTTTTCATAGTTATAACTTCATTAATTTCATCAAGTATTTCAACAATTGTAAATCCTTTGTAAATGCATTCATGGCACCTCTGCAACATTAATCAGTCTACGTAAATGTAGTTATTGCCACTAGAGATGCATCTTCTGTGCCACCTTTGCAGTATTAGGTACTCTGCAGAATAATCTGAACTGTGTGTCTGTGTGGAAATATTTCCAATCTGCTGATGGTGATATGGTGTGATGCCTTGAAGGTTCCGAATAATGATAACAAAAATGAACATGAATATTCCCCGGTGTGTCTCATGTTACCATGATTGACAGGCATGCTGCATTTAAATACATGTTGTGGTTTATAACAGCAGGAGCTGATCTACTATTTAATATGTGAGATTTGACAAGGTCATACATATTTATTATATACAGTCAATCAACTGAACACAGGTGAATTTAAAAAACTTTGAGAGTTAATATAATGTGATCTTACTAGATATCTAAAAAGGGAAAAAAGGGGGGAGCGGATATACTTATATGTCATCTTCTCATTTAAATTTTGAATATTTTACTTGAATATTTTATATTTTGAATATAATTTATACAAATTATATTCTAATTATTTTATATTCTAATTTATAAAATTAAAAAGATATCTAAAATACTTTAGTCATTCATCTTATCATTAGCATTTATCTATACTTTTAAAATGATTTAATGACCCAGATGGCCTTACATATCATATGCAATTATATATATATATATTTATATATATAATTGTCATTATTCATTTAAACATAATTATAAAAATGCAATCATATTCTTAAAGCAAAAGCAATATGATAATGCAATGCATTGGAATAGAACGTTTTCAACCAAACAGAGTACAGTACACATCAAATTGCTTGCTTTACAACGCTTTGAATCATCACCATCATTTGTAAATAATCTGTGTAACAGAATAAACAGCAGAGATCATTTTGAGCATATTTGGTGTTTTATTTTTATTTATTTTTTGTAAAATGTAGAGCTGCATAATTTATGTCAACTGTGTCTACAAAGAGTAAATACAAAAATGATATGTTGTGTTCATTATCACAAAATGCAAGATGACCTGATGAGTGTTCGTGTGTGCTAAATATATAATACTTATTGTAATTAATAATTATCTGACAAACAGAAATGATAAAAGTCAATGAAAAAGACCTTTTACTGTAATTAGTTAACAATTGAAAGAAACAAATACAGTAGCTGTAATATCAGACTGAAGATGTTACATAACATGTTTCAGCTAGTTTTCTAAACTGCATGATTTACATAATGGCAACAATAGATGAACCTCATAATCAGCTGTGTTTTCCATATTTCCAAAAAATGTTAATATGCTGCGTAAAATTGCTCCTGTTATCATATCTGTAAATGATTCCTGGATGAGTATATCCTGATGTATGTTTGAAACATCAGACACTGTATTTTCCTTAATATATATATATTTATATATATATATATTGTTAAGTCTAATGACGTATTAACTTTTGCTACTGTTATTTATACAAAGAGTATTACATTTACATTTATGCATTTAGCAGACGCTTTTATCCAAAGCGACTTACAGTGATTTACAGGATATACATGTTTTACATTATGTGTGTTCCCTGGGAATCGAACCCACAACATTTTGCGCTGCAAACGCAATGCTCTACCACTGAGCCACAGGAACACTTATTGGTATTATTGGTGTTTGTATTGTTGTTGTCTTTCTTCCCCTCCCACTCCTCCTCTTTTCTAGTGTGTTTGTGCCTAATAGGTTAATGATGATCCTCTGCGCTCATCCACCTGTGTGCGTTGTCCACACCCTGATTGGTGCGTGTTCGCTGGTTTCCAGTATAAGAATGGCGTGATGAAGGGGAGAGACATCGCGGCGTTTGAGGTTGTTCCGCTCTCAAAGCCCATGAGCACCTATCGTGCTTGTTGCACTCTTTGATGAGTTCCCTTAATGTTTTCCTGAATTGATGATTTCTGTAATTATTCGTTAAGAGTTCTTTTTGGGTAATGTAGAGTGGAGTATCCCAATTCGTTTTCTCCTGTTTAATGGTTAGTTAAGGAGTGAGGGAAGATATATATTGTTTTGTTTATTTTCTTTTAAGTATAGGTAAGTTAATAGTTATTTCCCACTTATTTATTTTTTGGTTCTTTTGGTTAGGGCCTTCCTCCTGAGGTAATATTTTCTTTGTATGTATTTTTGTATCTATTTTTTTATTCCCTTTTGAACTCTTGAGCTCAAATAAAAGGCACTTCAGCCAGTTAAAAATTAAACCTGTGGTTGATTGTGATTTTCTGGGCCTGGGGAGCTGGAGATCCTCAAAGTCTCTCCATTGTTTATTGTTCGTCGTTCCCGATCTACTCATAGATTGAAAGCGGATGACCTAACAATTGAGGGCTCTTCCATATAGCGTAGTGGAAAGCCTAGGTCGTAAAAAAAAAAGTGACAAAGTGCCGTCTATTTTTTTTTTTTTTTCTCTCTCTTGATGCTTGGGATGTCTTCGTAGTGAGGAGGAGGAGAGTAACTCCTTGTGAGGAGAAATTGAATTTGATTTGACAGCTTTCAGATAATGTCCAGATTGGTGAAATTAACATCTACTACAAAAACTATGCTAACAACAACAACAACAGCATTAGTAATTATCTGTACTATTGTTTTGTGATCTGTGAATAAACTGTTTCTTCTTGACTGGTTTTCCCTGAAGATCTTTTTGAGGTTTTAAGCCTTTTGGGAAAACTCAGGGCTATATAATTTAATGCATCTGTTTCCTCTTTTTTCATCTAAAAAAAAAAACACACCCATCAAACTACATCACTGAAAAACCACACATTGTATGAATTGGTATAAATGTACAGTAACCACATATGTACATAGGAAATGGTTTAAAACAAAACTTTGATAAAACAAGCTTTAATCTAGTTGCTAGATTTTGACATTGATCCACATATAATTGTTTTTCTGAACTTGAAATGTATCATCATGAATTCCTTTCTATACAGTGCAAATAAAAATGGATTACCTGGTTCCTTTGATTTCTGGGTTGTTTTGAAGCTGCATTGGATAATACAAAAAATTACACTTATCTGAATTTCAAAAATAGCAATTTGCTGTTTAATATTAATACATTTTAGAATTCTACCATAAGCTTAGGTTAATATATATTTTTTACCTTTTTTGTGATTCTTGTGAATCAGTCTCAGCAGAAATATGTTCACAATAATGGATATTATGCTTATTGTGAAGAGGGTTATAACAACTGGATTCCAAGAAGTCAAAGATGCTGTAATAGTAACGGACCATAGATGAAAAGAAATACATCAAATTGTCGACTGAAGATAGTGTGGTACTATATATTCTGTATCAAAAAATAAAAAATATATGTACCTTCAATATTCAACTTAGTTCCAGCTCCCAAGTGAATCTTCCCGCATGTGGCAACAGCACAGTAATAAATTCCAGCATCAGATGTTGTGAGTTCAGTCTGAGAGAGACTGTAGACACAGCTCTGGGTAGAAGAGCCTTTCTCTGATCTCTTCATACACTGATCACTGCTGTTATCATGGGTGTAAATGATTCCTGGGTCAGAACGTCCTGATGAATGTCTGAACCAGTAGACGCTGTATTCTCCTGCACAGATCTGACTGATGACCGAACAATGCAGAGTCACTGAATCTCCTGGATGAAGTCTGTCAGATACAGGCTCCTGGAGAACCGTGGTCCTTCTTATTCCATTACTCTCTGAAAGAAATGTAACATTCTGTAAATACATTAAAACAACACACGCATATGTGCAGTCAGATTGAGGGTGAAGCTCAAAATATTGTCATAGATTCACCTTTACGTAGAAGAATCGTCCCTTCTCCAAATTTAATAATATTCATGAACATCAAAGCACAATAATAGGTTGCAAAATCATATTCTTCCAAGTGTGTGATGGTCAAATTAAAAGAGTCCATTCCAGTTCTGATAAGGTATCGATTTGTATGTTTAAAGACATTTTGATATGTAACACTTCCAGAGCCATGTTCTGAATATGCTATGAGAAGTGGTTTCTTTCCAACAGAATGTTTATACCATGAAACAGTATTTATAAAGTCGTCTGAGTGAGAGCAGGCTATAACCACACTGCTTCCAAGTTCAGCAACTAGCAAAGGATCCTGGTGAATAAAATTATCACTTCCCCATGTTCCATCTATAAACAAAAAAGCAATATGGTAAAAAACTGAAATATGAAATAAAATGGTCAATTAAAATACAATTTTAAACATACTCGCAAATGTGAGGAGAAAAAGGGTAGACAAAACTCTGAACTTCATTTTGTAGCACCTGTACTTAATCTATAAGAGAAAGAAACACAAATGTAAAGAGAAGTCTTGAACATGCAAATGTGTTTAAATGTAAAAAAAATATATTTTTAAATCACTAAAAATGGAAACATACTGACGCTGTTAAAATCCAAACCCAAGTACTTTACTAAGATAAAAAAAACGCATTAACATAATTTGTTAATAAAAGAACACAATATAGCCTGAATTTAAAAAAAGTTTTGCTATTATTCATTTGATAAAGTTCTTGAATGAAGATATTACTTACAATCTCACGATAAAGATGCTAATTTGATATTAGTCCTGCAATAACGATTGATGCTCACAGAAGTTAAACAGATCCAGTATTCCGCTCAGATGACTGTCATAACATACAATTCAAATATGTATTTAAGAGAACTAAAGGGCCCTGATTTTGTGGATGAAAGTGTCAATTTGGTAGTATGTCTTATTTTAGGCTGCTTCCTCTTTTATACCCGGCGGTGTTCAAAGATCAAACACTGACATGTTGATGTTTGACTGGTCCTTTTAAAAAAAGGGGCAGAACGAAACAGATGTGGATATTCACTGGCAGAGATGGTGACCAAACACAACCTATTATCAACTACAAAAATAATTTCATCTACAATATAATACTTCTGTAGCACATAGACATTGATTAAAAGTGAATATTTAATGAATATCTTGGAAAAAAATCCAACTTAACATGTAACTGCATGGAAGTGCTTTAACATGAAATATCAGTTTCAAAACCATTCTAATGATTCACTGACAATGGTGCACTGACGAGTACGAAATCCCGTGAAAAAGGCCAATTGCTTTACGCCAGCAACAAATGCATGCATTGCGATCCACTGTAATTATGACAGTGAATTAGGTTTATGGCAATGAGTTCCACTGACTTAAATGTAGAGGGCTCCAAAGTCACAAACATACACAAAACCAGGGGCATTAATTACGGGGGACGTGTCCCCTCCACACTTTTAATATCCCTTAAATTCGTCCCCCACACTTTTTCGGGCAAGTGTGTTCGCATAAAGGTTTTCAAGAGCCAGTATGAATAAATATAGATTTGAATGAAAAGAGACAGGGTAGTAAAACATGACCTGATGTTTTATTCGCACCCAGAATAAGACGAGATGAACATCACGGAGCGCCGCTAAACACTCATTACATGCAGTGTGTGTTCATTCATACTGGACGCCGGAGGGCGCTCTCATGCAGAAAGTCGCACCAGGAAATTCCGAATATGGACAAATGTCCAGTATGAAAACAGCTGTTTTCCAGAAAAAAACGGACGAATTTGGAATTGCGATTGCGACAATATATGGTTTATTTATGTTTTTCAAGTCATCTCCAGGTAATAAATAAAGTATATGAACAATGCAGTGCTAATTGGCATAGCATTAATTACAGTATAGAAAGTATTCTGCCTTATTATGTGATAAAACAAGTGTTTGTGTAAAAAAGGGGCAGAATTACATTTTCTTAATAGAGTCTCTTTACTGACCAGTATACCGAAGACATGAGAAACATAATCCAAATAGTGTCAGCTGCATGGCAGTTAGATCCACTTAGTGTGTTCAGTATGACTTATTATAACACACTTTCAGTTTTGTGTGGTTTAATTGTGCAATTTTTTGTATGAAAAACTATTATTTAAAAGTATTTAAATATTAATACTCTTTAAAAGGATCAACAATAGTCTGTTGGAGGCACACTGCCTTCCTTAGAGCTGGCCTGGCCTTTGGAGGAAGATTCAAGGATTTGACACAAAACTGAACTTTTTGGCTTCAGAGTATTTTACTTTATTATCCAACACAACAGCATCTTAAAACACACTGCAAATAAGTGCAGTGTCAAAAGTAAACAGCAATTAAAACGGGCATATTAATGACTATTTATGAAAGGGATTTAACAACAACACATAGGATCAAACTGTTAATAAATTATAATATAATCAGTAATGTAAATCAAATACAGACAGACAGTATGACATTGCCCAGATTCAAATTTATAGACCGGACAACAAAACTCTTGAGTCCCTCTCTCTGTGTGAGAAAATCTGTCTGTCTGTCGAGGCACACACTTAAACATTAATAGATTAATAGAATCAACACTTGTTCTAATTAGGATACACTGACAGACCCTAGTAAACAAAAGTAACATATTTAAAATACATTTATTTCATACTAAGTATAGTTCAAATCGATTAACATATTTAATGACAGATAACTCAATATAACTCAGGGCATTTGTTAAGTACATAAATATGAAAATGTATTTGTAATATACTTAACATGAAATAAATGGATTTCAAATACATTTAAGTATATACATTTTTCACTAGGGAAATTAATCACAAATATCACTTTCTTTGTTTTAAGGAATATTTCATAATATAAAATACGTTCAATAAGCCTCTATATTTATTAATTCTCTCTCCTCCTCTTATTTTTCATGAGTTGCTCGGCATGCTGGTAGCCTCAAGCTTATTATTGATTCCAATAATTGATTACTTTAATTTGCAATTGTCAGAGATGTCACATTGCCACAGCCTTCCCATCACCTCAGTTATCAACCACCACTTACACCAGATCTCACTCACCTGTATTCTGATCACCTTCACTTGGCGACCTCCAATCAAGCCTCACTCATAAGCACGCTGCACTCAGTCATTCACTCACTGTTTGGTCTACCGTTCACTACCCCGAACAGTACCTGACAGCCCCTGTGCTACTAACCCGTGTTACTTACCTTCAAGTGTCCCGTTGACACTCCAGAGATTCTCCCGCGCTCCTACGTTGTTTCCCCTCGACCTCGGACTCCTCCGCTCCTGCTATCCTGCAAGGATAAGACAGTCATTACTCTGCCGGACATTCCCAGGACTGATATCAGTATCTTTCACTCAGCTGTCACCACGAAATCCCATCTGCCATTTGACTAATAAACCAGTCTGTGTTTGGCCCGTTTGTGACCGCAATATTATTTTATATGCCCACTGCTAAGGAAAAAATAAAGCCTCTTTATTCAAAATCTTTCAAAATAACTTTCTTTGCACACTGATTAGAAACATGCACACTGAAGACATCTGCTGGTCAAATGTGTTATTTCAAATGGAAAGGCTCAATGTTCACTGCCATAATTGCCAAATTTGTATAAAAGGGCAATCTACAATATCTTTATAAATCTTTGACTATATAACATATTGATGTGATTATAATTATAATTATCTTATACATTTTTGTTGTTTAAAATAAAGTTTGTGATCATACTAATCCAATATTTATTACATTTATGTACTTCTAGTCCATTTATGGTTTCATAGCATAGTTTCTAAGGATTTTTTTTTGTATTTTTTTTAGTTCATTGACTGTCACTGCTTGTTTTTGCTCTGGAGCATTCAGTTTATTTTGAGCCAGTCGCCTGAAGCTAAATGGCAAGGAAGAATTTAATCAAATTCACGTTTTCAGATATATGTAATGGATTAAATGTAGTATGTTCTTAGTAATCATATCTCTAAATGAAATAACCTTTTGTCAGTCTATGACCTGGCCAGGTCCATTATATGTATCTGAAGGATGGTTGCAGTATAAAAGCCACACATGTTCTCAAGTACATCCGCAGGCCCGACCCCAGCTCTAAGGTGTAAAGTAGGCGCTCAGGGTGTAAATGCTGAGCCTGATAAATATTGTTGCAGCATTGAGTCAAAGAACCCTTTCGGTTTCACACGGCACTGTTGTGAATCATTGAAAAGATTTGGTTGTTTTCACTGTTTCTGCTAGACTTAAAACTAAGGAATATATTGTGACAAAAATGTACACATGGAAGGGTTATTTTTGACTCCTATAATGGAGGCAAGACATTTTTTAGTCAGAGAATGGTGCATGTGTGGTTTTGATTCAGAGAAAGGTGTGAAAACAAGCCAGTGGGTCAGTCCTGCGGTTGGAAAATGATCAAACTGTGATGTGTGCAAATCATGCATGCAAATGTGTGCACAGAGGTGCAAACCCTCTTATGTTCTTATTTATCACTTGTACACATTTGGTGTGTGCGTATGTATGATGTATATATATATATATATATATATATATATATATATATATATTATAAACACACACACACTCGCACTTACTACAGGTGGATTAGGTAAAAATGCTTGAAATAAAATAAAATATAATTTATTGTCTAGATGAAATGTGTTATATTGATCCAAATTAATATTTCTAATATTTAATTATAACACATTATAAAATATGGTTAATGCAGTTTTATTTTATTCCGATTATGTCAGTGAAGAAGTTCAATGTTTCTCCGCTGATGTTCACCACAGCAGTTCTCAGGCCGTACTGAGCAGCTTCTTCCTGTCAGTCACTCTACAGGAAATGATGCTATACACTGTGGCTTCTGACTGGATCTCTGTTCAGTATCTTCTCCTTATATAGACAAATGATGATTCTATTTGAGCATGACTGTGTGATTTGAGGTAGTACTTGCCACCACAGTCTTTATCAGTCAAGGCAAGCGTTTTGGTATTATATTGTCACTATCCTTTTATCACATTCTTTTTTGTGATGTTGCAATCGCTTTTGGACGTTTGTGGTGAACATGTGGTTCAAATAGTCTCTTGATTTCAGATTGAAAGTTCAATCAGTTAGCAGAGACTTCTGATGTGGTAAAATGGCTTTATGTCTAAACTCTTATGTATATTGTATTCATTATTTCTGGGGTTCCAGTGATTTACATGAAAAAATAATAATAGGATCTTTAAAACGGTTCCTTTATATTTCTTATATTATAAAAAAAAATGCCAGATATTATTTAATCTGGCTGTTGTATCACAGTGTTGACTGTTATTTAATATTGTAGCATTTCCACCAACTACTTCCCTGTAGTACACAAAACAGTACATATAGGTCAGATGTGTTTCGAAAACATCATTCATAATGGCTGAGCACCAGTGATCAAACTATGCACGCTCGGCTGCCTGCCATCGGTACCTTTTAAACTCGTTGAGGTGAACTTCCCAGAACAGCATACATTGTGTATTTAAAAATACTTTGCACCAATAAGCAGTCTTTCCAACCACAACACTGAGCTCCCTTCCAACTCTTTGATCATACTCAACCTTTTCACCCAAGACCCATTTTCAAGAGACCAGATTCACAGCTCTTTCCATCACATAGGTGTTATTTCTTTTCTTTTACATCTGCTAGCATTGCTACACAGAAGGTTGCTATACAAAGTGACATCTAGGCTCTCTAAAAAGGTTTTATTTAGTATTAATCTCTTTATTTATTTCTGAAGGAACCATGTGATCCACATACTTAGAAGTGATGATAAATGTAAATAGCACAGTATTTACCAGAGAAATCCCCCAAATAAGAAATTAATGTGAGAGATGATCAAAACTTTGAACCAACATTAAAAGTGGCATTAACGATCTAACAGTAAAGGTGCAACTGATATATGATTATCGTTTCGTTATTTATTTAGCATTACCAGAAGAAAATGAAACAAAAAACTTCATTTCATTGCATTGTTTCTATTTTGTATGTGTTTTGTGAATTCAGAGTAAATTTCTAGGGGCATTAACTCTACTACTTCCTTTGTTTATATACTTAAGTATGTATGTATTCAGGTGTTTATGCACACACACACACACACACACACACACACACACACACACACACACACACACACACACACACACACACACACACACACACACACACACACACACACACACACACACACACACACACACACACACACACACACACACACACACACACACTTAGAATCATGTAAAGTTGTTCTTTAGCATAGGGAAGTGTAGGCCTATATAAAGCCAAACCTCTTTGTGTTTCTCTCTTTCAGTGTCACTATCAAGGAGGGACATGCAATCTGTCTGATGGTTTACATGGCACAGCCCCATGACCCAATGATGCCTGTAAGTATACAGTTTTAAAACAGAGATTTAGTGAGAGAGAGTAGTGGTTTTCTAGAGTAACTTTTTAATATGTCAAGCTGCTTAACTTGAGTAATGGACCACAGTAATGGATGTTTTGAAGTTTGATAACTGTCCTGAAAGTATATTGTTGTTGTTGTTGATATTATTATTATTAATACATCTGGATATATGTTCTCTCACTATTTTTTCTCATGGCAGAGATTTTCATTTCAGCCTCTTTGTAGCCAGGTCTACAAAATGCTTAAGTTTTTCATTCTAATGATTAACATTTCAAAGTGTAAGTAACTATATTTTGTTACACTTAGAGTAAATTCATACGTCTTTTTACTTTGCTAAATGATTGTTCTTAAAAGAAAGTAAAACAATGTATCCTTTCACCTGTTCCTATTATGCTGATTTCATTTCTAGGCAGCTCAGATAATGCAGATATTGTGGCTCAGAATCATCTGAAGATTGTTCAAGCTGGAGACAGTGTTAACTTTGCCTGTACGCATCCAAAAGGGTCAAGAACCAGTGTTGTTTGGGTCAAACAAAGAGTTGGAGAGACGCCCCTTTCAATTGCTTCATCATATCAAGCTTTACCTGACAAATTTGAAAATGACTTTGACCAACATAAGCGCTTTTTTATAGTAAAAGATGATGGCAGTTTTAATTTGAGCATCACAAACACAGAAGCATCCGACACTGCGACATACTATTGCATTAAACATTTTTTTAAGTTTACATTTGGAGACAGAACTGATCTTATTGTAAAAGGTAAGATGAACAATCACAAGCTTTATTACATGTTCCATATTCTGTTTAATTAAATAACTGAGTATTATTGATATGTTTTCTTTTTAGATGCAGAGAAGTGAGCATGCAGTCTGACCATGAGAGAGCTGTGACAGATCCAGTGCATCCAGAAGACTCTGCAGTGGCGCTGCAGTGCACTGTCCTCACTCAGAGCTGTGCAGGAGAACACAACGTCTACTGGTTCAGACGTGAATCTGGAGAATCTCCTCCAGGAATTATATTCACTCAGGAGCGCAGGAACGCTCAATGTGAGAGGAGCTCTGATGTGAACTCTACTGCACACAAATGTATCTACAACCTGCCCAAGAGGAACCTCAGTCTGTCTGATGCTGGGATTTACTACTGCGCTGTGGCCGCATGTGGAGAGATACTGTTTGGAGATGCAACAAAACCTGACATACCAGGTGCCAATTTAAGTTTCAATGAAAATAATTTGGAGATGGCTCTGATATATTTTTTTAAATACATTTTGTTTATTTGCATTACTACAGACAAATGCTTCCAGACACACTGGACTACAGCCGCATTGATTATAATAACTTTATGTGTGATCGTGATTATCATTATGGGTGCACATTTGTACAAGTACCGGCAAAAAGGTATGCATTATTTCATGTTAACATTCCAATCTTAAGTTTTAATACAGTGTTCAATATTAGTGAAACTATAATATGTGCAAATTCATATTGTTTTTTCAAGATGAGATGCATAACACTCAACATGGTCAGTTGATGGTAAGCTAAATGCTATTTATTTTCTTGATATTATGCAGTAAAAATATCTGTTCAAATAATTGTATCACTGTTACCAATCAAAATATGTATTTTATGTTCTTATGCAATCCATCAGACTGAATATGCAATAATTACTGTTCTATGTCAGGCTGACGATGCAGATGCTTTGAATTATGCAGCTTTGAGCCTTCAACAAAATCCCTCCACCTCTAGAAGACCCATAGAAAAAAAATCACAAGACAATTCAATATATACACATGTGAGATATCAATAAATTTACTTGCAATTGAAAAGTATTCAGAGATTTCTATTTTAAAGACACAAAATGTAGAATTTAAAGTTGTTAGAATCCAAGACCACAAGATTTAATAAGCAGTGAACTATTTTATTGTCTGAGTACTTGATTAAATTCTACTCAAGTTAGCCTTAATCATTATCATTCATTGATGAGTTTTTTAAATCCATAAAGTTACATCCAAGAATATATTTAATTCAAATCTTTTGAGGAATTTTTTTGTATATTTTATTATTTTTGTAACTCAAAATTGAATTAATATATTTGCGTGCTTGCGTTCATGTGTCGTGTGTGTGTGTGTGTGGGTGTGTGTGTGTGTGTTGTGTGTGTGGTGTGTGTGTGTTTGTGTGTGTGTGTGTGTTGTGTGTGTTGTGTGTGTGTGTGTGTGTGTGTGTGTGTGTGTGTGTGTGTTTGTGTGTGTGTGTGTGTGTGTGTGTGTGTGTGGTGTGTGTGTGTGTGTGTGTGTGTGTGTTTCCTTCATGTACCATTTAGATTTCAAACTGAATTTTTATTATTAGCCTATAATAGAAGTTAACACCTGTGATAAATTTCATAAACCCATGAAATCAGATTTCCAGTGTGTGTTTTTATTGGATGTTTAACCATTACCTTAATTTCTGTATATGTGTACATAAATATACACACACATGTGGCATATATTGGTACATACATTTCTGTCTTATAGTAACAGTCTAAATTTTAGAAGCTGTTGTGTTAACGACACATTTTATTATCAAAATGTGCTGAAATTGTGTTAAATCACTGTCCATGGTACTGAAATACATTTCTTAAGTCATACTGCTTTTGTAATATAATAACATGACTTCATTAGATAGTAAATCCATCTAGAAATTGATGACATGCTTGTTCACAAAGAGATGACTAAGCCCATTAATAAACTGCTCATGTATTTAAAGTGTGACACAGGCAAATTAATTTGCCTTTTGCAATTAATAGATTGGACAGCTCATCTTGACCTTTGACCCGTGAAGTTCATAGTTCAAGATGTCCCGTTCTTTTTTTATTTCACACACTGTAAATAACTAGCGCACAGCAATTATGTTTTATAATTGTCTTAATCTGCCATACTCTGCCATTTTCAGAAACTATAGTGTAACCTTTTTACCTGCAAATATAAAAGATGGGGACTGAGATTACTCTTTATGCACAGGTAATGGTTAATGTGCAATTAACTTCACATAAATAATGTGTAGAAAACATATTGTTTTGTTTGATTGTTCAAAATTGGACCTTTTCATATTCTAACTATTACATAGCTATACTTTTACTGTATGCATTTTGCTGTGTTTGCCTGTTTTCTTAATAATAAGTCCTTTCAAATATAGCAGCAAATCTCAAATAGTACATGATGGCCAGCCCTGAGAGACACATGGTGCAAATATTTGTGATGACACATAAATGTCTTTGTTAGTGAAATATCACAGTGAATAATACAGATGATCATACAGTAAATACTGCATGATGGACAAATCGGATGCAGATGAACTCCTCCTGGTGGAAAAAGTAAAACTACCCCGAGACCCTCAAAATAATCTGTAAGGTCTGCTGTGCAGTCGGCAGCAGCTGGAAACAGGTCGATATACTCTAGTCCTGAATTTTTTTTTTCACCCGTGCCCTTTAATTCTCCCTTTCTCATTCACATTAAGACACATCAATATACAGTGTGGTACATTTTTAGTCAAACTACAAAATACAAGAACACAGAAAGTTAACAAAAAAATACAAATAAAATAAAGATATGGTCAGGGTGAAGATGTTCAATGTACTTATAGACTTAAGGCAGACTTCAGCAAAAACAAATTCAAAATTTCAAGTGCTTTACTCTAATAAATGGCTTTAGAACAATACAAAATTTCCATAGTTTTATAACTGCTGTTTAATTTTGCCAATGTTGCTGTGGATCAGAGGAATAAACCACACTATTCCAAAAGTCTGAAATGCTAACAATTTAATTGTTAACAAAAGATGGAGGAATAACTGAATTACATAACAAAGGTATCTATAAATGAGTGAATACAATTTATTTACCAGGCAGCTCATGTGATTATATATTTTTAGTCCTTTTAGCCACCATGCTCTTTTTTCTTACCTCCCACACTCATTCACACCCCACAAACACGTTCTCAGCGGAAATTATTTTCACTGCTGTTTTCCATTACATGCACTTTAAAAATAGCCATTTTAAAAATAATAGGACACTTAGAAGATGCTTCAATACATAAACAGATAAACAGTGAGTCATGCCTGATGTGACAAACTAACAGATATGAGCAATAAATAATAATAATGAACTGAGAGAAGGCAGAATAATAATGCCAAATTATTAATTATGTAGAAGTTCTTCTGTCCATTTATATCATATGCCATTTGTATCATAATTAATTGGCCTCATGGTCCAAATACTCCATTTACTTTGATTAAATCTAATTATGTGCATTATTGTGTAGTTATAATGCTAAACAAGGCAAGCACAGACAAACTTTTAGGTTTTCAAGGTCAAGGTTTTACACTGGTACCGGCCTCAGTTCTACTCATGCATTTCTGTTGTTACATAACAGTAGTGCAGGATCCTCTAGCTGTGGTGAAAGTGTGACAGCAGGAAGGAAGAAAAACATACACTTCAGTTATGTTCTTAGCCAACTGCTGTGTTAAAGAAAGTTTCCACATAACACCTCACAGAATTACAGTATTATTTGATACAGATACTGTATCATCTGCTGAAAAACAACAAACAAACACCTCGCTCAAATATCACTATAATATAAGCCGTGCACATGTTTAAATCAACAGAAATACTTCGACGTGTTGATAAAATCATTTGTGCCAATAAATGTTTTGTAGATGTTTCATTTGCATTCAGGTGTAAATGTGTCAATCTGCTACAAAACTTTACATTTGCTGTTACTATGACTGTGAACATGTCATTAAGATAAGCATTATGTTGAATCAGCCAATAGGATCATGTACACTTTCTTTCATACAGGGAGGTACAGTATATAAAGGTGAGTCTCTGTGTGTCTTTCTCTTTCGGACTGTGTTGAGATGGAAGATAAACCTGTCATTGACTTTACATGAAAACCAACCTTGATCTTGAACGAAGTCTGTAAGTACAGATTTAAAAGAGACAGTTGTTTTATTTTTGTTTAGTTTATTTTCTGTTTTGTAAATCAGCTTTACAAAGAAATCTTTTTTAACACATATCCACGAATGACGTGCAGTCCTGCATTAAAATATTTGTTTAAAATATATTTATAATCCACACAATGTAAAACTTGTAATGTTGTAAAAGTTGTCAGGTAACCTACAAATGAGTTACATCTAAAACAAGTTGTTTGACTCAACAACAAAAAAAGAGTAAATAAATAAAATACAAATAAAAATCGTCTTCATGTATGTAATTTTGTACTATTGTTATTTTGTCTAGACGATTCACCTTAGAGGTTCTGAATCAACCTGTTTCGAACTATCTCCTAAAAATGATTAATCATTTTTTCATCCTTTTGCTTTGCCTTTCAAAATGTAAGTATTTATATGCCTGTACTGCATAATAAAGCAATTCAATAGAAAGCAATACTAACCATTTTCTCATCCATAACATTTCATTTTGAATTGGTCTAGGCAGCTCAGACAATGTAGATGTTGTGGCTCATAATCATCTGAAGATTGTTCAAGCTGGAGACAATGTTACCTTCACCTGTATTAATCCAAAAGAGTCAAGAGCCAGTGTTGTTTGGGTCAAACAAAAAGCTGGAGAGAAGCCCCTTTCAATTGCTTCATCATATCAAGCTTTAGCTGTCGTGTTTGAAAATGGCTTTGACAAACATAAGCGCTTTTTTGTAGCAAAAGACGATAGCAGTTTTATTCTGAGCATCACAAATGCAAAAGAATCAGACACAGCAACATACTATTGTGTTAAATTTATATATCAGTTCAAATTTGATGAAGCAACTGATCTCATTGTTAAAGGTAAGCAGATTGTTCACTGTATTATTACTGTGGAACATGCAGTACATTGTGTCTGGTCAAATTACCATAATAACATTGTGGTTTATTTTCTTTTTAGGCAGAGAAGTGAGCATGCAGTCTGACCATGAGAGAGCTGTGACAGATCCAGTGCATCCAGAAGACTCTGCAGTGGCGCTGCAGTGCACTGTCCTCACTCAGAGCTGTGCAGGAGAACACAACGTCTACTGGTTCAGACGTGAATCTGGAGAATCTCCTCCAGGAATTATATTCACTCAGGAGCGCAGGAACGCTCAATGTGAGAGGAGCTCTGATGTGAACTCTACTGCACACAAATGTATCTACAACCTGCCCAAGAGGAACCTCAGTCTGTCTGATGCTGGATTTACTACTGCGCTGTGGCCGCATGTGGAGAGATACTGTTTGGAGATGCAACAAAACCTGACATGCCAGGTGTCCATTTAAGTTCCACAATTTTGTCTGCTCACAGATTTGTTGCTAATTTTTAATTACTTTAATTTGTAATTAAGGTTTTCAGGAACCTTGGAGTATAATTGCCCTGATTCTAGGAACTTTAAACTGTTTATCAGTGATTGTGATCACTTATTTCTGGGCACACAGCTGTACATGCAGCGACGAAAAGGTAAGAATTAATGCATACAATTCCTCTAATGTGTAAGAAAATCCACATCTTTCAGAGACAGTGCAGTTACGTGTACCAATTCTTATTGTTTTCAAGATGGGACTCAGGATATTCAGATTGGTCACTTAATGGTGAGCAGTTTAATATTTCATGTGCTTTTATACCATATGTTGCTTATGTTGCCTTAATAAGCAATATATCTGACTGAATGTATCATAATTGCTGTTTTAGGATGAAGACAGAGATGCTTTGAATTATGCTGCGTTGAGCTTTCAACAAAAGTCCAGCGCCCCTAGAAGACCCAAAGAAAAACATACAAGATAATTTAATATTTGCACAAATGAGAAATCTACACATTTTGGTAAAAAATAAATTCTCTGTGGTTTACAAAAAAAGTGCTTTAAGTGATGAAGATTACTGAAATGATATTAGAGTACTACAGTAGTAAAATATTTCATTTGAAATATTTTCAAATTTCACATTTAAGTCAGTGTTTTTGTTTGCATTTCTAACTGATTATGACATTTACTAGACATTTCTGAAATAAAATTTGTTTCTTAAAAAAAAAATAGAAAAAAGTTAACTTATTCTATCAAATAAACTGACTTGTAATTGTAAACGACTTTCATGGACCCTGTTTGTTGGATTTCTGTATCAACACAGCATATCAGTTTTAGATTTACTGATTTGTTGAAAATGTCTTAGGCTGAGAAGAGGGGGAGAAGTTGAAATCCCTGTCCGTGGTACTGAAATGTGACAATCGTGACTATTTTGGCATTATTTAATATGGTAGACTACAATGTACTACTACTACTAGCACATACTTATGATGTTTACTCATGACAACAACATTAATTAATAAGTCAATATATACTGTGTCTAGAACGTAGCATTAGCAATATTTTCACAGGAACATTAAACAATGTTTCAGAAATATGTTTATTGACCTATAGGTTGATACCCTTGTGGTCAATGAATCAAAATTCTCAACAGATAATATCATAATCTACCTGTGGAAAATAGCACATTTTCTTAGCGATAGATGTTATTTACACTGGTGCATATGGTGATAGATTCTGTTTACACAATGTAAAAATAGACTTTTTTCAGTATTTTCAGTATTTACTATTATTGCAAAAAAAAAAAACAAAAAAAATACAATAGGCTCAGATGAGCTTTATTTGTCACATACACAACTATACGGAGTATAACAGCAGTGAAATGTGTTCTCTGCTTTTAACCCATCCAAGTGCACCCACACTTGGAGCAGTGGGCAGCCGACTAAGCGGCGCGGGACAGTTGGGGGTTCGGTGCCTTGCTCAAGGGTCTCACCTCAGTCGTGGACAATTCCTGCCGGAGCTGAGATTCGAAACCCACAACCTTGGGTTACAAGTCCGACGCTCTATCAATTAGAGCCACGACTGCCCCCCAATAATTGCTGCCCAATAATTGTAATCATTTGCAATCTTGTCTAACCCTACCACACGTTGGTGAGCGGATTTAGTGTAAATAGCCTCTGCCAACAAGGCGGGCTATTTGCACTTAGTGTCAATAGACACTGCATACATTTAAATACATAATCAATCATATCTGGGATAGCATTAGTCTGCATCATATTTTGAAATAGTTACAAAAAGTAATGCTGCCCAATATTATTGATAAATGGCTCACAAGGCCCCTCTAGTGTAAACATGTGGCAAATATCAAAAGATCATGAAAATATGAGGCTGTGAGGCCTGTAATACACTGTAAAAATAAGTGTAATTTAAATGTAAAATTTTGTAAAAACGGAACTGAAAAAAACTGTTAATAGGTTAACAGTATTTTCCCGTACTATATACAAGGAAACACTTTAAAAGATATAACCAGACATTTCATGTAATTTTAACTGTAAAATGCTGTTAATTTTACAGTTTTTAGAAGTAAAAATAACAAATCGATGTATAATTTACAAAAACTGTAAACTGCTATTTCCAGAATTCCCCGTAAATCCACATTTGAAAGTATTTTGTTTTAATAATAATAATAATAATAATAATTTATATATATAGTTTTTGCCACTGTAAAAAAAAAAGTAAATAATTTAAGGCAACCAGCTTCAGGAGATTTTTGTGTTTTCTCAACTTGTTGTTTTAAGTTTATACTGGGCTTTAATGTTACATCTTCTGTTGTTTAATGAAAGTTATTGCATTATTTAAGTATCATGTGTGTTACCATGATGGTGTTTTGTGTTTGCGTGAATGACTCTGTGCACCTTCTATATATTATTATATACTTCTGCTTGTGGTGAAGCTACTTGTGATGAGCTTTCATTCTTCATGCGGCTTTCTCTTTTACCACCTGCATTATTATGGTGGTTGTCAGAATGTTAAAAAAACTGATTTTAATAGCAGTGTGTGTTGTTGAATTTAGTGGTTTACATTCAGATTTCCCTGTTTGTAAATTACAGTTTTAATCTGTAAATGTATTTACAGTTCTTCTCTAGTTTTTACAAAATTATTCTGGCAACCACAGCTGTCAGAATTATTTTGTAAAAACTACAGATTATTTTTTTACAGTGTATAATACAATGAAGGTATTTGTAAATTCCACATTTATGCTAAAATGTTAAATCCCAATGTTAAAAGTCTAACTTCATTCTAAAATTCTATGCTTACTGTCAGGTTTAAATATACAGTATAGTAAAATGGAAAATAACTTTGTGTTCTGTTAAATGCACACATTGTAACTTGCAAGCCCAGCTGAGCACATACAGTTTTTGTAGTGTTAAAATAAACTTAATATGATGTTTTTGTCCCCAGCAGTAATCATCAAAAGGTAATTTGATATTTTACAAATGCAAGGTAAAGCAATTACCATTTGAGAAAGGTGCATGTGTGTTTTTTTATTCAGAAAGCGAAACATCAATGGGTCAATCTTGTGGTTGGAAAATGTTCAAACCACACTGTGCACAATCATGCATGCAAGCGTACACGTACACGTACAGAAACATGCACAAAAACATCTGAGCCCACAAACTAAACATCTCAGTGTAGTAGGTTATTTAATAGGCAAATTCTTGCATGTAAAATAGTTACAGTGTGCCCTTTACATATACAAATTGGGAGAATTCTTCAAAATCTTTTATATTAATCTAAACCACTTGAAAAAAATAGTACATTATATATATATATATAGTAATTTTCAATTGCAAATTTAGAATGCTTCAGAATTTTAAAGTATTAAATGCTGACAGTTATGTCTAAAGTTAAATGTTTCTCCGCTGATGTTCACCACAACAGTTCTCATTCTGTACTAGCAGCTTCTTCCTGTCAGACACATTTGCATTTACATTTACATTTAGTCATTTAGCAACGCTTTTAATCCAGCGACTTACAATTGGGGAATACATAAAGCGATTAATCTTGCAGAGGCAAACATACAGAGGAAGTGCCAATAACACCAAGTCTCAGGCTTGTTCAAATAAATTACAAGCAAGCAAGGAAGGAGAGAAAGATGAAGATTTTGAAAAAAGTGAAAAATTTTTTTTTTTTTTTTTTTTTTTTTATATAGTCAGTAGAGTTAAAGAGATGAGTTTTCAGTTGTTGCTTGAAAAATTGACTGGGATCCAGTATTCCGGATGGGGGTGGGAAGATCATTCCACCGGCAGGAACGGTGAAAGAGATATGTTCTGGAGAGTGATTTGAGCCTCTCTGTGATGGTACCTTACGAGGCGCGCTCACTAGCAGATCTCAGGCTTCTGGAGGGATGTAAGTCTAATAGTGACTGAAGTAGGTGGGTGCTGAGCCTGTGACACCTCTACAGGACAGCTCTACTCCTGTAAGACACTCCTGTAGACACTCTACAGGAAATTATGTACTTTGTCTTTTGTCACCTTACTGGTGCTCTAGTTGGTGTCACATATTTTTACATGGGCATATGCTGACTTTGGGGTGGAGTCTGTGCTTTGTGGTATTAATGGCTTAAAGCCCATTGTATTCCACTGCTGAACTAGGGTTGTTTGGGCCCCAGTTAAAAAACACTCGATAGGGCCTCCACCACCACAATCACCCGCCAGCTTAAACAGAGAATGTGTACTATTCACATTGTATTTTATGCTTAATGTCTCAACCAAGTTTGTGATCTCAAGGCACAGACAAACTATGAAATGCCTAAGTGTCTCCATAGATCACAGTTCCTCTAAAGGAATTATACGACATTAACCCAGGTATATATTCTTTTTTAAAAGCAAACACAACCCGCATTTCATTCAGAAATCTGAAATGTAGTATGATCACATTTTTGCCCTTACTTTTCCCTTTAGTCAGTCACATACAGTATGACACTTTTCTTTATTAATTTTACATGTACAGTGGAAGATTAACTGTGAAAATCAACATCAAGCTCTATCTGTTGATGTTGATCGTGTTATATATAAAAATAATACTAGTGCGTCTAATTCAACCTGGTTTCACAGAATTCGTCTAATGACCACGGACCCTTAACTCTGAAACTGTGGTGGCATCACGGAAGTGATACCAATGTAAGTGTCACCAACACGTTCTCACTCCCAACTCGTCACATATTGAAGGTTGGTCAGGACCCCTTTGGCATCGTTTTTTGACGTTTCAAGGTACCCCATTAGCGTATTTTTTTGATTTGCAGGGTCCTCCGTTGCTTTAAATAGGAAACCCTTAGCGTAAATATGCCGACGCGATACTGGGAATTGTATCGTCATAATTCAATAATTTATTGAATTATGATAATAAAAATTACAGAAGAAGCCTTACTTCAGTTTTGTTTGTGAAATGCCATTTGTTCTTGCTTGTATCGTGGTCGATTGCGTCATGCAGTTGTGTAAGGCTATTGGCTCTTGTATGTCTCGTGACCGATTGCGTCATGCTACGGGACGGGAGTATGCTTTTGAATGAAATGTGAGCGTGTTAACGGAGCGGGATCATTTTCAGCAATTAAAACCTTGTGTTTTCTTCGCATAAATACTTCGTATGGCTTCAGAAGACTTGGAATGCAACTTGGTCAGTTTTTGCAATAAATACCTGTGACTGCACTTATATTGACCTGTGTGTGTTTTATATTGTTCAGAAGTGGGTAGGTTTAGGGTAGGGTGGGTTAGGTGCTCTAGAGAAAATATAAATTGATATACAAATATAACTGCATCGGAGTCACTCTATTTACATGGTCCACACATGTCAATTGAGGTAGCGCTGGTGTTGAACCAGTGGACCACGGCTGGAGTAGGCTTTTCAAAGAGAGAAACTTCAACTCGACTGACTGCAAAGGCTCAAGGGGGGCAGTTTGTAGGGCTCTTAGCACTAATACCAAATCCCAAGAGGGTAGGGAGGAAGGCCTAGGAAGATTTAACTTCCTGGCCCCCCTAAGAAACCTGAAGATCAGATCATGCTTCCCTACCGATTTCCCCTCTATGGGGTCGTGGTGCGGTGGAATAGCAGCTATGTAAACCTTAAGGGTGGAGGGGCATATCTATGCTCCAACCCTTGCTGCAGGAAGGACAGCACAGCTCTGATCGAACATCTCCGGGGGTCCTCACGGTAAGAGGAACACCATTCGACGAACAGGTTCCACTTCAGCGCATAGGTCCGTCTTGTGGATGGTGCTCGTGGTGAAGCGATAGTGAGAGCTACCTCCTGGGGTAGGTCATCTAGAACCTCCATGTCCCATCCAGGGACTACACATGGAATTTCCAAAAGTCTGGACGCGGGTGCCAGAGGGTGCCCCATCTCTGAGAAAGAGCAGACCACTGGCAATGGGCGGTTTCTGGAGATGAAAACAGATGAACCGATTCCAAATCAGCTGGACTGCCTGGGGATGGAGTCTCCACTCCCCAGGAAGTGCCGCTTGAGACAGCTCGTTGGCCGCCTGATTGAACACTCCTGGGATGTGGATGGCACGAAGCGACCTCAGATGCTTCTGACTCCAGAGGAGGAGGTGACGGGCGAGTATGTCGTTTAGTTACACTCAAAGTGGATAGGTCTCTCTGGCGAGATCCCAATTTCATCGGTCATCCGACTTGACTCGCAGTGACCGACTGAAAGGGAACTCCCCTATCTTCTCTTGAATAAATCTGGAATCGAATAAATAATTAAACAAGTATGAGTAAAAGTACAGGTGCTGACATGTTAAGGAAGACATTTAATGGATATATTTGTTTGTAGGATCATTTATGGTAATTATTATTATATAATATATATAATATTTTATTGTATTGTATTTATTTATTATTTATTGCAGCCTAAAGAAAGCATTAAAATATTTATTTTTTCTGCCAAAGGAAAGCAATGTTCAGTGGTTGGCCATTTGAAAGTTGTTTCTGTGGTTTCGATTCAAAGTGTGGTGCAAAAAAAAAAGTCTTGTGGGTAGGAAATGGCTTTAGCCATGTTGCTATTGAAATATGCAAAGACCTTCATACATCAGAATACGGACCAGTGGGATGTGTTTATGAATTTAAAACTCTTTTTTTTTTAAGTAAACCGTGTGTGTGTGTGTGTGTGTGTGTGGTGTGTGTGTGTGTGTGTGTGTGGTGTGTTGCGTGTGTGCGAGCGTGGCAGAGAGAGAGATATGATTGATTGAATGCTAGAATTCATAGAATTGATTTTTCTATTTTATATTAATTATATATACATGCATTTATTCATTAAAATACATATATGTTCTAGATTAAACATAAACACTATGCTTTGGCAATACATTGTAACAATGGTCATGCCAGTTTCTTTCATTAAAAATTATGATTGCACAGAAACGTGTCTGCCTGTGTTTTCTGCATGAATACGAATGTAAAAATATTTTGTTAGGTAATGTTGTATGGCTGTGTAAAATTATTGATTATGTCTCTGTCCTTGTTGCTGAAATAACAAATCTGTGGCACCTAAACTTCTGACTTTAATGACCTTAAGCCTATGGCTAAAGAAAAGCACAAAGCACTGGTTCTTATGGTTAATTCATTAATGTATGAAATGTATTACGACAAGAGAGACGTATTTTTATAATGTTTTTTTATTAATAAAAATGTATCACGTCCACTGCTACACACACTAATTAATAATAATAATAATTGGTTACATTTATGTAGCGCTTTTCTAGGCACTCAAAGCGCTTTACATAGTAGAGTATCTCCTCATCCACCACCAGTGTGCAGCATCCACCTGGATGATGCGACGGCAGCCATATTGCGCCAGAACACCCACCACACACCAGCTTACTGGTGGAGAGGAGACAGAGTGATGAAGTCAATCAGTGTATGGGGATAATTAGGAGGCCATGATGGTCAGAGACCAATGGGCGAATTTGGCCAGGATACCGGGGTTACACCCCTACTCATTTTCGAAGGACATCCTGGGATTTTTAATGACCACAGAGAGTCAAATGAACATGACCTCGGTTTAATGCTATTTCATGCATGTTGAGCTATTTACACTGTTAAAGAATTGGATTCTCACGTTAAACATGGCCAAAGTTTAAAAAAATGCTTTGGATGTAGAAAGGAGAATTTCTGTGCCAAATACACTCTTTCCAGATTCGTACAATTTACGGAAAGTTTTGTCGTGGCTGTTCATGAAGTCATGAAAGGTGGAACTCCTTAAATGGGCACTTCTGCTGTAAGAGCACGCCTGCGCACACATCGGCCAGAGCACATTCATCAACGTGCTTCATTCGCCTGCACTGCACGGGACTCACTTGGGAAGAATGTCTCCAAAGAAGCGTGTTTTGGTTTTGGTTGTAAGGGAAAGATAACCTTGTTCAGCTTCCCGAAGAACCCAGCATTACGTAAACGTGTTTGTTGATGAACACTTTAAAACAAGGCCCAGTTTAACACTGGATTTGCACATCGTTTGAAAGATGGAGCGGTCCCAGCGATAAAAGATCCCGGTCATGATTCAGAACTGCAGATGGTAAGTGAAACGGCATGAAATGTCGTGTTTTGTTGGCAATCGGCGCTCAAGTGCTCTAACTCTTTAGCTCCACCCACAGGGCGTCTCAAGGAGCTCGGCTGTTTTCGGAGAGAATCGTAAAGCTGTCTCTTTCTTTAATAAAAATGATAAAGCTAAAGACTCTTTGGTGATATCAAGGATGCAATACTACTTTATAGGTACTCCAGATTAACATAAGATTGGATCATACTGTGTGTTATGTCCCCTTTAAGGATTGTTATTTTTGTTGTTACAAATAAGAGACTAATTTCTTGTTTTTGTTCTTATTATACAAACCAAATAATCATGCATTAACTGCATATGTATGTACAGATGCCACACTTTATGTAAACCTTTAGTTTTAATATAGGCAGTTTATCAGACATCAGCTGTGTATAGTACATAACCCTTTTTGTTTCTTTGGTAATGAAAGAATAGCTGGGTCTTAACGTGTTGTGGTTTTTATGCAGCAAGAGGTGTGAAAACATAAACAAGTCTCATTGCAAACTATTTAGTGACATACTCACCAACATTCAGATCTGACCCACTTGCCAACTTTATAATGCAACTAACTTCATAATGCTAAAAATAGCATTTATGATATTCAAGCACAAAGTACCTTTGGTCTGTGATTTTGGTAAATCTGCTTAAAAAATTACAGAATGTAGCAGGAAAAAGTGCTTAATTTGTAAATAGAAATAGAGAAAAAAAAGAATTTTAAAGAAATAAAAATAATTTTTTCAACATTTATATTACATTTAGATATTGAAACAAAAGTGCAACGTTGCAAACTTCATGACATGAGCTGATTGGCTGCTATCACAAGTGGTTTCAGCCCAATGCAAACCCAAGTGACCAATCAGCTCTTAAAGGACTGAATAAATAAGACAGAAAAGTGCATATGCATCTCATTTATCTAAAGCCGAAATTGAAGGAGACATGGTATGGACAGTTTATTGACCTCTATTAGTTGGTGTGAACATTTATTAAATTGTTTTTGGTGGTGTGGGTGGTGGGGGGCTGATTCGTGTTTATATATATTTATTTTAACTTTTTTTATTAACAGATTTTTTTATTTTATCAGGGGAATTTTGGAAGACCGCTGATCATAAGATATTTAATATTTTTGTTCTCCTCAACAATAGGTAAATGTACTTTTTATACTTTTATATTTTACAACAAGCTATTACTGTATAACACTAAAGGTCCTTGCACAGTAAAGGTCTCTGCACACTGAGTCTGAAATTTTCGTATGCGTTTTTTTTAATTTGTCATCCTTTCCTATCAAAATGCTTGTTACGGATGCGAAAACGCAGAAAATCAAACCTGATCCGAATTTTTTTTCAAAATTCAGACTAAAATTTCGGACCTCAATGTACCTTTTTAATTTTGCAGTCTGCTCCTCTGATGTGGATGTTGTTCAGGAGGATAATGTAAAAATAGTTCGAGCTGGAGAGGATGTGAACCTTACTTGCACATTTTCAAATGTTCTGCAATCAACAAAAGCATGGTTTAAACAGACGACTGATGGAAAATCTTTACTAATTGTATCTTTATATTTAAATCAACAACCCAGTTGGAATGAGGACTTTGAGAAAACAAATCGTTTTAATATTATTAAAGGAGACGATCATTTTAATCTGACCATTTTAAAGATAAAGCCTTCAGACTCAGCAATGTATTTATGTGTAGTCTCGTCATATTACAACATTGGAATGGGTGCAGGAACCAGATTACATGTCCGAGGTAAGTTTTCCTGTTTGTTATAGCTTTGTTTGGTTTGTGGTGTCTGATTTTTGTGTCCTTACTATTTCTGTCTCTCTTATGTCCCTTTTAAAGATGCAGCCATAGGTAGAAACACAACTCTTCAGCAGTCTTTGATAGACACGCTTCATCCAGGGGATTCTGTGAGTTTGCAGTGCAGCATCTTCTCTGAGAGTTGTTCAGGAGAACACAGTGTATACTGGTTCAGACAAAGCTCAGGAGAATCTCAAGGAGTGCTTTACACCAAAGGAGAGAGACATGGTCAGTGTGAGAACAGCACAGAGTCTCAAACACAGAGCTGTGTCTACAATCTCTTCAAGAGCAACGTCAGTCACTCTGATGCTGGGCTTTACTACTGTGCTGTGGCCACATGTGGAGAGATACTGTTTGGAAAAGGAACTGAACTGAGTTTTAGAGGTAAGGTTTTTGGATAAATATTTGATGTTTTCACTCAGGAGAAAATTGTTGTTCAAATATCAGCGGAAATAATAACATTTATCTGATTGATTTACTGTTAGCTCTCTAAACTATGTCTTGAATTTTTGGCTATTTCAGAGAGTGTCGATGTGAATCCAGCGCTGCTTGTTCTTGGAGTTTTAAATGCCATATTTTTTACTTTAGCTATTTTTCTGGCCATAAAACTATGCCAGGATCCAAATAAAAGTAAGGTTTAATTTTGGCACACATACTGTATACTAATGATATATTTATATACAAAAATACAACAATTGACACTACAAATATATTAGATTTGATTGCTTTTTAATGACCTTTTTTATTCATCCACAATCAACAAATCTCTAGAGTGTCAAGTAAGTGCTTATGTTTATGTTTGTGATTTCAAAAGGTTAAAATCATATAATTACTGTCAGTCTTATTAAGTGCAAATTATTATGCTGATGTCTTCTTAAGACCCAACTTTACATTTTATGTGACATTTTATTCTCTGATCTTTGTTTCTTTTTCCTCATTATTGTAGAGTGAAGACGTTCTGAGTTTTTCAGCAACAAGTTATTTCATGGCAAATGAACCCGAAGTAAAGATTACTGAAGAGGATTCTCTTGTGACATACAGCATTTATACAAAAAAAAATTAGCCTATAACCGCTAAAGGTCATTAGAAACAGCAGTTTTCAGTTCAAGGCAAGCCTAAATGCTGCATAAGTTTATGGGCTAAAACATGCTTAAATGTTCAGAACTGCTTTGTAACAATGTACAATATACATGCTACATTTGCAGTCTTTTTAATGCAATACGGAATTTCCTTTTTAACATGTTATTTAAGTTTCACATATAGTGGCTGCATGTACATATGGCCATCTATACAGAACACAAATCCAACCACAGATGTTTGCTCTGTTTAGTTACATTACAGTATATTGGGTTTTTGACACTTGAATGTATCTAAAATCCGATGATTTGTCTCAAAGTACATGGAACAAATTCCTTTTCATACTCTCAGTAGAAATGTAAGACACGATGTGTAATCTACAAAGTAATTTTGATTAAATGGTGTTGTATGTAAAATGATGCATGATCTGTTATATCTACTGTACATATATGTTTTTAATCTTCCGCCCTAAAAATGTAGCAATACTATATATGAGTGGCTTTACATTTCTGCAAGCAACAAGATATGAAGTCTGCTTTATACATTATTGTTTCTGTCTTTTAATCATTGTTGCATATTTTTTTCTTTGTTTTGGTGTCAGACAATTTAACACAGCCATCCAAACAGACTTTTCATTTATCAAATATGCAATTTCACTCAGAATATTTCCGGTAACATAAAATAAAAATAAAAAAAACATACCAACAGTACTGCTGAAGTGGTCTTACTGATAGCATAACAAATTTGATACATGTTCTTGATTTTATGCTAATGAACTTGCATATTTTTTCTTGAAACCCAGTCCAATGTTATTTTTTTTTTCAATCATTACAATAGACAACAAACGTCAGCAAACAAATACAATTTATTCAACAAATTATCATGCCGTCACTATGCATAATATTGGTCATATGTGAAAACTCAGAGCTAACAAATAATCAGGACACTGGAGAAAACGAGAATTTACTTTTACCTTATTCCTGAGTTTTTCACCCTGTTGATGGAATATGACTCAACTGCAGCCTCTATGACAAACATTTCTCCAAGAAATAGGAGATGCCTATCCAGTCTTGGGGAGTAACTAGTTACATGTAACGGAATTACGTAATTTAATTACAAAATAAAAGTAATTGTAATTAGTTACAGTTACTAAGAAAAGATGTGTAATTAAATTACAGTTACTTATGAAAATGTTAAGGATTACAAAGAGGGTTACATCTGATTTTTTTCACACACACTCCCACATACAGATTTAATTGATTTATTTCATAAATTGCAGTGACAGCTCTAAAATATGAAACACCAATGTTTCAGAAGTTTATAAAATTTTCCTATTTCTATTTATATATATTTCCTATATGGGTTTATGTATATGCTTTTTTTAAGATAAACAGTTTTTTTCTAAGGCATCATTTGATTCCAGTGTTTCCTGTCATAGCTATGCAACGATTTGATTTCAAAATCAGTATCATAGCTATTAAAACTATTTCTTGTTATGATTTTAAATCTGTATTTAACCTCATAATGATTTTGAAGTAAGTCTGATTTTGAGTGGCTGTGCTTCAAAGGGGACATCAGATGCCCATTTTCCACAAGTGGGTATGATTCTTTAGGGTAATCTTGAAATGGTCTCGGTGGGCGTGTAAAAGAACACAGCGACTCGTTTCGGTGCATATCTCTTTACATGTAAATGAGCTCTGCTCATCCGCCCCTTTCTTCTGTGGAAGAGCAAAGGCGATTTGCATATAATCATAAAAACAATATAAAGTGGGAGACTTACTTCTTCTGGAGGTGCAGCTGGATCATGAACAATGGTTGCTGATCCATCCTTTAGTGTGAACTTTTTAACAAAACTTGCCTTGAATTGTCCCTCATTCAGAAAGCAGTCTGGAGTAAAATGATTTGTGCAGCAAGACAAACTAATTTAGTGAAAGTGAAGTGACGTGTGGCCAGTATGGTGACCCATTCTCAGAATTTGTGTCTCTGCATTAAACCATCCAAGTGCACACACACAGCAGTGAACACACACACACACACAACACACACACACACACACACACACACACACACACACACACACACACACCGTGAACACACACCCGGAGCAGTGGGCAGCCTTCTATGCTGCGGCGCCCGGGAGCAGTTGGGGGTTCGGTGCCTTGCTCAGGGTCTCACCTCAGTCGTGGTATTGAGGACGGAGAGAGCGCTGGTTATTCACTCCAAAATCAAAATTGCTTGATAATTGAGACTGTTTAGGCTTGGGGGATTAAAAAAGGAGTGCATTTTTACCATTGTAGGGTGTTGTGTCCACACACTGCAAAGACACATTTACATGCAAATTAAGATATTTTGCATCCAATGTCTCCTTTTAAAATTTTTATAATCATCTTAATTCAAGTGATGAAGGCTTTCGAGAGTCTGACAGTAATTAGTGTTAAACTCTACTGTAAGTTTAACCCTGTCTGCTTTACATGTTTGAAAATAATTAACAGTGGAAAACCTTAGAAATTTAGAAAAGTAATCAAAAAGTAATCACATGTAATCAGTTACTTTACTTTTATAAAGTAATTGAAAAGTTACACTACTTATTACATTTAAGTAGGGTAACTTGCAATCTGTAACCTATTACATTTCCAAAGTAACCTTCCCAACACTGTGCCTATCCCCCCCCCCCCCCACACACACACACACACACACTTTTAATATCACCTAAATTCGTACCCCGCACTTTTTCGGGCAAGTGTGTTTGCATAGAAGCTTTCAAGAGCCGGTGTGAATAAATATAGATTTAAATTCAAAGAGACAGGATAGTCTGTGCATGACCTGATGTTTCATTCAGACCCAGAATAACGCGAGATGAATATCACGGACTCGGAGCACTAAACACTCATTACATGCAGTGTGTGTTCATTCATACACGAAGCCAGAGGGAGCTCTCGCGCAGAAAAGGAAATTCCTAATATGGACAAAAGCTCTAGCTATCTCTGTATGAAAACAGTTGTTTTCACAGAAAACAGAAACGTTTGGGAACATGAAGACATTAAACATGTGATTGCGACAATAGATGGTTTATTTTTGTTTTTCAAGTCATCTCCAGGTAATAAATAAAGTATATGAACAATGCAGGGCTAATTGACATAGCATTAACTACAGTATAGAACATATTCTGCCTTATTATGTGATAAAGCAAGTGTTTGTAGTATATAAACAAATCATTATTATTGGTAATTGTCCCGCAGCGTATCTGATTTCTAAGTCAATTAAAAGATAGAAATAAAATAAAAATTAAAGTTGCCTATAAACTACCAGTCAAAAGTGTTTGAACAGTAAGATTAATCTTTTAAAGAAGTCTCTTCTGCTCACAAAGCCTGCACTTATTTGATCCAAAGTACAGCAAAACAGTAACGTTTTGAAATATTTGTATTATTTAAAATAACTCTTTTCTATTTGAATATATTTTAAAATGTAATTTATTGTGACTTCAAAGCTAATCATTTTTAGCATCATTACTCCAGCCACACAATCCTTCAGAAATCATTCTGATTTGCTGCTAAAAAAAAATTATTATTATTATGCTGAAAACAGCTGAGAATAATTGTTTCAGGTTTCTTTGATGAATAAGGTCAGAAGAACAGCATTTATCTGAAATAGAAATCTTTTATAACATTATAAATGTCTTTATCATAACTTTTGATCAATTTAAAGCATCCTTGCTAAATTAAAGTATAAATTGATCATTTATTTAAAAATATATATATACAGACTAAGCTTTTGAATGGTATAGTGTATAATGTTACAAAAGCTTTTCATTTCAGATAAATGCTGATCTCTGGATCCTTCTATTCATCAAAGAATCCTGAAAAAATATTACTCAACTGATTTAAATATTGACACACACATGCACGCATGTTGGTTTTTATGGTTAATGGGACTATAAATTATTATATTGCTTGCTTAAAATATGCCTTAAGTTTCTCATTCAATCAGTCTATGACGATCTCCCCAGTCCGGTCAATTTGCATAACTGGGGAGTGGCAGACACACCTGCATGTCAACTGTGCAGAGGGGCACCTTGAAGCATATCCTCAGTTGCTGTTCAAAGGCATTGGGGGAACAGAGATATCACTGGGGCCATGATCAAGTTCATGATCAAGTCTTTGGGGACACGATCAGCAATCTAAGAGTTCAAGAAGCAGCATGCCCCCCAAAATACATCTCCTTTATCAGAGCTGGTAATAAACCACCCATCGGTCAAGCTCTGTGGGAGGGCTTTTAGCCAGAGTACGGGACTGGTAACTCCAGGTTGACCCAGCTCAAGTTCGAACAAACATTGCAAACACACTGCTTCACCCAGATATGGTGTTAACATCAGAGGCGACTGTCTCCGCAGGAAGGAAGGATTGAGGAAGCCAATGAGCATAAGAAGGCCAAATATGGAGATCTCATCACAGAGTGCTGGAGCAATGGATGGAGAGCCTGCTGTGATCCAGAGGAAGTTAGGTGCTAGTTATTCACTGGCAGATCATTACAGCAAACACTTAAACTCCATGATGTGAAAGAGTTACAGTGGAGAAAAGCCATAAATAATATCCAGGCTGAGAATACTATTGTGTATTTTGTTTTTAAATATCTTTGAAAAATATATAATGTATTTTGTATTTAAATACATTTAATATTAGTATTTTTGTATTTTCAAAATTGATCATGCCCTGTCATGTGCCAACCCCTTGATTCAAAATATTTTCTAAATGTATTTAAAAATATAATATCTTAGATGCTCATCATTACTACACTGAAAAAAAAATTAATCATGGGTCTTGTAATTTTTATAAAAAAAAATAATAAGGTGATAAAATTAAAATAATGTGTATATTTTATTAAAGAAATTGTGGTGCAGTGTTGTATAGAAAATATTAAGAACATTTCACTTATATAATCAACAGATATGTTTTTTATTAAAGGGAATTTAAGCAGTTTTGAGGCTTGAATTGAGAAAATGATTAAACTGAAGATTGTTTTTTTTAAGAAAACTACCTATTTATTTTAAGAGAATTGGCTCAACTCTGCTGTTTTATTTTGCCGGTTATTGTTAGTTCCCAGCATGCTTTGCATATGACTGAATATGGTAAATAATGCAATTAAGTGCTATTTATTCAGGTAGATTACATTAAAAACATCAAGCCTTAAAAAACTACTCCAAAAAAAAGATGTGTAATTTTGTTTATTTATTTTAAGCAGCTAGCTCATGTATTACTAAACTCAGGATCTTTCAAATGGGGCCTTTAATGGTTTATTTTCTGCTTACATGCTGTGAAACATCTTATTTCCTGCTTTTTTCCTCTGTCAAACCACATAATGTATTTTTAGCAATGAAACAACATATTAACCAGATAGTTTTGAGAGAAGGCAGCTTTTGCTAAATATAAACTGATAACTAAACAGTATGTTTTATAATGTGTCTTAATAAATGAGAGATGTTTTTGGAGCAATGGAAAATGGTTGTGTTAGAATTTTTTCAAGCCATTTTGATGTGGTAAGGGGTGTGCAAGCATAAAAGTTAAGGTGAAAGTGCATATGTGCATCAGTTGTCTGGAGCAGAGGCGGATGGACACATGGTAAGGCTACAGTCTATAGTCTAATCTATAATCTACCATTATTTTTTAGCATGCGCTAATGGCTTTATAGAGTACTCATCGTTCACTTTTACAGGGTGAGTTAAAGTACAAGGATTGTTTTGGAAGACGACTGATGATGAGATACTGCTTCATTGTTTTGCTCTCCTCAACAATAGGTAAATGTACCTACATTTCTTTTTAAATATTAAACAACTGTTTATTTACAACCTATTTAACTCTTTCAACTAAAAAGGTACCTGTTGTGTGCTTCATTTTGCAGTCTGCTCCTCTGATGTGGATGTTGTTCAGGAGGATAATGTAAAAATAGTTCGAGCTGGAGAGGATGTGAACCTTACTTGCACATTTTCAAATGCTCTGCAATCAACAAAAGCATGGTTTAAACAGACGACTGATGGAAAATCTTTACTAATTGTATCTTTATTTTTAAATCAACAACCCAGTTGGAATGAGGACTTTGAGAAGACAAATCGTTTTAATATTATTAAAGGAGACGATCATTTTAATCTGACCATTTTAAAGATAAAGCCTTCAGACTCAGCAATGTATTTCTGTGTAGTCTCGTCATATTACAACATTGGAATGGGCAGGAACCAGATTACATGTCAAAGGTAATTTTCCTATTCGTTATTGTAGCTTTGTTTGGTTTGTGGTGTCTGATTTTTGTCCTAACCATATTGTCCCTCTTATGCTGCCTTTCAAGATGCAGCCATAGGTAGAAACACAACTCTTCAGCAGTCTTTGATAGACACGCTTCATCCAGGGGATTCTGTGAGTTGCAGTGCAGCATCTTCTCTGAGAGTTGTTCAGGAGAACACAGTGTATACTGGTTCAGACAAAGCTCAGGAGAATCTCAAGGAGTGCTTTACACCAAAGGAGAGAGACATGGTCAGTGTGAGAACAGCACAGAGTCTCAAACACAGAGCTGTGTCTACAATCTCTTCAAGAGCAACGTCAGTCACTCTGATGCTGGGATTTACTACTGTGCTGTGGCCACATGTGGAGAGATACTGTTTGGAAAAGGAACTGAACTGAGTTTTAGAGGTAAGATGAAAATACCTGCTTTAAAATGCTGAAATGTTTGGTTTGATCGTCCCTCTCTAGAAGAGCATTTGATTCATATGCTACAGTACACGATGCCGAACTTATCTAATAAATGTAAAAAACTAAAAATCTAAGAAGTTAAAAATCTATTTACAAGTTTTTTGTTTTACTTTGTTTAAGAGAGAAGTTATGTGAATCCAACTCTTGTTGCTCTTGGAATTTTAAACATCATTTTTTTGGCCCTTGTTGTTTTTCTGGGAATAAAACTATACATGGGTCAGAATAAAGGTAACATTTTCTGAACTTTTTTAACTTAATTTATTATAGTAATTTAAGATAACACATGACTGCCGTTTATAATGACAATACTGTTTCTTGATTTCCTAAAGCACCAAAACCTCCGGAGAGTCTAGTAAGTATTTATTCTATTTGAGATCTTAAATGTAGAAAGATTGCGTTGAATCTGTGTATCAATTTTTTAGGTTTTTATTATTATTATTATTGTAATTATTATTCAAATATTACAGTAAGTACAAAAGATAAAAACTGTATTACTTTTGGCGTGTTTTATGCCATATCACATGTCATTTTCCTCTCATAATTGGAGTTTCTTTTCTCTCTTAATATTAGAATGAAGACACCCTGAATTATGCAGCCATTAGTTTTGGTCAGAAACATCTGAACACTAGAAGAGCCAAAGCAAAGATCAGTCAGGACCAGTCTCTGTATGCACAGGTCAGATCACACCAGTGACATTCAGAGCTTTAGAGGAATATTGGACTTCTACACTGCAGAAATGTTTCCATCATTGTCTCATAACAACATTTTTGGTTGCATACGTTTAACTTGTCAAAATATCTGTCAATTCTACTTATCTTCAAAGTATAGCCAAGGATTTTTAGTGTAATGAATTATTACTGCTGACACACATTTGATTTCCATTTGAATTTGGCAGTAATTACAAATACACTGGGCAACTATTTTCTAAGACATTTGTAGTGTAGTATAGTCGAATCTATAATGCCTATAAGGATCATGTCCAGGTTTTTTAAAGTTAAAATAGAGTGTTTTGTTACTCAGATAACAGTACCTAACAATGTCATTACAATATGGATTACAAGATACAGGGGGTCATTTTAAATGTCTTTAAATGTTACTGTGCTATTTAGACTTTGTACTGTATATTGTTAGATGTATGAATTTGTTAGACATTGTAAGGTTTGTTAGATTGTGTTGTTTTCTGGGCGACTTTATGTTAAGGTATGTTCCTTAACATGTTCAATAACATAATTTTGTGTATGTTTGTTTCATTTACATCTTCTAAATGAATAAATGTATATGTGCATGTCATGTGCATTTATTCATGTGTGAGTATTCATGTGCATTGTCCTATTGTGGTGTTCGCAATTCAGAGGAACACTGAGGATTGAGAGAAACTGATGTTGGAAATTGCGTTGTTTTTTATTCCTTTGATTCAAATGATAGGTTCCTGGTGCTTGTGTAAACTATTGTTCCCTGCTGGTGAAATATTTGTGCACATTTTGTCTTTACTGCAAGAAATATTCAAACATTAACTTGCTGAATGCTGAATTCAACCCATGGTCTCTACTGCCACCGAGTGGTAAGATAATATTGTTATCCTGCTCCTGCTTTTGAAGTTATTACTGTCACGCTACACAGTTATCTGCTCAATAAAGCTGTTCCATTGCTTTTTTGCTATTGCACGTGTTATGACAGCCTCGTAAATAAGGATTTTGTTTTTGCAGGAAAGGGTTGTAGTGGTGTTTGTTCCTATAGTATTTTGTGAGAAAATAAAATTAAAAGAGAATCTATTGCACTTATAACATGCTAATTTTACAGAGCTTGACTTTCACTCATTTGTACATAATGGCCACACACACATACAAACATATGTACAAAATAAAAAATAAAAATTTCTGGACAATGGCAATCATTGGAAAATATAAACCAATTAGATGCTTATTTAAACAAATATTTATGATGGTATTGTCTGTACATTTTTGTATGCGTTTTTGTAGTTTTATGTTGCTATTCCAGTGTCAGATTTTTTTTTACTAAATCTGATTCCTAAGTAAGAGTAACTAAGAGTAACTCAGTAAGTAATTTCCCTGTTCTAAACAGATTCCCACAGTGTTGATCACTCATTATAGATGCATTATCAGAGGAACCCCATTCGTTGTCACATCCTCTGCTTAACATTAATTAATTAATTAATTAATAAGAAATATATTCTGGGCTACACAAAGAGCAAACTAACTAATGTAAATTAGCATTTGAATACGTTGAAAATTAAATTTGGGTAAACTATTCCTTTAAAAAAGAAAATGTGTCAAAATGTGAAATGTAACAAATATAATATGTGAACATTTTTCATTACAAGGTGTTGACAGAACACCTCCACCTGCCTATGATCAGATAAATAAATGTTGTCCTGATTTGTAAATGATCACAATTATTTATTTTTATTTTTATGATAATAATGTACAATATAATTTGTGAAATTCGCACTACACTGTAGGCCTTTTATTTAATGCCACCAGTCTAAAACATGAGGTCAAACTTGCTAAATTCATGAGGTCAAACTAAAATTGCAGTTTAGTTAGTCACTATCACACTTTAATCATAAGTGGCTAAATGGAAAGTTTTAACCACAGAGATGCAAGCACTGATCTCATTCTTTCCAATCTCGATCTTGCAGTGTTTTTTTTGTTTTTTTGGTGGTGGCCTGTGCTCATAGTCCAAAACAACAAGTGTATAAAGTGCAAGTGTATGCCGCTGCATGTGGCTCAGTGGTTAGAGCATTGCGTTAGCAGCGCAAAGGTTGTGGGTTAAATTCCCAGGGAACAAACATATTGATGAAAAAGAAAATGTATAGCCTGAATGCACTGTAAGTCGCTTTGGATAAAAGCGTCTGCTAAATGCATAAATGTAAATGTAAATGTAAAATCTACCAACATCAGACAACAGAGAAAATTTCTTATCACACTCCAACAATTTTCATTGTCATTTTATATTGATAATAATAATGCACGCACCTAATGATTTTCATATTAATTTAGTGGTCACTGGAATTTTGTACAATGTCACAATTTAAAACGTGAATGAAAATAAAAAAGATTATTAAACATTAAAACATTTTAAATAAATAGTGACCAATTAAAGTAACCAAGATATACACTTTCCCTTATTCATATATACTTTAACATAAAATGTTGATATTTGTAAAACAATCAGTTTTCAACTTTATTAAATATTAAAATTAGTTATTTTAAATTAATTCATAAATAGTAATTTTTATATTTTTTCATAAAAGCAGGTACAATTGTACCTTTTTGTGTTTTGTGACAAAAACATAAACACTGTTATATGGTTTATATGTAATGAAGTCGTACTTTATATCTCAGTATTGTGAATGGAAACAACAGACACACACCTGAAATAAGCAACATCTTGTATGTCTGCTCGGGTATCACACTTAAGCATAATATACCAATTACAGACTGAAGCTAATGACCAGAGTTTTTTTCAAAATAAAAAAAATATTTAATTGAACCCTTTTCATTTTCTACACTCCTGTGAGACTATAAAATAATCACTCATAAGCATTAGTGATGTGTAGATTTGCATATAACAGTTATTGCAAACGTAGTGATAAATAATAAAATATCTATATTATCAATTTTTTACTGTGGAAGTTTTTTGACAAACCACGATGTTTCACAACAAAACACAGTTAGTGGTGGTAAATGTTAATACTTATGTTTTCATTTGATCTGTTTAGATCTTTATTTATTCCAGCATTATTTTTATTTAGTATTATTGCTATTCACTTACTACTAACTATTTTGTATTCTTTTTTTGTTCTTAATATTTATAGAGACTAGTCAGTCCAAAGGGGATACAACAAATGCGGATTGTGGTATGTGTGATGCATTTTAAACTAAATTCATCCCTTCATAGTTAGTGGTGGTAAATTATAATAGTTCCAATAGTTGAAGTGTTCCAATCTGGTGTTAGGAAAAAACATTCCACAGAAATAGCGCTGGTAAAGTTCTGAATGATATTTTACTGACTCTTGATGCTGCCAAATCTGCAGTGTTAGTACTGTTACATCTTAAGGCGGAATTTGATACAATTGACCACTCTGTATTGATTTCTCGTCTGGAGCACTGGGTGGGAATTCAGGGTAACGCTCTCAATGGTTTAAATCCTATTTTAACAATAGAAGGTTCTCTGTTAGTGTTGAGGAATTTACTTCAGATGCAGCTCCCCTTACGTGTGGTGTCCCTCAAGGCTCTATTCTAGCTCCAATCTTGTTTTCTTTATACATGCTCCCCCTGGGGTCGATTTTTAGTAAACATGGCATCTCCTTCCATTGTTACGCAGATGATACCCAAATCTATCTGCCCCTGGAATCCAATAACAAAGATTTGGATCCTCTCTTGGCATGTCTAGCTGATGTTAAGGCCTGGATGTCCCTAAACTTTCTTCACCTTAATGAAGGCAAAACTGAGATTATAGTTTTCGAATCACCAGATCACTTAATTATCTGACAATCTGACAATTTAAAAACAAATTAGACCATTTATTTAATGGATAGTGTCAGGGTAAAGTGAGTCCAAAAAGTCGTATTAACTCGTAATCTTACTACTTGGATAAATAATGGTGGGGATTTTGATTCATCCAAATGAGTTGACTCTTGAATCTGTTCACCAAAAATCTTTTGAATGTGTTCACTAAATATTTCAAACTACATTTACACCATGCAGCGACAAATGAGCATCTGTTTTGTGAAAAATTCACTGAATCATTAAATTGATTTGTTAAACAGTTCACGAACAAAACAATTCCATGGCTTATTAGAATTCACTGACTAGTTCAGTATTAGCTTAGTGAATCAAACCAATGACACTTTCCTTCCTCTTTTATACACAGCAGTTTTAAATTATCAAACACTGACACTTTGAATTTTGACTGGTTGTTTCAGAAAAAGGGGCAGAACAAAATTTCCTTAATAGTCTCTTCCCAGACCAGTTTGACAAAAACATGAGAAACACAATCCTAAATAATGTCAACTGTTAATTAGATCGACTTGGTAGGGTTTAATAATTTTTTGTATTATTTACTTTTTATATGAAATACTATTAGAAATATTCAATAATATCATACAATAAATTATCAACAATGGTTTGAAGGAAGCACATTCACACCTCCCTTTGAGCTGACCTGACCTAGTTTTGGAAGATTCAAGGAGTTTACAAAATATTGAACACTATCTAAAAACACACACATAGCCGTGCAGGACTGCCATTAAAGTAGCCTTATGCGCTCTAATTTGCCAATAATCTCAAAATGAGCATATTGGCTGATTAGTAGAAGTGAATGGACTGCGACAGTGTGAACTGTCTCACGTAAACTAATTCCAAGGGATATGTGACGAGTGGGGCGGTGCCGAGAACCGTGGGAACGGAGCGAGGCCGGTGGAGTTTATGACAATGAACGACACCTGCGCCACTCACCGGTCTTGAGTCCCACGGAGGAGCTCCGGAAGGATATATAAAAGGAGGAGCGATGACAGTGGAAGACGAGAGAGGACCAGGCCGGGCCGTCGCTAGGAATCTGACCTGTTGAGGACGCAGTGTATTACTTTCATTTTTCAAGGTAATGCACCTCAAAATCTACCTAAATACGTTTATGTCTGCGCAAATCATTTCACTCCAGACTCCTTTGTGAATGTTATGTCAAGTTCAAGTCAAGTTGAGCTTTATTGTCATTCTGCTACGTGTGGGTACATACAGTGGAACGAAATGTCGTGCCTCACAGGACCACGATGCTACATAAATACAAGCATACAACAATGATGTAAAAAAGAACACTATAAACCTATACACAACTGACCTACTGTCAGATTTGACTATAACTATACTATTTATAAATATTACCCTATACATAGACTAAACTATACAAACTGTACGAATGCTTCAAATGAATACTGTACATGTGCAGAGAGAAACATCGTAAGTCAAGCAGCTGGCTGGGGAACAGTGTAAGGTGATTTGTAGTGCATGAGCATGTAAACATACATATACTATTGAGTCTTTTGTGGGATTGTGTACACACAGTAGTGTGTGTGAAAGTGTCTAGTGCGAATAGAGGAGAGTGTGTTACTACAGGTGGTTTGTACAGGCCCACTCACCTGTGTGTAGCACACTTCGAATTCAACAAAAACGTTTTACAGTTTTTTTTTTCTGTGATGTGGTAAGGTTGGGGGGTCCATGTTTCAGGAGGTAGGGGGCTTGTATGGGGTTTCAGAAAGGGGGCGGTGTGAGTTGAGTTCAGGGCTCTCACAGCTTGGGGGAAAAGCTGTTGAGCAGTCTGGCGGAGTGGGCTCTGATGCTCCGGTACTGTCTTCCTGGTGGTAGGAGCTGGAAGAGACTGTGGGAGGGGTGGGTGGGGTCCTTCGCGATACTGGTAGCTTTACTGGAGCATCGTGCAAGGAAAATATCCAGGATGGAGGGGAGAGGGGCATGTTGTTACAGTGCTTAGCGATTTAACTGTATTTGTGTGTGTACGTTATCAAAGTATTTTAATTGATCAGCGCCGCGCTTGTGAGATCCATTCGGTAGCGCAGTCGTGTGGCTCGGTCCATTGAGCTGCACCAATGACAGGTCAGTGTGGCGCAATCTCTGTAAGATTTCGCTGTTTCATCCCACTTTCAGTGCATTTGGCTCCCATATATACAGCTGAACACCGGATCTGTGGGTAATTTTGAGCACATTTGGAAAACACATTTGGATGTACAAATCTACTTTTATACTTTTATATTTATTTAAATTAAAAAATGTTTTATAGTATTGCTGGTCTAAATGTCTTTTCTTGCCTGGAAAAACAGAGGAAATGGGAGCCTAGTAAGCACTATTTAACATGGTCACTAATGTGAAAATTTCACAATGTCAAAACAAGAGGACAAGACAAACAAATGAATGTAAACTAAATTACATGTTTGTTGGAAGAACATTAATATGTGTTCAAATTATTTACAGTTTTCTTGCATGTGTTAGAGTAAAATAGCAATAGTGAAGACTGTTTTGTAATCAGTGATTTTCTTGAACATTCATAAATAACATGTAAATGGGAAAATAAGATTACAATATACTCAATGTAAATACATGCAGTCAAACAAAGTTAAGTCATCTTCTGTACAACAGGTCTAGTGTCAAAATACATTTCATTAGAATTTTTTAACAGGATAACCATGTTATTTATAATGAATAAACAATTTATGATATCTGGCGGTGTTTTTAAAGTAATGGGCAAATGCTTGGTTTTAATAAACATGACAACATGTTTGCTTTATTGTGTAAATGTTCACAATAAAAAAAGGAAAAGCGTTAGGACTAACTGGCAGACCTAATGGAGACACAAAACAAGGACAACGAAACAAATTGATGGCACAAAAACTTGATGACAATCGAACATGCAGACAATGAAAAGCTTCAAGCCACATGTAAACCTGAACGCAGCAACACACAACATCACCATCAAAATGTGACATGATTTGAGAAATTATTACTGTATGAATAAGTGAATTGTAACAGTATAAATACCCTGAATGTATTGTCTATAAATAATTTGAAGGGGACAGTTAAAAATCATTCACAAATGAACCATTATTCAAATGTGAAATAATTAATTGTATCTCTATAAGTATGTACTAAATAACAGGATTTCATATGTAAGGCCTTATCGAAAATGCATTCACATGTAGCTAAAATTTCATATATAATGATTAAAAATGTAATGATGTCACATGGTCTACATAATAAATTGATGGCAAATGAAACTGATTCCTTAGAAATGGGGGAACCAGCAACAAGCATAATCATAACATAAAACACAATCCATCACCAAAATCAAAAACAAATAATGATTTTGGAACAAGGATGCTTATACAGATCCTCTGCCAAGACAGGGAGACTGGAAATTCAATGGCAATCTGTGACAGGAAATAAACAGAAACAAAAACAAATCATAAATAGAGTAAAAAAAAAAATACAATCCAAAAAAAGGAAAAAAAAAAATAAAAAAAGAAAAAACCAGACAGAAAACAAAAATAGCAAAAAGTAAATTAAAAAAAAAAAAAAAATAATAATCGAAAAATGCAGCCATTAAAAGCAACAAAAGCCATACAGCCACAAACATAAAAAAGAAAAAAACACAAAAAAAAAACCAAATAACCAAAAGGAATGACATTGAAACATTATGAAAAAAAAAACTCTAAATATTAACAAATAAAATACCCTGAAATGTATTATATCTAAAAAAAATAAAAAGCCTAAAAAAACATGAAAGAAATAATATATTAATCAACAAAAACACAAGCAATGATTGTGCAAAAATATACAAAATAACAATAACAAAAAACATTATAGAAATGCAAATCTACTAACAAAAAAAAAAAACATAAATAAACAAGAAAATAAAATCAAACAATATTAAAAAACACAATTGGACAAAAAACTATCACAAACAAAAAAAAAAAAAAAACATTTAAAAAGAAAGGAAAAAAAAAGCAAAAAAAAAAACAAAAAACTATCAAAATAATAAAAATAAACACAAAAACTTCAGGAAAATAATTCACCAATTTCTACCTAACTTAGTAACTAAATCCCCCACGTCCTTCCCACCCGCCACTGTTTTCTCACCACACTTCCACGCAGTATTGAACCAGGCCGGCTTCAAAAATGTGTTAGTAGGGATAACTCCACTGAAACCTGTAATAAAATATCCCCCCCAGATAACCAATACGAAATATCACCCTTCCCCTGATACAGTTGCACAAAATACACTATAAACTGCACATATATTCCACTAATAAGGAAAAACCAAAATATAAAAATGCCCCTTGGTGGGGCAATTGTAACAGTGTTTGGGGGCAGGTCTGAAAAATTAGTCATTTTAAACCACTGTAAAAAGGAACTTTACTGCTGTAGTATATAATATTATAAATATGTTATAATTAATTTTAAATATAATATAATATAGGCTATATGGTTCAAATCCGCTTAAATGTCAGGCATCATTCAAAAAGCAAAAGTCTATTTATATTTTTTGCAGAAGACTGCAAATTTTCTAGAGGTAACTAGATTTTAATTATTTAAATATATTTTACTCAAATACATTATTTAGCTGATGAGTCAAGAACAGTCTTTAATGAAATGGTATAAGATAAACATATTAACAGAATAATTAAATGGATCATGTGGAGATCATAGTAATTTTATTTTTTTTTTTTAAAAGATTTAAAAGCAATATTAATCATTTTAAATGTAGTTTTACATTTAAAATATGTTTATTTTCTAACAGAAAAGTAGCTGCTATGTCAATGCAGAAAAAACAAGGTGTTTACACTGGGCCCTGTGGCTAAGGGGCAATTGTAACAGTGTTACAATTGCCCCCGATGTTACAGCCATGATAAAATATCATACGCTAGCTAGCCACACCTATATTAGCATAGGTTGTTCGTGTTCATTTCTATCAATAATCTAGAGATAAAATGTATGCGTCAGATTCACCAGTAGCCACACCAGCCACCTACACCTGTTCACAATCACCAGATTACTGATTACGAACACCTGATTCCACTTACCTGGGCACTATATCAGGCTACTCACCTCAATCCCTCGTCGGCTAGTCTCAAGGTTACATACCTTTCCTCACGCTCCTACTCCAACCATTCCGATGCAAACGGATATGTCTGAAACTTAGGGGAATTAGATTACAGTCTAGAAGAAAAATTAAAACATGAAGCTCTTGAAAGAGAGAAAATACTTAATTTGCTTATCAAATTTCACTATGCAATAAGACTCCAAAGTTTTTCACATGTGATTTAACAAAAGGAGATAAAACACCAGTTTAAGTGAGACATTTAGGGGCTTCTGAATGCCAAACACAATGATCTCTCTTTTTTTTTACTTTTATAATTAAGAAAATGTAGACATCCAGGCTTTAACATCAGAAAGGCATTCAACAAGGAGTCAACGAGAGTCAAGGAATGTCAAAAATGTGTAAATGTAAATTGTAATAGCCGCTATTGTTTATATGAACAAAGCAAAGGAAAATTATTATACATGTAATTATTGCAATACAACATTGTGGAAGATATTTAGTGAGACTGGTTTTTCAGTCATTACAATATACACTCACCGGCTAATTTATTAGGTACACCTGTTCAATTGCTTGGTAACCCTAAATTTCTAATCAGACAATCACATGGCAGCAGCTCAATGCATCTAGCTGTGGTGAAGACGACTTGCTGAAGTTCAAACCGAGCATCAGAATGGGGAAGAAAGGGGATTTAAGTGACTTTGAACGTGGAATGGTTGTTGGTGCCAGACGGGCTGATCTGAGTATTTCATAAAACTGCAGATCTACTGGTATTTTCACACACAACCATCTCTAGGGTTTACAGAGAATGGTCCGAAAAAGAGAAAATATCCAGTGAGAGGCAGTTGTGTGGACGAAAATGCCTTGTTGAGAGAGAATGGGCAGACTGGTTAGAGATGATAGAAAGACAACAGTAACTCAAATAACCACTCGTTACAACCAAGGTATGCAGAATACCATCTCTGAACGCACAACACATCGAACCGGAAGCAGATGGGCTCAGCAGCAGAGAAGACCACACCGGGTGCCGCTCCTGTCAGCTAAGAACAGGAAACAGAGGCTACAATTCAACAGACTCACCAAAATTGGACAATAGAAGATTGGAAAAACGTTGCCTGTCTGATGAGTCACGATTTCTGCTGCCACATTCAGATGGTAGGGTCAGAATTTGGCGTAAAGAACACGAAAGCATGGATCCATCCTGCCTTGTCTCAACGGTTCAGACTGGTGGAAGCAAGAGATGATTACAAACAAACACTTACCATTTATTACCATATTGATGGTAATATTTGATGTCAGGAGCACCATAAGGACAATTACAAAGAGTAAGTGTGTTCTGGATGTTGAAGTTGTCTAAATCTTCAGGAGCAATATTTGTTATATATCAAGGAATGTATTCAGAATGAACCATTTGGGAATTAATTGATTAGGATGCCTTCATATTAAAGATAAAAATTGAAGTGTTTTCATGCAAAGAAGTTTAGAATTTAGCACTGTACGACTGAAAAGTTCCGAGCAACAAACACAAAGAGTTCGTCTTGGCTAAACAAAGGTGTCAGATATGTTGAAATGCTCAGACTTACAGGATTGAGTTTAGAAACCTTTCCAAATAAAGCCTCCCCACATGTGGCTAGTCAATTCCCGTTTGTGAGGAACTGATCTTTTTCTTTGGGAGGTTGTACTCACAGGTCGATGAAAGACAGTCCGCTTCAGAGCTCCTCACACATCCATCACTTGTGTTTCCATGAACATAAATGAATCCTGGAGGAGATTCTTCTGATCCATGTTTGAACCAGTAGAGACGATTTTCACCTTCACCACTCACTAATTCATTTTGGATTGAACATTGCATAGAAATGTTTTCCCCTGGTTTAACTAATTCAGTCTTGGAAAGTTGTAGACCAGTCGGTTTGCTGATTTCTGCTCCTAGAATGGGTGATGTTTTGCATAAATAGCTGTTTCCCCCATAATCATTATAAACACTTTACATGAAGGTGACATGCACTGACTCACCTTTAATAACCAGACGAGTGCCATTTCCAAATTAATTAAATTAGAGAAAGATTTAGCACAATAGTATGTGCCTGTATCTGATTGTAAGGCATTCTCAATTGTCAGATTATAACTGTCGGTCCCTCTTACAGCATCAAAATGATTGCTGTTAAATTCATCATGAAATTGGCTTTTTGATGAATGGAGAAGTGAGGAAGTAATGAGACGTGGTTCTTCTCCAGTGACTTGCTTGTACCACGATGCCATGGTTATTTGTTTTGCTTTAATAAAGCAGGACAAAACCACAGGATCTCCTTCATATACTGATACAACTGGGTACAGTTGTACAATGTCTCCATATATTGCCTTAACTGCTAAAAGATTGCAAACAATGCTTAAATACTGATGATCCTTACAAAATCATTACCATTATTAGTTAAATTTATGTCAATGTTATTGAAATGACACTTACAGATTTCATACAAGAGGAAGATCATCACACAAACTTTTCTGTCCATTTTATCGTCATCCAGATCATTCTGTGCTCAGGCTAAAAAAACACAGAGTTAACTGTTATATACACGTATACCTTAAGATCACATGCTTCTGTTAGTCAGCAAATCATCACCCATTTCCTGAACTTGGCACAGTTTATGTGCAACGCTTCCAACCCACACAAATTATTTCTGTAGGCAAAAAAGATTGATCCATGTAGAATATTCCTGGATGAAGTATTTACCTTTTTCCTCAAAGTGCATTTTATTTTTTATTTTGTTTTCAGTCTAAAATTATTAAAAAGCATAAATAAATAAAAAAAATTCAAGCATCCACATTTGACTATAAAATATAGTTATGTAAGTACTATGGAGAAATAAAGTTAAATTGGGCAAGATTTAATTGTCATTGTCTAACAAATGTTTATTATTTTTTCAATATTAATAGTTTGATTCAGGCCATATGTAAATTAAAATGTACTGTGACCTTTGACCGAGAAAATCCCTGTCCATGGTCCTGAACTTACACAACTCTTGGATGGTGTGCTGATTTGTGAGCACAAAAAGCAATATCATATTTTGATGCACCATATTTAGTGTTCTGATTATTAAAATGAAATGTGATATTATTATAATACACATCACATTTCATATGATCATCTTTGATTAGCTTCCATGAATGGGCCAATGTTGATATATCACTAATAAACACAATTTGTATTTTAATATACAGTATATTACATTTTTCTGTTGTTTATATTTTTAAATATTCAATTAGTCTGTGGTTTGAATCTATTTTATTTTTTAACTTGGCTTTTGATGAATCACAACTTAAAGATGAAGTATGTGATTATTTTCAATGTTAAAGTACTTTTTTAAATACTTGTAGCATAATAAATATGTTTAAATCTCTTAAAATAGTTCATGTTGTGACAACGTTAAGCAACTTTAACTTAAAGTAACATTAAGCTATTGGTAGGTTATTTTGAAACACTGGCCCTCTATGGTGCTATCAAAACTGTACTGTGTTTTGTGAGCATTGGGACCCAGCAATGTTGACTTAACCAATGTTGTCAGTTTAAAGTGCGACTATCAGTTTGCCTGAACATGAAACCGCCTGAGAGTTATTTTTGCAATTTGGTAATTATATATTGTACTTCATCTTTAAATTAAAACCTTTTACATATATGCAAATTTGTGTAATTCATGTCTATTTTTAGCCTGCCATCGGCAGACACATCACATGCTGATCTAAACTATCATATACACAAACAATGAGCTGATAATCATGCACATCAGAAGGTGAGGTTAGTGTGTATGAGCAGGTTAAATTGTATTTTTGAAAACTTTAAAGCTTTGTTTAACTAGAGCAGTGTCCTATGAGTTGTTTAACTTGTTATTGTATTATTTTTTTTTACTAGAGCGGTGTCCTATGAGAACAAATGTAACACTTTAAATCAAAGATTTTGTAGTTCAGTCTCAGGCGTGATACACTAAGTCTAAGAAGCTGTAAATGCATGTGACTGCTTTTGACAACCTTTTTTTAGCAACATCAGTCGCTGTGTGGAAACTTTTGACCACTAAGATCAAGATCTACTGAACGCTGAAGGGTGCTTGATCTTTCCATTCTGTTTTCACTTTCATGCACGGACCACAAACGCAACACTGAGACCTACAGTCAGCACTGTGACCTCATAAATGAGGTTGCTGATCTGTCTGCTCTGTTTTCCACTGTAATGCTAAATAACACATAATATTAACAGTGTTGGGGAAAGTTACTTTTAAAAGTAATGCATTACAATATTGCGTTACTCCACTCCCTAAAAAAATAACGTGTATTAAAGCTACTTTTATGGAAAGTAATGCGTTACATTACTTTTGCGTTACTTTTTACTTATTTAAATTGAGCAGGGCTTGATTGTTTGTTTTTAATACAATAAGTTTTATATATAGCAAAATGTAAAAGCCTTTCACACCAAAAAGTGTAATGAATAAACCTCAGGCTGAAGGAAGAGTAAATCACGTCTGTACAGTAGAACGCAGGAGAAGAAGGTTCAACACTCTTCAGCAATAAAAAAAACAACGAAGCACAATTGTTAGTTTATCTAAAGTCATTTGGCTTATTAGTATGGTTGAACTGATCATCAAAGTCAGCAGCAAACACATTGGTTAATAAAATGAGATTAGATATATTTGTGTTGTTTTAATTATTGCAGGTTTGCGTCATATTCTGAGTTTAAATTTCACTGTTTTAATTCATTTTGATGAATACTGAATCTGTTTTTTGCGAGTGGGATGAATTAATACACATTCACATTTAGTCTAGATTAGAACTACAGTAAGATCATGTTCACATCGACAGCGCACTGTCGTCAATAAATGGGAAAAAAGTATTTTTCTTGTAAATTAAAAAGTAATGCGTTACTTTACTAGTTACTTGAAAAAAGTAATATTACGTTACTTGTAATGCGTTACCCCCAACACTGAATAATAATAATAATAAAATGTAACATCCTGATGCATTTGTCAGATGTTATAAATACATATATATTAACTATAATATAAATTATATTAATACATATATTACCTCTTTGAAGATAGTTTAAAGAAACATACACGATCAAAATATATTTAGGAAGTATAAGAATTTAAATGAAGTATAAGATTAAAAAAGTATTAATGAAAAATGAAATTTACAAAATTTAATTGATGAACTATAATTAAATGTATGCCCTGTACATATTTTATTATGTATTTATTTAACTCTTGTCCTGTGCTAGAAATCCTGTACTTAAGTTGGTGTTCTGTTCACACAGTCCCGGCTTGTATGTCATTTTATCTTGAATTCAATCTTTTTGCCAGCTTCTTTTCTTTGAATTTCTTTTAATTAGCAATTGTATTTCTTTTTGGAACTGAACAGCAATTTTCTGTAGGCCGGTATTTTATTTTTACTGAGAAAAGTAACAAGCAAAGTCTTAGTCCAATGTTATAAATGTAACTTATTTTCAAGAAAAAGTAAATCCTCTCCAGGTCAAAATGACCAGAACACAACACGAGGGGTAAACAACTCAAATAGATCATTTGTAGTTTAACTTATATAAATATACACACTTATATACACATGAAGGAATGTCTTTAGTGATATGTAACAAGTAAAACTGTCCAGTAAGTTCTCAGAGACTTCTTGTAAATCTTTTTTTTGTATGGTGGGCTATTTGTTTTTTTTTTGGTAATGGAAAGGGATGTGAAGACAAAGGTTGGCGTAAGTATATTTTTTGTGGTTTTGATGCAGCAAGTGTTTTGAAAGAAAAATAAATAGGTCTTGTGTTGTGGGTGGAAACTACTTAAACCATGATGCATGTTCATGCTCACACGGAGAGCAAATGGGTCAAACCCTTTTTACTTTGTTTATTTTGTAGGTGTTTTATTTTTATCATTTATGTATGTATTTTTATTTTATCTGTAACATACTATAACTTGTATGTGTGTGTTTATTTCACAGGGACAATTCAAAATAACATTACTGCAGCAGTTGCTCTATATACTTCTAGTAAAGAAATATAACAACCAACAAACAATCTAAAATTCTACACACAGTAATACAATATATGTGACCCTGGACTACAAAACCAGTTATAAGTAGCATGGTTATATTTGTAGCAATAGCCAAAAATACATTGTATGGGTCAAAATTATCGATTTTTCTTTTATGTCAAAAATCATAGGATATTAAGTAAAGATCGTATTCCATGAAGATATTTAGCAAATTTCCTACTGTAAATATATAAAATAATATTTTTGATTAGTAACATGCGTTGCTAAGACTTCATTTGGACAGATTTAAAGGCGAGTTTCTCTTCTTTTTTTTTTTACCCTCAGATTCCAGAATTGCAAATAGTTATATATCGGCCTAATGTTGTTCTATTCATTATTAACCATACATCAATGGAAAGCTTATTTATTCAGATTTCAGATGATGTTTAAATCTCAGTTTCCAAAAATGTACCCTTATGAGTGGTTTTGTGGTCCAGGGACGACACATATGTGTAAAAAATAAAATAATGATCACACGATTGATTCCGTTTAAGCCAAAACGATTCTGGATTAATCTAATGATGTATTTTGATCAAAGTTGTAAGCATACAGTACAAGATACAAAGCTGATGCGCTGAAGTTCACCTCAGCAGTTTCTACTCCACACTAAGCAGTTGCTTCCTGTCCCTCACTCAACAGGATATGATGTCATTCACTCACTCAGCCCCTCTTTTAGTTTGACTCACGTGTTTAACCTGACCAGATTTCATTAGATTTGTCTTACTTTTCTTCTGGACTTTAATGAAATGAAGATTTTTCCTGGTAGGAGTCATGTTTTCTTCTGTCTCTGACTTTAATCAAGATAAGAGCTTGTGCCAGCGAGTGGGCTGAGTAGGTGTAAAATAGGCCTAAGTTACTGCAGACAGCCTTATGCACATTGAATGGTAGAAGACTGTCTAAAGCTCTTTTGTGTAGTTTGAGCACTTGATTAAATCTTACCACAGAACAGGTGTAAACTGGGCTAACTTTCGGTGGCATGACATTGTGGTTTGTGGTGTTGATCTTATCAAATGTTAATCAGATTATGTTACCATTCATATTCAAAATAAATCAAATCTAGCACAAATTTGTTTTTTTATCACCAATAATGTTGCAATCGTATCTGAAAATGATATACACATAGCATAGGGGTCTGTTCCTGTTTTTAATAAGACAAACATGGCATATTTCTCAAATGACACTTTATTCACATACAGTACAACATCAACACTAAAGCACATTACGCATGAGACAGATGTCTGCAGTTATTTACAGAATAAAGAGACTGATTGTAAACATTTAAGTTTCATATTTATTCAGAACATAACAGAATAACAATTATGATTTATCACATGGTTTTCAAAGTGGCTCTGGTTAGCAAACAATATTAGCAACTATGCATATACAGTATTACAATACAGAGTTTTCTTATTTCAGTCCAGAGTATTCTGTATGTCTTTGCCTCTCCTCTCGCTGCTGTCTTGTGCTTTGGTTTGTGAATTTTAAGGCAGCATAATTCAAATCAGAGTGTCTTAGTGGTACTAAAATAAAAATATATATATACTTAATAAACATTTCCATTAAGTGCTGCACATCTTCTATGCCACCTTTGTCTAAATACTTGACTTTTAATATATCATTTTATCCATGTAATACAAACCTGTTCACTTGACAATATATCATTTGTAGAATAAACTTGATGAGATGTGCTGCCTGTTATAAGATAAAATATTAGATTATTTTTAGTACTTCAAAATGGCATTGATAGTTTCCTGTGTAGGTTAAAAGGAATTGTGTTAATTTTATTTCATAAATATTACATGAATTATCTGAAATAATAAAAAATACTGCATATTTTTCATCTTAATATATTTTATATTACGTATTTTATACATAAATACATTAAAGTCACCTGTTATATTTTTTTTATGCAAAGTAGAATATTACTGATGAAGCTAACGGACAGCAGTGCTGCAAGGCCAATTAGAATGTAGATCTTCATGTGTTGGCCTTTATGATCATCTGAAAAAGTAACAAATAACGTGAATGCACCAAATGCTGTGTCCCTGAACTACATGCAGCATGCAATTAAAGAAGCATGCAATTTGCATCTACAACGATACGTTTCATTTCAATAGCGCTTTATGCACGCTACAGTATTCTGTGTTATATACAGTGTTACATAATAGACTGGTTTTGTCTTGTCATTGTTCAATATCTCCTCTAAAGTGACACGGAATTAAGTCATGCTGAGTCATTGCCCATTAAATGGCTGCCCGGGATGTATATAACTTGTTATAAGTTGTATTTAACACACTCACCGTCAGAAGCCAGATTAATTCCATGTCCAAATAAAATTTCCTGACATGTGACCACAGCACAGTAGTACGTCCCAGCATCAGAAGGCTTGATGTTTCCCACAGAGAGACTGTATACACAGCTCTTGGTAGGAGAAACAATCACTGAGCTGTTTTTACAGCTTCCTTGAGTGTAAATGATTCCTGAATGAGATTTTCCTGAACCGTGTCTGAACCAGTAGACTTTTTGCTCACCTCCACAACTCTCTTGTTCGTTTTGGATTGTACATTGTAGAGTCACCTTTCCATCTGAAGATGTTATTCCAGGATGAGGCTGCTGCAGAATATTAATCTTGTTGGATTTAGAACCTGTTGAAGGAATGCAATGAATTTAAGACTGTACAATTTTACTTATTTCAGAAAAGGTTCATCTAAATGCATACCACTCACCTCGAAGCGCTAGATTAGTTCCTGCTCCAAAGTAGACAATGTTAGAAAAAGAAACAGCACAATAATATGTGGCTGAATCTAATTGTGCAGTTCTTTGAATTGTCAGATTAAAGCAGCCAATCCCTGCATCTACTGTAAAGCGTTTTGACTTTTTAAAATCATCACAAAGTACACTATCTTGAGTCCAATGATATGAAGCGGCTACAAGAACTGGTCTTTCTCCCAGAGTCTGTTTGAACCACATAACTCTATCTGGTTGGTCTTTTGGGTGTAAGCAGTAAAATGACACATCATCACCCACTTGAACTGCTACATTTTCCATCTGCAGAATACTTCTAGAATATTGCATTGCTGTAAAATAATGTGCAGACATATAGGCGACATAGTAAAAAGTAAAGAAAGCTCAATAAATCTCATGAAGCCATTACTATTGTAGATTTGTACTTACATGGTTTATAAAAGAGAACACATAGAATGAAGAGAATGACATACATTTTCAAATGACCTTCAGTGCTCAACCTGAGATTCAGTGAAACCTTTCCTCTGCTCTGAGTGGAAGCAGTGTCACATCATTGCATTGAGTCTCTTGAGCTTACAAGTCATTGCCCATTTCCTTGTTCAACTTGTGCTTCAAACGGATGTTACATTTTCATAAAATCTTTAAGATTAAACTGAGTTTGTGTGATTGTGTCTTTTGTTATGAGTTCACATGTCAGCTTATTGACCTTACTCTGACATGTGCTGTAAAGAGAAATGTAATTTTGTCTGATGTAGAAACGTCATCAGTGTGTTGAGTATAAACAATGCTAGCTATTTTATGTGTGTAACTTCATTTGTACTCTGTTTAAATCCTTTGAGGCAATAAATGGATATAAATATAATTCTTTACAAAACATTAAATTGATTTTATGAAAATATTACACCTTTACAATGTACAATCATATTTATACATATTGGTGGTGCAACAAACAGCAAAAAAGATCTACATGGAACTGCTTAGCTTCTAGTTCAAGATTTGGACTATAAACCCACGATTTTAAACCATTGAAAGAAATTATATTATAAAATGATAATGAGTTATGAAACAACTACTGTGTTCAAATAAATGCAAATGGCATCTTGCTATTGGGAGACAATATGTACTGTAAATCTTTATGTAAAAGCATTTGCATGATTATTGATGAAAGAATATTATGTAAGTGACTTTACAAGAGCATAACATGTTGGAAATCAAGATAGAAATATCTCTGTCTGTTTCTAAATTTTTTATTTGTGGCTGTCAGTCACATATAACACATGACTGCTGCCTATCATCATTCACAGCCTTTTTTTTTATTTTTAATTTTTTATTATTATTAATTATTTAATTTTATATACCCTGTAACTTAACAAGAGAGAGAAAGAAGAAAGAAAAAAAAACAAAAAAAAAACAGACATAATGCTGAGAGAAAACAACAGAAGAAACACATATATCTGTATGAATCACAATACTATTTAAATGTTGAGCAGCACACATCAAAATAAGTTGTTGATAGCGTGACCTGTCGTGAGCATGTTTTTACAATTGCATGTTTCAGCAAATGTTAATAGTGTGTGTGGGGCACAACAGCCCCATCCATGTTGTGGGGGTGTTTCATCTTGGAACTTGGTATTTAAAACAGTTCAGAATTTTGTTAAAAATTTAAAACAGTTCAGAATTTTGTTAAAACATTTAGTCAACATTAATCAAAACAGACCATTTGTAATGCAAGATTAATCAGTGTACATTATTTTGAAGAGTAATTTACATTGCATTGTGGGATTGTGCGATTGGAATGGTGCAACTTTATGAATTTAGAGAGTGGGTTCAACAAATCATTTGTCAAATTATGTTAAGTACCCACTATCGTTGTTCAAACAAATACTGTTCATCTACTACATAATTTATTGCATGCTAAATTAAAATGGAAATTATAAGCCTGCATGGATATGATTATGAAGACTGTGACGTTAATGTAACTAAAAAACAACACTTTTCTATACTTTTCATAATTTGTGAAATCAAGTCCCGCCCAGCTTTTTTCCCCGCATTGAATATCCTGTTTCACTGAAAACACGTTCTGTTGAATTTAAGTTTTGTCTGATCAAATAATGAGTAAAGAAGTATATGTTTAAATATTATATTTGATATTTTTCTACTGTATTCCTAACTCTAGAAATGGAAGGTCAAATAGAGTGCATTGCATTGTGGGATTCATTATTCAACACGGCATGCTCTGTCATAGAGGAAGTTACTTTATTGTGTTTGAGATGATTGACCAAATTAGAAGGTTGACCTAAATCTAATTAGTCAAAGTTAAAAGGTTTATACAAGTGATGAACAGAGTACTTTCACATCTAGTTACACCCTTACAGGATGTGGTTATGCTTTTATATAATTTTGCACCTCGTCTCCCAGAGGTGTTAATGTTAACACATTTAACACATTGCAGAATAAACACAGACGTGCAAGGACAGATTTGATCTTAATCTTAATATGGAATATTATGGTACGTTTTGACAGTCGGCAGCAATAAGTTTCAAATCTTATCTCGCAACTTCGGCACAGAGTACGTTGTCTCCTCTAGGGTCCTTTTTCTCTGATCTCTTTTTGTGGAAAGCTTCAGAGCAGCATAGTTAATGTCATCAGTGTTGCGGTACTAGAAGAGAGAATTAGGACAATCTTAATTTTTTAGCACTCTATTAAGTAACAAGAGTTAACTGTTATTTACACATCTGATTGTCCAAACCTGAACTCTTGTTGTATCGTCATTAGTAGTCTGGATTTGTTGAGCCATTCTATCTGTTAGAAGTCAAATAAAGCAATATGAGATGTTCGATGATGATGATGATAATAATAATAATGCTTAAACTAAAAGATTGCGAAAATTATGAAGAAACTGGTCTTACCTTTTTTTCTAAATGGTATACAGAGTAAAACATTGACTGTAAAACTGACTGTACACAGCACTGCAAGGCCAATTAAAATAAAATATTGCATCCTCTCACTATTAAATTCATCTGAAACACAAGAAAAATGGTGCAACTTTATGAATTTAAAATGCAAATAGTTTCTCAAATTTAAGAGATTTTGTTTACTATATACACTCACTAGCCACTATATTAGGTACACCTTGCTAGTACCGGGTTGGACCCCCTTTTGCCTTCAGAACTGCCTTAATTCTTCGTGTCATAGATTCAACAAGGTGTTGGAAACATTCCTCAGAGATTTTGGTCCATATTGACATGATAGCATCACGCAGTTGCTGCAGATTTGTCGACTGCACATCCATGATGCGAATCTCCCGTTCCACCACATCCCAAAGGTGCTCTATTGGATTGAGATCTGGTGACTGTGGAGGCCATTTGAGTAAAGTTAATTAATTTTCACGTTCAAGAAACCAGTCTGAGATGATTTGAGCTTTGTGACATGGTGCATTATCCTGCTGGAAGTAGCCATCAGAAGATGGGTACACTGTAGTCATAAAGGGATGGACATGGTCAGCAACAATACTCAGGTAGGCTGTGGCGTTTAAACGATGCTCAATTGATACTAAGGGGCCCAAAGTGTGCCAAGAAAATATCCCCCACACCATTACACCACCACCACCAGCCTGAACCGTTGAGACAAGGCAGGATGGATCCATGCTTTCATGTTCTTTACGCCAAATTCTGACCCAACCATCTGAATGTTGCAGCAGAACTCGAGAATCATCAGACCAGGCAACGTTTTTCCAATCTTCTATTGTCCAATTTTGGTGAGTCTGTGTGAATTGTAGCCTCCGTTTCCTGTTCTTAGCTGACAGGAGCGGCACCCGGTGTGGTCTTCTGCTGCTGTAGCCCATCTGCTTCAGGGTTCGACGTGTTGTGTGTTCAGAGATGGTATATTCTGCATACCTTGGTTGTAACGAGTGGTTATTTGAGTTACTGTTGCCTTTCTATCATCTCTAACCAGTCTGCCATTCTCCTCTGACCTCTGACATCAACAAGGCATTTTCGTCCACACAACTGCCGCTCACTGGATATTTTCTCTTTTTCAGACCATTCTCTGTAAACCCTAGAGATGGTTGTGTGTGAAAATCCCAGTAGATCAGCAGTTTATGAAATACTCAGACCAGCCCGTCTGGCACCAACAACCATTCCACGTTCAAAGTCACTTAAATCCCCTTTCTTCCCCATTCTGATGCTCGGTTTGAACTTCAGCAAGTCGTCTTCACCACATCTAGATGCCTAAATGCATTGAGCTGCTGCCATGTGATTTGCTGATTAGCAATTTGTGTTACCAAGCAATTGAACAGGTGTAACCTAATAAAGTGGCCGGTGAGTGTATAATAGCAGTAATAGTATTAGAAGTTCTTAAACCAGAACTTTGTCACATTTCTGAATACAGAAATAATAATAATAATAATAAAAGCATTTGGACTAATCTAACTTATCTATGAAACTTGGTTTGATTTATATTTCTCATATAGTAAACTGCTTGCAATTGTTCTACTTCCTAAGTCGCTTTGGATAAAAATGTGTCTGCTAAAAAATAATATTTCTAAAACATAATGAACTCACCTTCAATGAACAATGTTGTGCCGTTTCCAAATAAAATTTCATCACAAGTTACCACAGCACAGTAGTATAATCCAGCATCAGAGAGACCAACATTCATCCTGGGGAGGTTGTACAGACAGCTCTGCGTATTGAAGGAGGCTACAGAGTTCTTTCCACACTCATTTTTTATGTCTCCATGAGTATAAACCATTCCTGGATGGATTGTGTCTGAACTACGTCTGTACCAGAAGACTAGTTGTACTCCTTTCTCACACATCTTCGCCTCTACCGTGCACTGCAGAGTCACATTGCTTCCTGGCTTCATAACACTAAGCACAGGTTGTTGAAAAACAGCAGGTTTGATATCTGAACCTATAATGAAAAATAACTTCAATAAATCTTGACAATAAAAGGAATCGTCCATCCTAAAAAAGTTTATATCAATATCATAACCCTCACCTTTAACCAGCAAAACAGTTCCAGTGCTGAAGGAAATAATATTAGCAAAGGCAGCGCCACAGAAATATGTGCCTGAATCCTGATTTCAAGGTCCCCAGGATGGTTAAGTTAAAACTATCATCTTTTCGCACTGCATGAAAACGATTTGCTTCAAAGTCAGGAGAAAACGCATTCGGTTGAGAGTGGTGATATGATGAGACTATTAAGACAGGTTTCTCTCCAAGAACCTGTTTATACCACAGTGCTCGGTTTAACTGCTCATTTAAAATAAGACACGGTAACAAAACATTGCCTCCCTCTTTTACAGTTAAAACCTGATCCACATGAGCAACATTGCAGTTATGTTCACCTGTTAGAAAAATGATTAACATAGTATTAAAAAATGATAGGTAGATGATTAGGAAAAGAATGACTGAACGATGCAATATTTTTTTACTTACAGACTTCATGAAGAAAAAGAAAGAGTATCATGTAGATGTTATTATTCATTTTATCTTCTTCCTGAGTCTTTAGCGCTTCTGGCTACATGAGGTTCTGAGTCTATGAATCAGTTTGCTCTCTGAGGTACAGTATGACTTCATCATGTGACTGCATTGGTTCTCTACATGCACAAATCACTGCTCTTTTCCTGAAGTAAGCTGTTTTCCTGTAAACAGCTGCAACTAGTAAACATCTAAACTTGCCAGCAGGCCAGATTAATGAAATTTAGAGAGATGTGTAGGGTGACGCCATGCACAAATCTCAATAAATATATAAAAATATTTTATGAGATACGAACTTGAAAATAAAATGATTGTAACATTGTGGGACAGGTGCATGGTATGATGATACTAAAACATCAGAATAGTCTATAAGAGGAAGAGTTGAATAAAGATCATAGGCTCACAAATAGAAGCAATTGTATGGTATTGCTAACACGTGTTTATAGTGGATGAACAGTATATATGCATTCCCGTGTTTGTGTGCATTAGTGTTATCTGACTGCCATCAACTGGAGATTACTAGTAGTACATTTCAGTATATCTGCATAATGCTGCATACATACTATATACAAGTACATACATACTACATCTACTATATCTTTTTACATGTTTGGGTCACTTTTGGATGGTTTTTAATAACACAGTTATTAAAAGTTATCAACACAGTTTTTTGTCTATTGATGGCAATCAGTTTGGACTGAAATATTTGTTTCCCTCATTTGCAAAATGTTGCCTCTCTCCATGGTGCTGGATTTAATGGTAAGTAATTGTAAACCCACAATTCTTTCTTTTTTTCATGTTTTAATGTGTACAATTAAGACATAATAATGTACATTTATACATTGAATTACATTATGACCACACACTCATATTGCCCTTTAAGACAACAGCATAACAAATCTACAAAAGACAGTTATAGACTACCTGGTCTCATGGCATTTACGTACCTGGGTGCACTTTTTAGCGAGACATGAAATGCATACCAATAACTACATTACTGCAGCTTCCAAAAGAAACAAACACTAGAGGCAGTAAAACTCCGACATCTTTTACTCCTTTTCACACAAATTTACAGAGTTTTGATTAATAAAGCATAATTTTCGCACAATTACTTGAAGAATATCATGTTACGACTTCAAAACAATATTAAAAAGCTGGGAGATTTGAAAACTGATGCTTTTGAACGTTAGCATCGCACATATCCAGCTTCACATTTATGGGTTTTCATAAACGGTAAGTTTGTTCGGTAGCTCACGGAGTACGGAGACGTACTTAGGAGGCGAGGAGCTCCGGTACGTCTTTCCTTAATCACTTTGTCAACCGTAAACAGCACTGAGATCAACTTTGTCTAGCAGCCGAAACTACAAGATGTGACATTCTTTTAAAAATCGTACAGAAAAAAACAACAAAAACACCTTTCTCTAAAGTCAATATTATGCAAACCCATTATATTACATTATATTATTTTATGCTTCTTGTTTGATGGACAGATGCATAAACGACAGAGGTTGCCTCCTCGCGGCTCTTCATTTTTTGTGTAGGCTGGTTTGGAGAGAACTTCAGTGATGCATAATTTTCGGAGTCTATATCTGCAGTCTAATAGGAGAATGATATAATAATATTCAGTAATGTTTATATCATTATTATTTATAAATATCTTAAATGACTAATGTGCATAGTTTTTTTTTTTTGTCAGGCGAAGTTTAAGCACTTTCCCCACATTACTTACCTGGGCTGTAGACTGTAAATGGTCAACACCTTAAAAATGTATCATAAAAAGAAACAATAAAAGTATATATATGAAATTAATTTGGTGAGAACTGGTGATAATAAAATGATGGCAATATTTATATTTTTGTTAAATGTTTTTAGACAATGTAATTTTGTGAGTTTAATCAAATGTCCCTACCTTTGTGTGTAGCTCTTCTCCATAACAGCACCATGATTATATTCACTATCACTGATATCAATAATACAGCGGAGAGCAGTGTGATTTATATAAATCGTTGTTTTCTGGGGAACAACTGGGGAAAAAGGCTTCATTTTATCATCTAAATATAAATAATCCAAATTGAAATAATACAATTACTTTTTTACTGTTTATTAACATTTGAAGTCTCTGAAAACTAAGTACTGATTTGGGAAATACATTGCCGGAATATGAAAAGGATATTACGAACAATAAAGCATGTTTTACCGTCAGCCATCAGTTTAGTTCCATTTCCAACGATTAGCTTTCCACATGTGACCACACTGCAGAAGTAAGTTTCATCGCTGGAGAGGCTTTTGGGGACTTTGTGCACACACCTCTGTACAGATGATCCAGTCACAGAGATCTTCTCACACTGATCTTTTCTGTCTCTATCAGTGTAAATTAATCCTGAATGGGACTCTCTTGGTTTGTATCTAAGCCAGAAGACACTCTGCCCTCCTGAGCAACTCTCACCAAAGATTGAACAATGAAGAGTCACTGAGTCTCCCACATGATGTGAGTCCAAAACAGGATGCTGTATGACATTAATTGCCTTTGCATCTAAAATGAAAAATAATATAATATTAGTACTGGCAGCAATAACAATAAAAACTAAGTTTTAAATTAAAATTAAAAGTCACAGATCTCACATTCTCGGCTTCCCACTCACCGTTAACTGTCAGATAAGTTCCCCCTCCAAAGTACAGCTTCTCATACAGTTGCACACCACAATGGTAAAAGGCGGCATCTCTGGAGCAAATCTTGGTGAATATTAATGCAGATTTCTTGTCATCGACTTTGAATTGAAGTCGTGATTCATTTAGAAATTCTTCTTGAAGTTTTATCTCCTGGTAATATGTAGAAACTATAGGGTTTAACTTTTGCCCTGGGATTTGTTTCAGCCAAACCCAGGCCACAACTGGATCAGCAGTGGTGTGGCATTCCAGGATGACCGAACCACCCACTGGTGCTGTGACTGAGACGTTTGGCTGAAAAACATTGGGGATCATAAAAACACCTGAAATAAACAAAGAAAGTCCTGATGAGTCCTGGGAATATATTTGTTGTATACATTCTCAAACCATACTAGAAAACATGATCATTTGCTCAAGTGTTGCTACCATTCAAGCAAAAGAAAGACCAGATACTTAGAAATTCATATGTATTTTTTCAATTAAACTCAAATTTTTTAACTCAATTATTGTGATAATTTAATATGTAATTAAATATTGTATTTCATATATACTAAATAAATACATTCTAATATGTACATGTATAAACTACTTACATAATATGCAAGACATAAGAATATATGCACGGAGAGCAAACATCTTGAGAGCTGGAATCAGAGCAGTCTCCATCCTGAGAACAAAATGAGAATATGGCATATAATATGAAAAAAACACTTCAGTGTATCATGTATGCAAATTGTCCAAACTACGAAACAATTTCTCATTGGCCAAGTGAAGTTATAATCATATATACCTTCTCTGTCTTGCAGTTGACACCCCTTGTCCTCATTAACGTTTCCATGCGAATAAACAAGTCTTTGACCTAGTGGACTTCCTGCAGTCGACACAAAACAAATGCCTGGCCCCAAAATACAGACAATCCTTATTAATCCACGTTAAGAAAAAAATTATTTTCAGACAATTACAAAATGCGATTTTAATAATAAACATTTCATTTTTCCATTCTTCATTTGCATCATCACATCAGTGTATTTAACTTTCCTCTAGTGAACTTTATTATCTAATATATCGTTGAGACCATATGACACCACATTGTGTTCTATCTAGTTATTCGATAGTAGACACAGATCTATTGTTGAGTGCTGTGAATGTAATGGATAAACAACAACATGTCACATATTGTATAATATAACACCCAAAAATCAATCATTTACTTGCGCTCACATTGTTCCAAACCTGTATTACTTTCTGTCTTCTGCAGAACATAAAATAATATATTATGAAGAATTCTGGTGACCAAACAGTTTGATTCCCACTGACTTCCACTGTATAGACTTAAAATTAAGTCAATGGGAACTGAAAATCTTTGGTCAGCAACATTCTTCAAAATAACTTTTTTTCAAGCTGCTTAAAGGGATAGTTCACTTTATAAAAATGAACGAATGAATGAATAAAATTCACTTACTCACTATTATATATTTTTCCATACAATGGAAGTCAATGGGCACCCATATCGTTTGGTTACCAACAAACATGTGTGCATGTTTATGTGGTTTATGAAGACACAAATTTGTATAATGACATGGGTATGACATAGGTATTACAAGGAGAAGGTGATTTATGAGGACAATTTTCAGTGTCCCCATAATTCAAAAGAATTATAAATAATACAGGATAAGTTTTTGTGAAAATGTAAAAATGCAGAAAGTTTCCTGTAAGGGGTAAGTTTAGGTGTAGGGTTGTTGTTGTAGGGTGATAGAAAATACAGTTTTGCCTATGGAGAGTCCCCGTTAACCATAAAAACAACGTGTGTGTGTGTGCGTGCGTGTGCGCGTGTGAACTATACCTTTAAGCACCTATAACTATAATGTAACTCAAATGAGAAAAGATAACTTCTGAGTGTGAGTTGCAAATCATTTGGAATATGAAATGAAAAAGAAAAATGTTTCTATGGCATTACAGAAAGAAAATCTCAAAACAAATGCATTTAAAAAACATAATGAAAAAAATTACTAAATTAAAATAAAAAAATCTGGCATGTACTGTGAGTGGTATACTTCTATTAATAGTGTTTTGCAGCTTTTTTTGACCAATGTGCATGTCTCAGCAATTTTCTCCTACACTAGTGTGGGTACATTTATTGTAAAAGGTCACTGGTGACACAAGCACAAACACACATAACTGAAATCAGGTCAGCACAACACACATCCTGAAACAGAAACAAGTGAGGATCTGCTATCGCTTTTGTGCAAAGACCACAACGTTAGACCAATGTGTAACCCACATTGATATATGGTTTAAAATGAGTATAGCTGATTACATAACTACATTGATTCACAATATAATAATATGAAGATAAACATAATACACTATAGTTAATAAATACATAGACTGAAATATACAATTCATTAAGAGTCTATAGGGAATTTGAATGAAAACATGTCTGTTAGGAATATATTGACGCATCCCCTTTAAGGGAATCGCTCGTGCACCTTAAACCAGAAAGCAACGGCAGAGAGAGAGAAAGTGGAAAGATTAGAGATATTAATGAGTGATATAATTGATCAAAAAGTTGATTTTAAGAAATCAAAAGAGAAGAAAGACAATACATACCTGATCGCAGACCTGAAGGGAACTTGTTTGTTAGAAGGCATCGGTTTTGGTCAGGTTATTTTTTTAAGCACAAAAAAATCCTCTATGACGAATAAGGAGAGGACGCACGATACTGAGAGATTAGATGGCGAGCCAACCCAGACTGCAGATTTGTTCTTCATTTGACTATGTTTCATCTGCAAAGAGAGTGATTACATGCGCTGGATTGCCGGTAAACTCACCGGATCACTGATTGAACAGGACATCAACATTTCTCTTCTATTTTTTTTTCCCCAGAAAATTTTTCCTTTCTTTCCACAGTTTTTTGTATTCTTTTTTTTATTGAATTGAACTGAACTACACCACACAATTGAACTCAGTTGAACTGAACTATATCACACAACAATTGAATTGAACTGAACGACATCACAACTGAATAGAATTTAATTTATGTGCTACAGACATTTAGATTGTATATTGTTTTACTTTGTGTTTTATGGTATGACATAACATGTGATTGTTTATTTTGAGCTTGATGAACGTACTCGGTTACTAACTTAACCTCGGTTCCCTATCAAAAGCTACTCTCGAAGTCTCGATGCTGCATTTCAATAATGCTAATGAGAACTTTCTTTGTTCGACCGGTTGTGAAGCATGTGTGTCAAATAGACCAATAATTGGCTTAAATAACCTCGGTGAGTGACGTCATTGATTATGTGCACCTGCAGGTTATAAATAGACGTGAGACGTACACATCTTCAAGTTCTTTGTCGTCAGAGGCCGCATTGTGTGTGTGTGTGTGCGTGTGCGTGTGCGTGCGTGTGTGTGTGTCCGCTGAAAGCAGTTCAAAGTGAAAGTAAAAGTGAAATGAAAGTTGTCGGTTAATCCCAAGAGTGCGTACCTCTTTACGTAATCTCTGAAGATGACTCGCATGAGGTTGTTTTGAGTGTTTGGGGTAAGAACATAATGCTCTTGAGTTCGAGGGCTGCGACTTGAGCACTGCGATTCACTTCCTATCCATGTGCTTCACATTCGGCTCGCTTTCTTTTACAAATAAAGAGGCGCTGTGCTCTCGTTAAGATCACACTTTGGTCTGGCTGAGGCTCGAGAGGCGGGACCTCCTCTTTCTCTCATGCTCTCGCCAGATCGGGGAGGTTTTCGCGCCCGCTTCCAAAGCGTGCCCTGGTATTTCTTTGGATCGGGCAGCGAATGTTGCAGCTCTTGATTCTTTAGAAATGGAAATTGTGAGTGCCGCCCGAGCGCTCCTCCCGCGATTGTAAAACGAATAAGGAGTTACTTGAGGTGATGACTCGTGCAGTGTGATCAGATTAAAGCTGTAGGGAGAGCGTTTCATGCATTTATGAATGAAAACACTGTCAAAGCCCTCTGCGATAAACACTTAGTTAATCTAGTAATCAACAATCCTCTTGGGGAGGAGTCACCCAAAACCACTTTTGTTGTGTCCCTTGCCCACCATCCGAAGGCTCTTCCTGAAATCTTTGAAAAAGAGGATCAGCTTGGTGGTTTAGCTTTCATAGCTCCATGAGACAAATGGAAACATGGGAAACTATTTCACCATCCCTCCGAAAATTTTGGGATACAGCAGGAGTCAGGTCTCTTATTAAGAGAGTGGAATAAACTCAAAATCCTGAATGGTATCCTGTATCGAAACCGACAATAAGGTACACAGACTTACCACCAACTTGTGCTGCCTGAAGACTTGAGACCCTTAGTGCTGAAAAGCCTACATGATGGTATGGGTCACATGGGTGTAGAACAAACCTTAGACCTTGTTCGCAAATTTTTTTATTGGCCTAAGATGTCAGCCGATGTGAAAAGCAAGATCAAAACATGTCACCGCTGTGTACGACGCAAGTCTTTGCCTGACAAAGCTGCACCACTTGTTAATATCACAGCTACAAGACCACTCGAGCTCGTATGCATAGATTTCCTCTCAGTGGAGCCAGGTTCCAACAATATAAAAGACATTCTGGCCATCACGATCACTTCACTAAGTATGCATTGGCTGTCCCCACTCAAAACCAAAAGGCTTGAACGGTAGCTAAGTGCTTGTGGGACCACTTCTTCGTCCACTAAGGCATCTCTGAGAAGCTCCACAGTGATCAAGGACCCGACTTTGAGTCCCGGATCATAAAAGAGATGAGTGAGCTAATTGGTACACAAAAAGTAAGAACCACATCATATCATCCAAGGGGGAACCCTGTTGAAAGTTTAAACAGGACTCTGCTTAACATGCTTGGAACCCTTGAGAATCAAAAGAAGAGTCAATGGCGAGATTATGTCAAGCCATTAGTACACACTTATAAATGTACTAAAATTGAGGTGACCGGCTTTACCCCTTAGGAGTTGATGTTCGGGCGACAACCAAGACTGCCCATCGACCTAGCCTTTGGCTCACCAGTCAATCGTCAGCCAGAATCACACTCACAGTATGTCCGTAACCTGAGGTCTCAACTTCAAAACAGTTACAGAGCAGCAACAGAAAGTGCAAAGAAGACAGCGGATCGCAACAAAGCAAGATTCGATAAGCACGTTGTGAACTCCACCTTAAAGGAAGGTGATCGAGTTTTGGTCAGGAATATCCACCTCAGAGGCAAACGTAAATTAGCTGACCTGTGGAAGTCAGATGTATATGTCGTCCTAAAACAGTCTGAAGGTATTCCTGCGAAACTGGAGAAGGCCCACAGAGAACCCTTCACCGTGTTCTTACTTACGAGTGAGAAGAGATTCAGTTCCTTTCAATGTGTCAACTGCTGCTGGGCAAACTTCTTCAGATGTAGCTAAAGTTTTGTCTGAAATCTACCTGATCCTCAATATAGGAACTTACCTGATCCTGAAGAGAGAAACTTGCATGATCTCGGAGAGGAAAAACTCACCTGAAACCAGAGAAAGAAACCTACCTAATTCTCAAGAGAGAAAATTACCTGATCCTGAGGAGAGGAACCTACCTTGTCCTGCGTAGTTTAACTTACCTGTCAAATAGAGATCTGACATACCTGGAAGAGAAGTGAATTGTATCCTTTGTCCTGCACAAGCTACTTCAGAAAGAGGTGAAGATGTAGGCGTCATTGGCCAAACTGAAGCAGAAACTGAAATGAGATGTCTTGGAAGATCAACTAGAAACAGGAAAGCGACTAAACAGTTAACTTACTGTTAAGAGGAAGAGGAAGCACATCTAGTAGTTTCGTGGACAAAAGCCAATTCAAATAGGTTGCCATTGTACGCATAGGAGATGCGATGGATCGTAGGCTAGTTTGGAAACCCGTTTGCCACTTATTTAGATTGGAAAATGGCACTTTCATCTTACCCCCACCCCGCAGACCTTAACTCACTGCCCCCGGAATGGGGGGGGGGGGGGTTGGACACCACTAGGGGTCCCCTTGATCACCCAATCTGACCACCCCTCCCCCACACAAGTGTCCATTGGATTGCTTATTCTGTGGTGTAATCAATAAGTAGTGCCCAAAACCCAACTAAAAGTCCTATTTCCCTACTAGGGAATGGTGATGGGGTCAGTGATCGATCCCACCTGCCTACCGTTTGTCCATTTACCTATCTAACAGAGCTGAGTGACCAATCCTTCTTACATACTAGATGTCCATTGACCTACTAAATTGGTGTTTTGAGGCCAATTCCCTACTAGTGAGTGGGTGAGTGACCAGTCCCACTTACCTACTATTTGTCCACTTCCCTACTAAAATTGCTGATAGCGCCCCTAAGGGTCCTGCTTGGATGTATGATACCTTGAGGATGGCGGAGGGCCCCCTAGGTGTCCACAGGGTTGCTATTTGTCATTTCAGGACAGTTTAATTTTTTTGCTTGTTTTGGCCTGAAAACGTCACGGGGCACACGCCTGTGACCCATTGACCCTCGCCAGTGCCCCCTTTGGTTGGTTTGTGAAGTATGACAAAAGACCCTCCGATCGACCTGCGCTCTCTGTACGGCACTCCGGAGTGTCCCCCTGACTCCCCTGTTGAATTTGGACCCACTCACAGACTTCTAAGGAAATCCCATTCTCAACCTATTTTAATGCGTTTACCATAGTATGTTCATGGACATGGCTTAGAAAGCTCCGATTGACCCAAGTGCGCGATTTTCGTATCGTCACGGTCCCCTCCAGTGGGCGGAAAAGTTTGGTGAGCCAACGACCTCCTTTAGGGTCAAAAGGTCAAAAAAGGAGGCGCGTGTCAGCCAAACTCCTACACGATTAGTTGGCGAGTGGGACATCTCCTGTTCGGAGACGACAGATCATAGGACCTCAAGATTCGGGATTCTGGTTAAGTAGGGACTCCTGATGCACGGCCCCAACCACTGGGCTCTAGGACCTTTTAGAAAAAATGTACCTTTCCCAACATAAAAGATTCAAAAGGGTCTTGCTTGTGTATAAGGCTGAGAGGCCTACAGCAGAGATTTTGTGTAAGAGCCAAAAAAAAATTCCTTTCGCTTCAGAACCCTGGGCTCTCAGTATGTCATTTGGGGGGCCCAGAGACCACAGTGCAAAATTTTGGGGCCCTGGGGCCCTTCTAGGAAAATCTCACTCTCCACTTATTTAAATGGGTTTACAATAGTAACTTTGTGGACACGGCTTAGAAAGGTCCGATTGACACAAGTGCGCCATTTTCCCCTCAAGCAGGCGGAAAAGTTTGGTGACCTCACCACCTCGTTTAGGGGTCAAAAGGTCAAAAAAGGGACCGCGTGTCCACCAAACTGCTACACGATTAGTTGGAGAGTGGGACGTCTCCCGTTCGGAGACGATAGGGACCTCAAAACTTTGCAGCATTTACCGTTTACGGCCCCTGATATGGCCCCCAAATTTTGGGGCCCCTAGCTGCTTTCTAAATCTTTTAAGTACGGCTGAGTGTGGGGCTGAAATCGGGCCTGTTTCTGAGTCTTTCCAATTGACTTGAATGGCAGAGAGAAAGATGGATCAAAAATAATAAAAAATGCTTTTTGAGGTCATAGGCCTTAGCCCTCTCTTTACATCGACAGGGGCCCCTGAAGGAGCCTTGTGTGCAATTTGGGGCCCCTGGGACCCTTCTAGAGAAATCCCACTTGCAACCTAGCTGAATGGGCTTACCATAGTAACTTCGTAGACATGGCTCAGAGGGGTCCGATCGAGCCGAATTCGAAATCTTTGTCTCAAGGGGGCGGAAAAGTTTGGTGGTCCCACGACCCCGTTTAGGGGTCAAACGGTCCGAAAAGGGGCGAGCACATGTCTGTATTTTTCCTTGGATATTTTTGATGATTATTTTTTTAAGCCCTTCCCAAAAGCTTAGGATTTCGGCCCAATGATATGTTGTACGTGAGGGCCCCACGATCAAGCATTCGACGCCACCAAGCTCTAGCCCCCATATTAATGCTATTTTTAATCAAACTGTAAATAAAATCCCACCTGCAACCTATTTAATGGGGAATGGATAGGAGCTTTATGGACATAATTTATTTTAAGCATAATAAACATTATTATGACATGCAAATCACATAAATGGGTCCAAAGGACTGTGTTGAGTACAGGAGAGGTGGTTTATTCAAGAAAAAACATCCTAGACATGAATAATACAATATACAGGTAGTGTCCAAAAAGCTCCTATACAGTCGCCATATAATAGGTTGCAAGTGGGACATACTGCATTACTCCTACCAGAAGGTTCCACTTGCAACCTATTTAATGGGGACTGGATAGGAGCTTTATGGACATTCATTGTTTAATGCATAAAAAAACATTATTATGGCATGCAAATGAGAGATGCTGAAACAATAGAGGTGGTTTTATTCAAGAATAAAAAACATGATTAATAATCTATGTAGACATTGTCCACCAACCTACTATACAGTTCCCAGAATTTTTAGTATCAGACAGAATTTTTAGTATCGACAGAATTTTTAGTATCAGATTGGACCGGTTCTGAAAGAATGGTATCGTTGCATCCCTAGGAGAAACCCCCTGCTCTCCCCCCACTCACCATGATGAACAGTACTGTGACTGCAGTGGTGTCATTCAGATTACTGGGCACCACAATTTCTCAGGACCTGAAGTGGGACAATCACATTGAGTCCATTGTGAAAAAGGCCCAGCAGAGGTTGTACTTCCTTCGCCAGCTGAGGAAGTCCAACCTGCCACATGAGCTGCTAAAACAGTTCTACTCTGCCATCATTGAATCCGTCCTCTGCACGTCAATAACTGTCTGGTTCAGCTCAGCTACAAAATCTGACCTCAGAAGACTACGGAGGCTAGTCCGGACTGCTGAGCGAATCATTGGTACAACCCTCCCCACTCTCCAAGAACTGTACTTATCCAGAGTGAGCAAAAGGGCTGTTAAAATCCCTCTGGACCCCTCACATCCAGCACATTCCCTCTTTAAACTGTTGCCGTCTGGTCGACGCTACAGAGCTCTGAGCACCAGAGCGACCAGACACAGAAACAGTTTCTTCCCTCAGGCAATCCATCTCATGAACAGTTGACAATAACGTGGAACGCACTATTATGCTTTTGCTTGCAGTAAGTGGAGAAGTAACAAATACAGTATTATTTGTCCAAAAAAAAGCTGCACCAGAGAGGGAATGGAATAGTTGGGAAACAGTAGACAGCATTAGAATCCAATATCAACAAAATTGCCTGGATGCCTATGGTGAGTTATGAGGAAAGTTACACAATTTACTAAACAATGTCAAAGGTTGAATTTCATATGTATTATTGCGAGGCTTGTGGCTGTCCTGAGCTGCCAACACACAAGTTGTATTCAAAATCATGTATTTAAAGTCAAGAATGTCAGATAACCAAAGCTTTGTTTTATTTGTTTATAGTAGAGAAAGCTGGTATGAGAGGCATCATGTATCAGCCTATGGAAATATTTTAATCTGTGAGGAACACATGACTGAACAGGATAATGATTAATCGTTAAGCTTCTAAGGCTGTAAGTCTGTAAATGCATGCGTTTCAATTTTGTTGTTAAAACCACATCAACTGCAGTAGTCACTGTTTTAGTATATTTCATAATTATGACATTACATGTGGTCATTTGTGTAATTTTATCTTTGTTTAAATATGTATGATAAAACCTACAATTACTGTAACTCTATATAATATTCAGGCACTTTTATGAGCAGCAGCAAGCGTGTGAAGTTGTCATGGCATGATGGCAACCAGATACATTGCATGCTGATTTCTTTATATACAAGTATAAGCTTAATTTGTCCTAATTATGACATGAACAGACTTTATTGTCAGTCAGGGTAAACAGAAACAGAGACACCTAGGCCTTAGGTCAGGGATGGGCAACTTTGAGAGTGACGAGGGCCAGCATTTTTCTCCTTTATACCAAGGGACCAGATTACTAATCCATGTCCACACACCTTTTACACCGTTTTACTCAATCTCCTTTTTATTGAAAGAAATGATCGTATGATTAATGTAATTTGTTTTTAAAGATTTTATTAACAATAAAACGTGTGCTGTTATGCTTGTTCAGAAAGGAAAGTTTGTTGTCAGTTGACAGAAATATTACCCAACAAGTCAATGTAAACATCTCAATTGCATTGTCTGTAAATTTGCAACAAACAAATGTACAGAGGTCCTTTTTTTATTAGTGGCCTACGGAACATTCTCAAAACAACCTAAAAGGACAGTTAAAAAGGGCTTATTCAATAATAATAATAATAAAAATATTATTCAAAATGGTACCATAAAATAACCTGGTATCTGCAGGATTTTCAAAATCAATTGTAAGATCTTTAAAGACCTTTTGAAGATCTGCACTTCACATTTCAGCCTTTAAACACATTTTTAAGAGAAGGGATGAGTCAAAAGTATCAATTAATTATTACATAATATATAAATATAACTTAATTAATTAATTGTTTAGATTTTATAATGCATTAGCTTTTTGCCGATCCACATTTAAAAATATGTAGCAAAAATAGCAGACGGGCTTATTGAAAATGCATATTCGTTCTCTGGCAGCAGGTTTCTCTTTCAGAACGGCAGAATAGACCGGTTTCCCCGGTTTCCCCGGTAACCGCAGAACACAAAACAGAGCAGCTCCTGATTTTGAAACGTATTTCACATATTTATTCAGTGAAAATGTGAAATCATAGGCTTTTGAAGTTTAATTGTCATATTAATCCATATAACAATTCTTGTCTTTATAATTTAGACCTTTTGTAACATTTAGGAGTTTTCATGGTCATAAATTTAAACAATTAAACTAAGGACCTGCAGAAACCCTAAGAACATAGTTCAGGGCAAACATTTCGGTCATGCATTTGGAAATAAGGTTTTGTTGAATATGAATTTTACCTTTGAAGTGCAAATCTGGAGTCCCGTTGTCTGTGCGCAGTGGTGTGATGGCGATTTAAATAAAAATCCAAACATATAGGTATCCCCTTGAACTTGTTAACAATCTTGACTGGAAAATACTGTTTTCATGGTCTGTTTTTAATGTATTATTTGCTAACGTTAGTCATTGCACCTGTTTGAACTGGCCAGAACTGAACACGCTTTCTTAGCATTGCAAAACTAGTATTGTTTTTTTTTTTTTGTGTGGCTTTCAAGAAGTAGGTAAGAACAAAATTCACTTTGGTTAAAAGTGGTAGGAACATGTCCCACCTACACTATTTATTATCTTTCATGTAATGTATCCATTGATCTGCATTATCAAACACTATAAGTATTTCTATGCACACATAAGTGAAGAATATAATCAGAATATAATTTTGTGAGTGAAAGATAAACTGTTTTTATATTTGCAGTAATTGATGAAGAAACACTGTTAAAGCATGTGATCTCTCTGTCTGTAGTTCACTTCACTGTATTCAGCCAAGTGTCTGTTGTTCGATCTTCTAACTGGAAGAGCAGGGGCAAAACTCACAGCTGCATAATTCACATCTGAATTTTCAATCTGTTGAAAAAGCATATTTCTTTCAATTTCATTTTTTCTTTTTTCTTTCTTTCTGTTTGAGAGCCAAATCATATTTTTATATATGTAGTTCTATTTTTATGGATTAGAAGTATATATGAGAATATATTACAAAACTGATTTCATATGTAAGAAAAAATGTTAAATAAAAATTACCTCACATGATGGTAATGTTTCATTTTTAGATCCTTCAAAATGTGCAGAAAATGAAACTTTCAATTAACATATTTAAATTGTTTTGCATATAATATTTTGATATTACAGTGCGTAAAACTTTAGATCAATATCCTATGCAATTAAACTCTTAACAAATGGAAAGTGTGAGTGGAATTGTACCTTTTTGCCTTTTTCTCCAGCGTTTCAAATAATCAAACATAAGTGCGATTATTAGTACCGCAAACACAACATTGAAGGATATCAAGCAAAGTAACACAGGATTCCATACCGTCTGATTATTGCTATCTGAAATTGAGGGGAAAAAAAACAAAGAATTTAATAAAGCAACAACGTGCTGCTCATAGTAAAGACATTTCTTAAAATACTGTGAATATAGCTGTGTTCTCTGTATAGATACCTTCCCATAACTTGCCAAAAACATCTGGACATTTAAGAAATATATTTTTACATTGTTTAAATGTCGTTGTATTTGCTGCCAAAACCAAGTGGCATTAATTTTAAAGCAACGATGCAAGCACACGTTTCAAGAAAAAAGATTTCACAAAAAGGTTTATATTTTAAATAATAAATCAATGGATATCAGATTACACCAGTGTAAACATGAGTAGAACTGATGTAATGTATATTATGTAAGCATACTTTGAGACCTGTTGGTGAAAAGTAACTAGAATAATAGCTATAAAATAATAAAAAAAATCCGCTTGGTTGGATAATTTGTATAAAGCAATAGATCAGAGCAATAAATTGAAGAATTTACCAGTATTTTTGATAGTGGTTCCATTCACAACTTTTGTCTCCTCACATCCCATGTTAATGTCTTTGGACTCATGTCCTTCGAAGCAGCAAATATAGATGTCAAGGAATATGATGATTTTAAATGACTTATAAACAAGAGAAGCTATATAGTTATAATAGTCTATACTCCAAAAGAAAATGTATAAGACAATAGCATGTTGAATATGTTTTACCTTTTAGCATCAGATGTGCTCCAGACATAAATTCTATTTTATTCAAGAAAACTGTCCCGCAGTAGTATTTTCCGATGTCCTCCTTGGTTGTAGCTGTGATGTTGAGGTGAAAATAATCTTCACTTGCTGAAATATCAAATCTCCCGTCTTTAAATTCATTCTCAAATTGGATATTATTCCAATAATTGTGTGATAGTGCAATAAGACGAGGGATCTGTCCAATTTTCTGTTTATACCAAACCCTTGTGTTGCCAAAATGTTTTTTAGTTGAGAAACATTTGATTGTAACATCATCTCCCAGCTGCAATGTTTGTAATGAGACAATTTCACCACTGCTATCAGGTCGAACTCCAGCTGAAACAGAACCGAGATTTTATTTCAAACACTAAATGTGTGCATATACATGGAATTGACCAGTAAATAAATATTTAAACAGTGGAAAGAGAACAAAAAAAATCTATACTTACAAGCCCAAAAGATCAAAATGGCCCAAATTATCATGTCTGAGGTAATGAATGTGCGAAAATGCTTTTTAGAAGACTTGCATGTGATGTGATTGGACACTTTCAAACCAAGACAGAATTGAATAAGACTGTGATTGGTTGAAATCGATCTGGTATCTCTCACTCCACTCCCAAATTGAAGAAAACTGTTACTAAATTGATGGGGTGATGATCAATAACTGTGTCACCTTATTGTCTGTAATTAAAGACTGGCAAGGCATGCAAAACATGTGGTTTTGTGTAGCTATATAGCCCTGCTTCTGTACTTAGTCAAATTTAATGGCAGCAAGATCAGTTTGTGAAGGCTTCACTGTTACATATCACATTTTAGACATGTCAGTCTCCAGATTTACATTAAAATATACATGGACAATTAAAGAATTCCCAATTTAATGTACAAGCGGTATTATGTCTGTGTGTGTGGGGGGGGGGTAGGCTATATTTACTGGCTGCAAAATCTTAAGTATATGAACTGAAGTGGAATCAAGTCTAAAGTTTGAAAATTCTAAATCATTTTGCTATTTTTAGTACTGGAAATACAACTTATTCTCTTTCAAAGTTATAGAAGTATATATAAATCATGGACTACACATAATGCATGCAAAAGATAACAATATGTGAATTAGCCACAAATCTAATCTTTTATTTTTTGAAGTGCTGCTTGTGTGAAAACAGTTTGTGGTTTTCTTGTTTTTCTAAAGATGGCCATCAGAAACGACCGCCGACCACATCAGCACCATATATAGTAATCATAGAGAAACAGGTCACAGATGGACGGATATACATCCTGTGTGTACACGTGAGTGAAAGTGCAGGCGCAATTTTTAAGGTCATAGGTGTAACACTGCCTCTGAAATGTTTCATGACCACAGTGTTAATGCATCGGAAAATTGAGAATGCAGAAGACCGTTGCATATTCAGGCCTCTTTTGCAATGCAAGTGTGAGTAGGTGTTTGTGGCAACCACATATTTAATGTGTGAACAAAACTATAACCTGTTTGAAAATAGATGACTATATATAATTTTAGAAATGTAAAGTTCAATCTGCAGCTAAAATTTCTTCACAACTTGACAATGAGTGTGTTATTATAAACAAGAGCACACCCACAGATGAGAATCCACATACCTACAGACACAGAGTTTTTATTTAGGTAATTTATTCCAACTAATGTTGATGAGGCCTTAATATGCCATTAAACATATGCTGTTATATAACGTTCTCGGTTCTGAACGTAACCTCGGTTCCCTGAGATACAGGAATGAGTACTGCACCTTGCTAAAGATGCTTTTGGAAAAAGTAATTTTCTTCTCCTGAACTGAAGCCTTATTCAATCACGCAGTGTAACTGCACGGCCATTGGTTAGTGCAGTGCATTAAAGACGAACCAATGGCTCGGCAGCGGTGCTGCACAAACCTGTGGCTGCCAAGCCCGCCAGAATGGGTGGAGCCATCTGGCGATATAAGCGGCCACTTCGCCATAGGATTCAGGTCCTGTTACTTCGGCCCAAGAAAGAGTAGGCTAGCAGAATAGCGTCAACTACCCACTTAGAAAGTCTCTGCTTTGTGGCCGGATGCCCTTTGGCGCGGCCACCGAAGCAGATAAAGAGCTGTTCCGACTGCCTAAACGGGATGGAACGCTCAATGTAGACCTTCAGTGCCCTAACGGGGCAGAGTAGATTCAGCTCCTGGTCCTCCTCTGAGGGAGGAAGTGCAGAGAGAGTAATCACCTGTGCTTTGAACGGAGTGGTTTCAGGACAACCTTAGAGTTGCCAGGCCCGAACTCCAGGCAATTAGGGCTCACAGAGAGCGCTTGTAAGTCTCCCATACGTTTTACCGATGCTAGCGCCAATACCGATGCTTCAATGGCCATTGACTCATCCAGCAGAATCAGCTTCTCGTATCCCTTATCTTCAGCGCCATCGACCGAAGTGAAAGTACGAAGGCATGCAGAGTATGGGGCGCGCAATGACCTGTTGAGCTCGTCATGGACCTCCAGAAAAAAAACAGGATCTCTGACGAGGGACTCGATGGCAGGACCCACTCGTCCAGATGGCTGCAGGAGGGTTCTTCAGGAGGAGACCACTCCAAACCCGGCTCCTCGACGGCTTTCGAGAGAACGCAGAATAATTCGGTGTCTATCCCGGGCTTAACGTCGCTGGGCTCGGACAGCAGCAGGGGGGCGAGGTCGGCAGTCGAGCCCAACAGCTCCTCAGCGTCTGAGGCTGCTAATGACATGCTGTCATCCAGCAGCTCGTCGTCACTCCCCCCAAACGAGACCAGATCGCTCGCGACGGCAGAGGGACGCTGGTCAGAAGAGGACGGGAGAAACCTCTCTGTGTGGAGAGAGCGAGGTACGCGGGGCCTGAGCCGACGTAAGCTCGCTCGCATCCGAGCTCTGTGATCCTCTGCCCCACTGTTTTTTCCTCACAGGCTCCTGGGAGGAAGCCCTGCACACACCGAAATAACGGCATGGCATTTGAAACAACGCCGGATAAATTTGCTCTTTAGAAATTGCCTCTAATATCACTAACCGGATGGCAGCAGGGGAAGCCGGATGACTGCTGTGTGATGCTGAAGGCAGCGGGAAAGCCAGCGAATCAGCCGAGCAGGAGATCGTTTTCTCTTCAGTCAGCGGAGATCAACAAGGAACGTCGTCGTCGCTGAAGGAGAAGAAATCTGAATCATGTGGCGAAGCGGCCACTTATATAGCCAGATGGCTATATAATTCTGGCGGTCTTTGGCGGGCTTCGCAGCCATAGGTTCATGCAGCACCGCTGCCGAGCCATTGGTTGGTCTGTAATGCCCCGTCATGAATTGATGGCCGTGCAGTTACACAGCATGATTGAATAAGACTTCAGTTCAGGAGAAAAAAAGGACTTTTTACAAAAGCGTCTTTAGCAAGATGCAGTACGAGTGAAGTGTTGAAAGGGAACTAGAGTTGTTTATGTATAATAACATTAACATAATACTATAAATATTATCTAATACAAATCATTTGTGTATGTGTGTATTTATTTCAAATTATTTATATTTAAAAACTGTGTAAAGAGCAAATTGATTTTTCAAAGTCTATATAATAAAATGTACATGCTAAATAATTTATTTAAAAAAAATGTTTTCACATATAATTATATTTATGCTATGCTGAAGAAAATGTCATTTTATGCTGACTTTTCTATGTTTATGTGAATGTGTAGTGCAAACCCTTTTTTGGTATGGCTGTGCAGAAAGAAATGGGTCTGGGGCTTTTAGCCTAAGATGTATGTTTGTGACCTGAAGGGTTATTTGGGCCCTAAATATAAGGGAATGGGCTTTAAAAGCATGATATAATAGAGTGTTATTCGTTTCCTCACCAAGCATGGAAAAGTACAGCTGCGGAGAGTTTGTGAGCTTGTAACCTTGAGTGCCTAGAGTGTAGATGTAAGGTGGAGGAGCACCCTCCCCTGTGTGTCTGTATGACTGTTGACCTTCTTTGCAAAAAATAAACCTTTAAAAGACTAAGAGTGAGTTTGTCTCTTACGTGGTGAGAGTTATTTGAAATTGCCCCAAAAGCTATAAAACTAAAACTGTAATTTTTTAAGCTTTAGCTCCATCTTGAGGATTGGTTCAGTTAGTGATTAAAAATTAACCAACAATACAGAGCATTTAACTGAGAAAGATTAACTTAAATTAATCTCATTTCCACACAGTCCTGTAAACCTATACAAACCCATCTGTTATTTTCCTTCTCTTTAATAAAAATAAAATCAGGACACTAAGACGTCAGTTAGGTTTCACTGTATCAGTTTATTAGTAGTTATCACTATCCTTCCATCACAAAATTATCACTTGATCTTTTTAATTTAAATACATTTGTTTAATCAGGATTATTTCATATGAGAGTTTGTTGACAACAAAGACAAAAACACCTTTAGAGGGACAAACAAAAAGAACCAACACATTGTGCTTTCCTTTCTGTGCCCTCACAATGTGTACCAGTGAGATCGACTGAAGGACCGTGTTCACACAGACACACGGGGGAGATGCACAGCTCTGAAAGGCTCTGTGTTATCAGTTTTCATGCATTCTGGCTCTCAAACACCTATCTTTTGTCATGCATGTTATTTACAGGTTCTGTCCGCTGGCTATCCTCAGTAGCTGCTCTCGTGACCTGTTAAAATGTATAAATTGCTAGTGGCTGAAGGGTTTTCAGTTGGGGTGCTTTGCAAAACAACGCCTCTGTAAACCAAGATTGGAAAAACACATTAAGAAGAATGAAATGCAATTTTTATTCAAGTTAGAAAGAAAACAATGAAAGAGAGTCAATACCTGTGCGTGCCTAAAACTTTGAACACTCGGCTTTGGTCTGTGATTTCCTGTGTTACCTACAAGGACACATCAACTATTAAAAATCAACAAATGATGACAATATTTACTGATACAGAATTAGAAAGGTATATCTGGTTAAGCGCCAATATTTAATTTTTGACAAGAATGAAAACGAGGCTGTGATGGAAAGTCTTGCCATTATTTTTTCAGACAGACTTTAATTTAATCTGTGCTTAAATCCTTCACAGCCTCATTTTCAATCCTGTCAAAAAATTAAATTCAGCTGTACCCTGACTGGAGTCTATTAAAATGCAGGTAACACTTTATTTCGATAGTCCACTTTAGACATTCTACTAACAGTAAGTAACTTTGCAACTACATGTCAACTAGTAGTCATTGGAGTATTAGTAGTCTGTCTGCTTAATAACTTCTAACACTTTATTTTAATGGGTCCACGACATACAACATACTGAAACGTTTGTAATGCATACCGAAACTTTGCAAGTATATGTCAAGTTATTCTACTAACCCTAAACCTACCCTAACAGTCAACTCTGAGAGTTAGTAGATACGTAGTTGCAAATTAATGAGAATTAGTTGACATGTAGTTACAAAGTTACTTATAGTTAGTAGAATGTCTAAAGTGGACTATCAAAATAAAGTGTAACCAAAATGCACAAAACATCATAACTCTTTACCTCACAGTTGTGCAGACTAAGTCCTTTAAGCCCATGTTTCCAGAAAGCTAAAACACTTTCTTCTAAACAAACTGTTGAAAAACAGCATTATGACACTTGTATCATTTCATTGTGAACAGATACTATATTTTCATATGTCAGGTTTGTACCTAAAGTCTCGATAGGGAAGTCAAACTCCAGTTTGGATGCTAACTCCTTGCTGGGGACACCCTGCATATTGACAATCTTCACCGTTTCTAAAAGATGACAGTGAGGATTAATTTACAATATAAGTATCAGTGTATGCTTTAGTAGTTGATTCATGTATTAATCATACATACTTTCCAGTGCAATTAAAACCGTGTCTCTGTCCAGCTGTGTCACTTGTACAGCTCTCACTGTCTCACTGTCTAAGGAAAGACACAAAGATCACACATTCACACACGTGTCAATGAATAAAACATAGTAAGCCCGTACAAAATTTGTATGTTTTTCATATTTTTTTTACTGAGAGGGAGAAATCTGTTGAATTCATAGGAATGGGTTTAAATGTGATGTTGGTTGTGCAATAATTCAGCCCTGAGATCATGCAAGACCAGCAGTCAGTCAATCACTTACCTGGCTCAGGGTTTGGTGTGCCATTCAGATGAATGATGTCAAACTTCAGCTGTCGTTCATTTTGCTGTTGAAGGCTTTCCTGGACGCCCACACAGAGCTGAGGAAGCTCATCTGTCATTAACACCAGCAGCTCAAAGATGGGCAATGGGTCCGGCAGGGGTACAGCAATGTGCTACAATGAGAAGATGGTAAGAAAGGAGAAATAATGAGAGAACAACTACAAGATGTTGCACAGACTCTTGTTAGTGAAAGCATAATTTAGTTTGTTTGGTAGAAATAAATTATTTTCTTGTAAATACAATTGCCATATATTAATAATTGTAAATTCAACATCAACATAAAGTTAATGTTACACATATGAAATGATAGTAAGAACATTTTAATTTGGAATGGCACAGTTTGTTGAACTTTAAGATAAAATCTTAATAAATGCATATATGCATATATGTTTTTTTCAGTATAATATTTGATACATCAGACTATTTTGGCTCATATAGTGTGTGAGAATATGGAGAGAATATGGTGCTCATAATAAAGGAGGAAAAAAACACATAACACAAAAATAAGTAATTTTGTGCAGTTGCTGTTATTTTTATGGCCAGAAAATAAGATTAAATTCTGATTGGTTTTAATGTAAATCAATGAGATAGTTTGAGCAGACTTCATATAAATATGTCACTGTATCTCCCAATAATATGTCTTAGAGGTTATATTTAAATGCTTAGTTTTATCATCAAATTGTTTTGTTTTATCATCTTTTATTGTGGAGGGCAAAACATATAATGCAATACAATGCTGATTGAGAGATGGAAAAGTTCCTCAAAAGTCTGCTGTATCATCTTCTGAAAGTCTTTTTATATACTGTATATATATTCTTAAAAAAATGGATAATCAAGTAAATCTAAGTTGCTTCAGTCCTGCAAGCGTTCCTCTTGAAATTCTACTAACAATATAAAATTGATTCTTGTGTTTACTTCATAAAACATATAATTTTTTTTGTAGCAAAAGAGACATGTGAACCACAACCTGAAGGTGAAAAAGCCCATTTACTTGCTAAACAATATAAACTGTCAATCTGACGATAGAAGACATGCATTTCGTGATAATTAAGAGGCCTTAGAAATGTATCATATATGATACAGTAAGCTTTATAGGGTTCCTGTTACCTTGAGGTGCATGAACTTCTGCAGCGGTTCATACCACAATAGTAGCACAAGACCAGAGGGAACTGCAGCGCATAAGAACGTGCTGTCTGTGTATGGGTTACGAGCTGATGAAGAACAATCAAGAAAACATGGCTGTCAGTTTTTTCATCTTAGCTAATAACAAAAGGTCAGCGAAGACATTCATCAGGATAAAATGAATAAACATTGATCTATTATGATGTAGGAATTGACCCTCACCCACGCTGCACTTCCGACATCCCTTAGTGTCGGCAATCTTCACTGACACAGCAAACTTCCTGTGAAAAGATTGTTTTGAGTTCCAAATAAACAACATATAAGCTGGATTATTTAACTTGCATGTGTTTATGTGACCTGTGGATGATCCGTTCTGTGAAGCGGTTGGTGCCGAAGGACATGTGACCCTGTTTCCTCTGCAAGTGCCCTCGCTGCTCAAACAGAGCTGTCAGTCTATGAGAGTAGAGATGAGACGACTTACCTAAGAATAGAATAGAACAGCCGTTTATAGACCATTGAGCTGTACATGTACAGTTTATTTATTTATTTTTAGAAAAGCAATTAGAACACAGTATATGATTTCTAAATATGGTTGGCTGTTACTGGTATCACAAAATCTGATACTTCAACCATGTAACTATACAAATGTTACATACCAGAGATGGACATTAAGACATTGTTCATGACGTAAAGCCAAGTGCATCTCTGTGGAAGCAACTGCAACAGAAATCAGGAGTGAAAACCATATTAGCCATGAAAAATAAGATGTTTCTCTCTCATGTTGTATTTTATGACAGAAACAGTTATTGGGTAAAAATATTAAATACCTTTTCTAAGGTGTCTTCATGCAGTTCATTTAAGTTAAGGATATAAACACCCTCCTCTGCACCCAGAATTAAATACTGATCTATAAGGAAATGATAGATACATCAAACAGAATTCAATAATACTCTGATTCTGTATTAAGTTTTTCAATCTATATTTAAATTACATTTTATTTTCAGCACAGTTCTGGATAAGTAAGATGAATGGAAATCTGTACCTCTTGTTTTGGGCAAAACCCATGTTTCTGCACAGTGAATTGTCAGTGGACATCCATTAAATACTTTAGTAAAACAGGCTCCCATCTGTGTAACATGAATTATACAATGTTTCATAAATATAGTACATCCGATATCAATTTAAGATAAATTCTTAGGTTCGTACATAAGATACTAGGCCCAAAGGTGCATTAATGATAAACCAGCCCTTAATTATATATTATTATGCAAAAGGTCACACTTTAATTTAGTAATAGCCAGGTTTAACACATTTAAAAGGTGCTATTAGGTGGTTAACTTACATAGACTTGGGGAGTGGGAGGAAGTCCATGAGAATCGGCTCTCTATTAATTAAAGGTTAAAAATACAAGGAACAGTTTCTATATGATCTTTAGTCTCTTTTTAGTCAGTCAGTAATTATTTCAGTGACTCAAAAAATATACAAAATGTGTATTAACATATATAATAGTTTTTTAGCTCTGTCCATGGTGCTGAAACATTTAGCATTGCACTAACAAAATAATGTGATAGATGTGATAAAATAACACCAAAATACTTGATCTAATAATTTTTCAACCAATTAAATGAATTAAAAACTACTTAATAGTGGTTGACTAATGTAGGTTTTTCAATGACCAATTTAATGTTGATATATTTAGATATCTACGATACATAAAAGACACAAAATCTGTACAAGGAATGCAGTACATGTAATAATTTATGTCTGACACCGTGTTTGATGAAGGGAGTTAATGAGTTAACTGAGGTTCGGGAGCACGCCTCTACCAATCATCTCACATCCCGAATCCTTCATATATCGGTCCGCCTCATTCTGTGCTGTTTGTCTCTTTCTCTTGAACTCACCCTTCCCTCCACTTTAAATCAAATCAGCTATCCTTATTCTCTTCTTTTCAGGTTGCATCGTGGGGTCCTAATCGTCTGGACTAAATATACGAACGAGATGATACCCCCATCCTGAGTTTCTCCGGGCCATCAATTCCAGACGCCCAGATCAACCTGACCATCATCCTATCCCCTTTACCTTTTTATCCTCTTCCAACTCATCCCTAACATTCTGAACAATAAACTATTAATTTACATATTCGGTTGTGGCGTGGTCCTTGCTCGTGAAAGGGACATTAATGTAGCTGAGATGTATTGAAGTGTGGGACACTAGCACACATAAGTGTAAGTCTGTTATATATGTAACATATACCAACATTGTGTAACTCACAGAGTCCTCTGTTTTCTTCCTCATGGTGCTCCACTCCGGAGAGAGAGCCGTGTCTCTGCTGAGAGTCCTTGTAAGAGTCGTCTGTTTGTCCTGTGTGTCATTACCATCAGGAACACAAGGGTCGTTGCACCAGTGCCGCACGTCCTGACTGCCTGAACACCTCATCAACACTGACAAAATACAAAGAGAGAAATGTTTTAAAACTTTGTATGGTGAAATTCCCATGTGTCTTGTACTTTATGTTCAGATAGAAATACCTGATTTAGGGCGTAATACAGTTTCAGGGCAAAGCGTAGCACTGGGTCGAAGCGTAAGGTTCTTGTCCTCCAGATCAGAGTCTAAAGAGCTCATGGGAGGAAGTGATGTCATAGCAGAGATGGGTGGTGGGCTAACCAGTCCACTTTTCCTGTTACTCCACTATGAAACATCAGAAACTGTGTACAGCCTTACGTCATTTTTATATCATCATAAATTAATAATCAGGACAGGTTCTCAAATACCTCGAAATGTGAGAGTCTTTTTACTGTCAAACTCCTGAAAGAGAAAGAAAGTTCAATGACAAAATATTTGTCACACACACGTGCAAATTATATTTCTGCAGGTGAGATTAAAATTGTGCATTAAAACAGGTAACACATTTTAATTTAAATAATTATAAGAAAATAAAAAAGGAAAGTAGAACAACTGTTTAGAAAGAGACTATGACTAGAAACACACACACACACTCACAAATGATATCTACTAACAAAAAATATAATAATTAAGGCATTATTTCACTTTTTATCGGATGTCTTTTTTTGGCAAAAGAAGCCATTCCACAAGATGGCGCCAGAATATAAGTTTGTCCCACCTGTGCTGTAACTCCTCCTCCACGCTTTCCAAAAGACCCCTGCAGTAATGAATACATTTCAAATGAACGGTTATAATAACTGTTTAATCAATGCAATTATAAGTCCACTGAAATCAATCAGCACTCACGGTGACTCTGGTTCATCTCCAGATATGCTCCAATCATCACACGATCCCTGAGAACATAAACATACTTGATTCTATTTTTTTCAAGTGATAACGATGTATTATAACACAGACTATTTTATGATGAGTAAAGAATGTGGAGTGTGTTTTGTTTGTATCATTGGCTTATAGAGAACATCACTAAGAACTGACCAGGTCAGGATAGGGTTCAGTCTCTTTCCTCCTGGGAGGGGTAAACTTGACCTGGTCAACTGTCAAACAACAAACACATATTACATATTACTACACTTATAGTCTGCATTTATCCAGTTTTACCATCAAACATTTTGGGATTCAGTAATGTTTTTGAAAGAAGTCACTTGTGCTCACCAAGGTTGCATTTATTATATCAAAAGAACGGTAAAAACAGTATTAATGTAAAATTTTTAAACTTTTTTCTATTTTAGTATATTTTATAATATAATTGATGTCTGTGATGGCAAGGCCGATTTTTCAGCATCATTACTCCAGTTTTTAGTGTCACATGACCCTTCAGAAATCATTCTAATACTGTGTGATGATTTGGTGCTTAGGAACCATTTCTTGTTTTCAATGTTGAAAACAGTTTTGCTGCTTAATATTTTTGTGGAAACTGTGATACATTATCTAGCAGAATTATCTGATGAAAAGAAAGTTCAAAATAACATTTATTTGAAATTCTAATTAATGCATTGTTTGCAGAATAAAAGTTCTTAAATAAAAAATCTTACTGAATAGTAGTTTAAATATCCATAAATATGGATAATATTAATCCATATTCAGTAATCATGTTGTTCAGATTTTTTAACATGTTATGTGGTTTCTATGGTTTTTCTTGTTGGTTGCATATATGCGAGACCTCCAAGAACTTCATATATGTACATAGTAGTTTGAACATCACTTCCTCATCTGCTCTAAAGAAGCTTCATTATTCTGTCTGCCTGTGAATGCTGTAATGTTACAGTCAAGAGTGGTGACAATGGATTCTCAGTGAAAGTGGCATCAACGTTCCACACGATAACACACACACACACACACATCGCACTCTGCGCTTGGCCTCGAATGTGAGCACTGGATCCAGTTCACGCGAGTGAGTGTGTGAGGGGGATGGATAAGCACATGCCATAGACGTGTGATAAACAGTACCAGCTCTATGAGTTGTGTGTCTCTGGACATCACTGAAGCTATGCTCAATAGCAGCCTTGTTAAAACAGCTACACTTCCATACATTCAACTTTCTAATCATGCACACGCTGCAATGAAAATAGACACTGAAGTGACAGTGAACTTCAGAAAACAGATGAAAACATAATATAATCAAGAAACATTTTAAAAGATTTGGCCAAAAATGTGTTTGCTACTCATTTTTACAGATAATACATGATCATCTTGTAATAATTTTTATCTTGATCATTTTATCTTAATATTTTACATTATCTTGTAATTGTTATGAAAATAAAATAAAATAAAATAAAAATAGAATATAAGATACAAAAATAGAATTTAGGGACACTTGATAAATCTGATAAAGACAATATAAAAATATATATTTAATATATATAATTAATATTATATATAAGAATTAGGACTGAATAGTGTGTATTGTAATATATTAATAGTATGTTAAATATAAATGGTTATGTACAATTTCTATTGGGAATAAGGACAATGTTAACAAGAACTTACATTGTTCTTCTGATAGACTTCTCTCCACTGGCATATGTTTCCCTTTAGATTGGATTATATCTGGAGCTGTATCGTTTGCCTTTAACACACACACAAATATCACCACTAAAAAAACTGTACACTTTGACAAACTGAACTCTGACATGAATATTTGGGGAAAGCATTAAATGACTTTATAAATTAAAGAATCCTGAGCATGTGCCTCTCCTTATAATGTTCTTTATTTATCCTTGTTTGGAAAAAAAAATGATGACATGGAGACATGAAAGTAAGTTGAAATAATTTTAAGTAAGTAATTTGAAAGCTTAAGTATGCTTTTAAGAAATTGTGTCTTGCTTAATGATTTATGATGCAATTAAATTACCTTCCTAAACAGAAAAACTTTCAGATGACCTAAGACCCGCTCAGATTAGATGGCATGCTGAATTTAACACAGATGAAAACGAGGCTGTGAGGAATAGACGTACAAAGGCACACACTGTATTAAGGTCCTATGTACTGTAATTTTCAAAACTTGACTTTCAAAACCCTTTTATACAGTTTTCATCTACTAAACGTTTCTGCAGGAAAGGTGCTTTGTCAGCTGAACAATCAGTATATTGTTAAACAACCGTACTGTACTTATGTCCCACACAGCCTCATTTTCATTCCTGTCAGAAATTAAATATGGCTCTACCCTGTGTTCATGTCATGTCAAAATGACCATAATTATGTATAAATTGCAAGAGAAGTTTTGCATAAAAATGAGTAATATCTGAGCCAGAGGACATAAATAGCTCAGAGCCGTGTTGCTATTTCAAAATGACAGTAATTTCAACATAACGTGAGCGTGTCTTATTCTCACCTCTTCATTCTCTTCAAGACTGGTTGGATGGAGGTCTGGGTTACTTGCCATGTCCAGTATCTCAATCATCAACTTTCTGGTGAGTAACTGTGTTACGAAAGGATGCTGGGGAGAGAGACAGCGGCAAAAATTATCACCTTTTCAAGAAATACAAACTTTATTAAAATGCAGCATTGTACATTTAATGTTTTCTAGTAGGGATGCTCCGCTCAGGATTTTTTCAGCAAAACATAATCAGATTTTTTTGATCGGCTAATCCAGATTTTATCATAGCTTTTACTTAGATCTGTTAGATACATGATCAATCATTATTTATAAATAAATACATAAAAACACGTTTCCTTGTGGCTAAAAGCTTTAAGACGTTTTGTGACCACACAAGGAAAGTTATTATAGGGGTATGTGATATTCAGTAGCAATGCTAATATTAACTTTGATTTTTGAGTTTGATTCATCGGTCACCTGGAGAAGAGTTTCTGCTGTTGGCCTCTTGCGAGGACTTTTGATCAAACACATCTTCACAAAGCTATGAAACCCTGCAGACCTGCAAAGACATGGACACAACCCTCTTTCCAATCATGTCAGGTACTCACAGGAAAGCTTGCACTTTTCTTTATTGCACTTTTTCCATTACTAAGAGAAATGTGATTTCTTTCTGTGGGGTTTTGAAACTCACCATTTGCTCTTGTCTTTTAGTTTGGGAGGCTGGAAGCTGCTCTTAGACATCAACATCAGAGCTCTAAAACAGAAAATAAAACCTCAGTTCAAAAACGCTTTGTTATGGGGTATTTTCTGTTCTGGTAAATGAATAAAATGAGTCATTCTGACCGCATGGGATGAAGGTCAAACATAGGGGGCTGTAGCTCTGCCAGCTCAATGGCAGTGATGCCAACTGCCCAGATATCACACATATGGTTATATCCACCCTTCTTTTCCACTGCTGCCACCTCAGGGGCCATCCTAACAAAACAAAGACACGTTTCCATTAGACACATCATAGCCAGAAGTCTGAGTTTCTTTCAGAATAATGTAAAAAGTAAAGGAGTGAATGGAAAAGGGGCATATGGAAATGTTTTTGGATCATGCATTCTTTTTGTATTGTTAAAAACCTGCAAATATAATAAAATCACAGAACACACACTACCATTCAAAGGTTTGGGGTTGGTAAGATTGTATTTATGTTTTCAAAAACTGTCTTATGCTCACTAGGCTGGATTTATGTATATGTTGTAATGTAGTATTCAAAAATACAGTAAAACCGTAATATTGTGAAATATTATTGCATTTTAAAATATCTGTTTTCTATTTTATTATATTTTAAAATATAATTTATTCCTGTGGTGGCAAAGCAGAATTTTCAGCATCATTACTCCAGTCTTCAGTGTCACATGATCCTTCAGAAATCATTATACTGAGCTGCTGCTCAATAAACATTTCGTATTACTATCAATGTTGAAAAGAATTGTGCAGCTTTCTTGTGTTATGTTTCTGTGATTAATCAAATGTTCAAAAGAGAAAAGAACAGCATTTATTTGAAATAGAGATCTTTCGTAACATTATTAAATTACTTTTGTCACTTTGGATCAATTAATGTATCTTGTATGTATCAGAATAAATATACAAATTTATTTCCAAAACAAAAAATCTTACCAAACCCAAACTTTTGAACAACAGAGTAGATATTATTTAGCTACAGTTTAAGCAGTAAAGAGATGGATTTAAATGTACAGTTCGCCTAAAAATTCTGTCATCATTTACACATCATTTGTTTTTCCCAAAACCATTTTAAATGCAGCCCTGGTCATTTCTCCTTTTGTGTTTCATGAAAGTAAGAAATTCATAAGGGTGAGTAAATTAATCTATGGGTCAACTATTCCTTTGTACTAATCATTAGAGACGGTGTGATGATTGCTTTACAGGACAATCCAGACAGTGTGATTCTGCAGGACTCAAGGGCAAATCTCTGCGCAGACGGCTCACCAGTAGGGAGTTCCTATGAAGGACTTCCTCTTGGCAACAGAAGCACTGATCTCAGCCGCAACCCCAAAATCAGCTAAAGAGAGAGAATGAGAGAGAGATACAATAATCCAAAATGTGCAGCTTCAGATGTCTGCCTGACATAAAATCACTTACCCAGCTTGACATCTCCTCGATCAGTAAGAAGAATATTAGCTCCCTATTTTAGAAGAGAAAAATCAGCTTTGTCATCACAGGAATACATTTTACAATTTAATCAAATAAAAAAAACTGTTATTTTAAATTGTAATAATCTTTCAAAATATTGCTGCTTTTACTAGATTTTTTAACAATAAATGCAGTCAAGAGCACTAGAGACTTCATGAAAAAATCATAAGGACCCCAAACATTTAAACAGTATTGCCATGAAAAGCCTCATTCACCTTAATGTCTCTGTGTATTTTGCCTGTCTCGTGGAGATTATTCAACCCCTGGGTAAGACGAGAACAGAAATCTTCTCAAAATATAGGGATGTGTCATTGAGAAAGATTTATGCATCCAAAGAACTTTTTAAATAATTAATGAGCCTCACCTGGAGTGTTTCCCTGCAGATGTAAGCAATCTGTTTTTCCTTTAAAGGTCCAGTTACTGTGAAGGGCATATTATATTAACACTCACTTAACTGGGACAGTGGTTAAATGCAGACATTAAACTCTCAAAGGAAAAACATCACTTCAATGTTTTTAGGAACAGCCTGAAATGTATAGTGGTTTGTGGAAAATGTGCCTCTCCTTTTATGGAGTTTTCCCATCCCAGATTAAAAAAGCAATAAAGTCATATGTGACAATGTGAAGGTGATTAATAATGTTCTTTTTTTGAGTGATCTATTACTTTAAGATGCTTAAAGGAATGGTTCACTAAAAATTAAAATTTGCTGAAAATGTATTCATCCAAGATGAGTTTGTTTCTTTATTGAAACAGATTTGAGAAATGTAGCATTACATCTCACCGATGCATCCTCTGCAGTGAATGGGTGCCATCAGAATGGGAGTCCAAACAGCTGATCTATGGACTAATTTTGGGGCCAGAAATGATGGTTTAAGGATAAAACAGCTTAATGATGAATTTGTTTATTACAAACATGCAGCTTTTCCTTCATAAGGCATTAATTGGTGGACTGGAGTTGTGTGGATTACTTGTGATTATTGTGGTGTTTTTATCAGCTGTTTAGACTCTCATTCTGACGGCACCCATTCACTCTAGAGGACCCATCTGCGAGCAAGTGATGTAATGCAATATTTCTCCTAATCTGTTCTAACGAAGAAACAAACTCCTCTACATCTAGGATGGCCTGAGTGTAACTACATTTTCAACAAATTTCTTAAAAATGCGTTGCGGGCTAAAATAGTTTTCTTCTTATTTGAAGGGACGATCTTTTTCAGTGAGGGTTGGGGAATTTTCTTCCTCTTCAGTTTATTTTGACTGTGGAGTACTTCAGGGCTCCATTTTGGGGCCTTTTCTCTTTTCACTTTTTCTGTTGCCTTTAGGCCTTATTTAAAAAAACACAGTATGTCTTATCATCTTTATACTGATGATATTCAGATTTACTTGCCTGTTAGATCTGGAGGATCAAGTTCTCATTCATCTTTGTTATTATGTCTTGAGGAGGTGAAGTGCTGGTTAGAGCAAAATCGCCTACAGCTAAATGCGAGTAAATCTGAAGTAATCATTTTTGGGCCAAATAAGGTTGACAGTGACATAAACGATGTGTTAGGTACATGGACAAAAAATGTGCAGTCCCAAATAAGAAATTGGGTGTAAAAGTTTGATCACCAGATTAAATGTGTGGTGAAAAGTAGCTTTTTTCATTGGGACTTTGCAAAAATTAAGTCCTTTTTGTTTGTTACTTTGAATATAATTCGCATTCATCTCCTCCCGTTTGGATTACCGTAATGCTCTTTATTTGGGAGTAAGTCAATCTCTTATCTCAAAATTGCAGTTGGTCCAGAACGCAGCTGCGAGGCTCCTTACTAGCACAAAGAAAATGTACGTTTTTAAAGCTGTCCATGATATGGCCTCAGAATATATTAAGGACCTGATTCATATGAACTCTTGTAGACCTCAAAGATCATTCAACTGCTTACTGCTCTCAGTTCTGAAAACTTAAGGGGATCATACATTTTTGGTTGCTGGCCCAAGACTGTGGAACACTCTTCCACTTGACATCAGATCTGCACCCTCAGTTGAAGTTTTTAAATCGCGCGTGAAAACATACTTGTTTTCTATGGCTTTTAATTGCTGATTTTTTGGTGATGTAATTTGTTTTAATTGTTTTTCTGTTATTGTTGATTATTATTGTAGTTGTTGTTGCTGTGCAGTCCTTTGGTCTACTTTGTAGTGGAAAGGGCTTTATAAATAAAGTAGACTTGAGACTAATAACTCTTCCCTGTGATTTTCAATAGTCTCAAATGCTTGCACATAATTTGAATGTTATTTACTGTATACCTTGGTAGATATCCTGCAGTGATCCTCCCCCACAGTATTCCATGCAGATCCACAATTTAGTATTCCTGAAAAGTTTAAAAGTTCAGTGCCTGGACTTTTGAGTCAATGCACACAAAAAAAATTCAAAAGATACATACACACACACCCATAACTTATAAACATGACAAGAATCTCATAAAAAAATGTAAAGCTTGTGAGTGGGAATGCATGCCTTTGAAATAATATTCGGGAATGCACAAGTCATCTAGAGCATGTGCCGACAAATGTTGGCAGCTATTTACAAAACCTATTAAACATGTCTGGGTGATTTGTGTTACATATCTGATTGTGTAACCCCGCCATATAAAACATTTTCTATGCCCTGACAACTACTGGAGAAATACCAGGCAAGGCACAAACATTACTGTACCTGTGGTAAGTGCCATAATAGGCCACAATGTTCTTGTGCTTACACTCCTTCATCATTGTTATCTCCTGCTGGATAGAGGTGATGTCATCACCTGAATAAAGAGTGAAAGAACAACAAAAAGAGTATATACTGAAGACAAAATGGTTTATAATAACAAAATATTTAAAGTATTTTACTTCAGAAAGCAGTGATTGACGGAGCTGAAACAACTATTCCAGAGAGCTGTGTAAAAATAACTTCAATTCATGTGACGCACACAATGCAGTCCAATCATTTTTAAAGTTGTAGTGCAGTGAGGCTTCTGAGAACTATAATTATGTGTAAATATAGAGCTCATTACAATATAAATCCTTCATACAAGGAATCAATCCAATAAAACCTCTATAATTTTGAGAGATTAGTTAGAAACTGCATTTGCCTTTAAATGTTTACTGTATGTTCTCTACGGCACTGGAGCATGAAAATCTCCCAATATGCAAATGTGTTTGGGTCAAAAACGTATAACATTAAAACTACTCACACACCTGGATCCAGTTTAACAATTTTGATAGCAGCCATTTCTGAGCTCCTAATGTTTCTAGCCTGAAAAAAAAGATAATATTACACGATGAACTGGAAAATCAGATTTCACTTTATCTTTTACAACAATATTAATTATAAAATGGATAATTAGGTTTAGCTGCATTTCAACTGTTGTAAAATAGCTGATATGCATCTGTGATTGTGCACAATGTTTTTATTAATAAGTCTATACCATTCAAATGTTTGGAGTTGGTCAGAATTTTTTAAATAAGTTTGCTCACTAAGGCTGCAATTATTTGATCAAAAATATAGTAAAAACTGTAATATTGTTCATTATCATTACAATTTTTTTGTACTGTAATATCATTTAAAATTGAATTTATTCATGTAATTGTAAATCTGATTGTTCAACGAGCCTTCGGTGTCACAAGATCCTTTAGAGATCATTCTAAGATAGTGATTTGTTGTTCAGGAAACATTTCTTATTATTATCAATATAATAAACAATTGTTATGCGTAATATTGTTGTAGAAACCATGATACATTTCATTTATTGCATCCTAAATAAAAATAAAAGTGTAATTTCACTTACAGTTAAAATAACTAGCTATATTACCTGGATTTATTTCGTGATTTATTATTATTATTATTAATACAAATACATTTCTTAATGGAATTAATAGAACGTTGTCACTTTTTAGGTTTTAGGATTAAAAACACATTTCAGCCTTATTAACGTCTCTGCAGCGTTTATATTTATATATATTTCTTTTGGTTTTCAAATAAACATTTACAGCATACGTAAATGAGCAAATGTAACATAGAGGTGGATAAATGTGACGTTAAGGCCATGTTTACTTTGGTGAAATTCTCGGGATGCTGTAGAAAAGCCAGGAACAGATCCAGCTCTCCTGGAGAGTGTCAGTGGAATGTGTCAGTGGCAGCCTGCTGTGTCCTTCACTGTAACCTTGTCCTGTAGCTGCTGCCAGGAGCTGATGTTCTTCATATTTCTAGACCGTATGATGCTGCACCAATAGTTAATCACTCATTCTATTTTGGAAGGATTCTATCAATTTACTATAAAACCACTAAAACCTCTTGCCAAGCTGATATGCATCTGTGCACAAATTGTATATTAATAAGTCTATACCATTCAAATGTTTGGGGTTGGTAAGATTTTTTGAAAGAAGTCTCTTATGCTCACTAAGGCTGCAATTATTTGATAAAAAATATAGTAAATTATTATTACAACTATATTAGTGCTGTAATATATTTTAAAATGTATTTATTCTGGCAAAGTTGAATTTTCAGCGAGTCTTCAGTGTCACAAGATTCTTCAGAAATCATTCTAATATACTGATTCTACCAATTTACTATAAAACCACTTATACCACATGCCAAGAATTCATCAAACTCATTTAATGCTGGGTACACACCACAAGATAATCGGGCTGATTTTGGGCCGATTTCTCCCCTTCCGACAATCCTAGGTAATGTCCCGATTATCTTGGTGGTTCTAAAGATTATCTTATCAGATTTTTCTATGATGTGAGGTGTGTTAAGAGTGACTGAATCCGCTCGGAAGAACTTCGGAGGCGCCCCGATCGCGAATCAATTCAATTCAACATGTTGAATATTTACGATCTGAAATCCTGCTGTGTGGGGGGACACCGAGGATAAACGCTCATTTGATCTGCAGATTATCACGTGAAACGAAACAATATCCAATCAGAAAGCAAGCTGACAATAGACGGAAGCATAACAAACCGTAACAAACAAATGTCATGGCACAGCACAAAACGATTTGGACACTATCATCGCAATTTCTTACTGCCATTACCAAAGACTGGGACTTTGCCATTACTTTAAAACCTTAAATCTATTCTTTGAATAATTTTTTTTAATTATTTATACTTGTTTAAGGAAGTGTAATTTTCTTATTGCTTTTCTTTTATTTATTATTTATTTATTATTGTTTTCTGTTTATTATTGTATTTGATGCAATTATATGTTATTGCCCTTGCATGTTCTTTGTTCTAAAATTGAAATAAAAAAGAAAATCTTGTTTATTCTCAAGTCTCCAGAGATTTTGCGAGGTTTCCCGTGTTCACAGTCGGGACTCTGGTTGAAAATCTGTTGGTGTGTGGTGTGCTGTCTTCGTAACATTGCAGCACACCACACACTATAGGAGCAAAATCTAGGTTAAATCTAGGATTTTTTTGTCCTTGTGTGTGTGGTCTCTCACATTTTGAAGATCTTATAAGATTTTAAAAATATTTTAGTGTGTACCCAGCTTTACTGTGGATTTAAAGGAATAGTTTATCCAAAAAAGAAAATTAGCTGAGAATGTACTCACCCACAGGCGATCCAATACGTGGATGAGGGACATTAATGGGGACATATTTGGAGAAATATTTGAAGAAATACATAATTTGCTCACAAATGAATCCTCTGCAGTGAATGTGTGCCATCAGAAGGAGAGTCCAAACAGCTAATAAAAACATCACAGTAATCCACTAGCAATCCATATGACTCCAGTCCATCAACTATCATCTTGGTAAGCTAAAAGTTGCAGGTTTGTAATGAACAAATACATAATCAAGACCATATTTAACTTTAAACTGTTGCTTTTGGCTAAAAGATTCCTCTTTCACTGGGAAAAGCAATATTTCAACAAATATGTTGATGGATTTTGATGAGAGGGCAACAAGAAGCACTTTTTCCAAGCATTATTAAGGACTAGTATTTTGATCAGAAACAATAATTTAAAGTTAAAATGCTTTAATGATGGATTTGTTTCTTATAAACAGTATTAAGCTTCACAAGACATTGATTAAATAGACTAGTGTGGATTACTCATGGATTACTGTGATGTTGTTTTCATCATCATTCTGATGTTCCCTATTCACTGCATATAATTCATTGTCGAGCAAGTGACACAATCATACATTTCTCTAAATCTGTTCCATAAAAGAAAAAAACTCATCTAAATGTTGGATGGCCTGAGGGTGATTAAATATTCAGCCACTTTTTACCCATTTTTGGGTAAACTCTTCATTTAAATAGCCAACTCATGCACGTGAAATATGTTCTATACATACAGAGTGGTTTATTTAATACTTATGATCAGACCAATTATGAATAGAAACCAGCAAGCAAAAAAGTTTGTTAGGAAGGTGGACCTCCATTTTTGCTTTCGGCTAGTCATAAACATAACAAATTGAGCATTTCTGGACAAAACCTGGAACTTCACTAAGCCGCTTTCCTGTTGTTTTCCTGGCATGCAAGAGAGCTTCCTGTCATGACAAAAGCGACAGTGTGACGTTCACTTAAAGGTTTAACTGTGCAACCTGAAATAACGCAGTCATGGCCCAAGAACAATGGCTTGGGTTGGATATCTGTCCACACTTTGACCAGAAATCTCCAAAGCTTGTTATTCTTTATGTTGGCATGGTCAGACCTGACAAGTCCATCAAATGCAAAACAGACTGTTTTGTTCGAATGCAGCTGGGAATCCTAACCATGGAATATTTTTAGATCTCGAGAACTTTCTGAGTCCAAGTTAAGAGAGCTGGAGGACACTAGAAAGGATTCTTTGTGCATTGTAAGATGGGCATTGTAAGGGTTGTTGGCTCACCCACTGAATTTTCATAAAGTGGACTGTGTTGGGGATTGCTAAGAGTGACGTGATCTCCACATTAAACATATTTAAAAGAGACAAATACACATGAAAAGCAACAACATATTTGCACCTTACAAACTTCTTGAAGAATAACACTGGCACACCTGAGGGAGGCCTATAGTAAAGTCCAGATTTGTAACATTCCACAAATGTTGCGGTTGTGCCAGTGAATTTGCTCTTCAATCAAGTCAACTGTCCAAGCAACCATATTCTATATTCCACTTTAGAATCGCATCTGATACATTTTTAAACTATGTTTTTCTGTTTATACAGGGCTATTTTGCATGTAATCTTTGAAGACAGACTGGCTGGAAGTTACATGTTTTGTAGAGGAAAGATGGCCTAAAAAAGACATTTAGCCACAATAAAAATAAACAGTACACGGATGTCAGCCTGTGCGCATCATTTTGTGTTCACTGTGTTAGATGGAATGTGTGTCAATGATGCACACATGCTATGAATTCTAGAAAACTAAACAATCCAGTCTGTCAACTAACACCATGGATCGGTTTCTTGAACTATTCAGCCTAAACAAGGAAATTAACAACAACAACTGAGTGAAAAAATCATGTCAACTTTAGCAAGTCTCCCTTTACAAGGTATCTGATGGTACTTTGACAGTTAACATGGTGTTGAACGATAATCCATGGTAGCCTACTCATAGTATATTTCATGGTACTGGTACTCCAGATCTTGTGTAATTGCACTGATGTCCAAATACTTACCATGGTATCATACAAAGTAATACAATCCTTGTACAGTAATACAAAACAAACAAGTCATGCAATCCCTTTTGGTAGATTTTTTATAGTATTCCAGAAGGAAAGGTGTTTTTCCAAACGAAATCTTGACAGCGCAACATGCATTAAAATTACAGTCATTGCTTAAACACTCACCATTGAGTAATAAAAACAGAACGTAATTCTCACCTTAAAGACATCACCATAAGTGCCGCTCCCGATCTTTTGAATAATCTCATAATCATCCAGGGGATCCAAAAACGAAACTCCTATAGTATTCATCATGCCTGCGGCTCTTTGTATGTTTCACTTATTCATGACAGCTGTGTCACAGTTTGATGTGCAGTAAACTCATCTCATCCCGGTGCGCTGTCATCAAAAGTGGCGAAGAGATTGAATAATAATAATACAAATGAGAAGATGTATCTATATAAAAAAATGCATCATTATCTATAACGCAATGCAAAGCAAAAAAACAAATCTTCACATCCAATTTATGAGGGAAATCACGGTCCTCTTCTTGTCCTTCTCACACCAGCGCACCCGCAGACTCCGTAGCAACGTCCTATTCGTAAACGAATCTTTAGAGTCGAATCTTTTTAATGCATCGGTTTGCAAAACTGGTTCGAACGATTCGTTAACGAATAGAACTGAACAGGTCCAAGCGGTTCTCGAGCAAATCGCTGACTGGTTGACACGAGAATGTCTCTTTTGAAAACTTCCTATTACAACATATATACGATTTGATTTTAATAAATTTAAATGTACTAAAAAAACTTTGAAAACATTTAGTATAATTTAATGCAAATGGAAAATGGTCTAAGGTTCTAAATTATTTATGTTTAAGGTGAAGCTGGGCACGTCGAATAGCAATAAACAGCATTTTTGCTAAACGGCAAAAAAATAAACCTCAATACAAGTCCGCATACTAGACCCTAAAGCACGGCGGAATGTCAGGAACCTCGGTGACGTAAACAAATCACCTGCTTTCCAAACGCGCTCTTTGACATTAAAAAGAACCGATTGGCAGACACGAGCTGTCTGTCTTTACCCATCACCAGACCAGGCATTGCGCATGTGCGTAGCATCACTGGGAGACCACATTGCAACTATTTACATACAATAATCCTTCAACATGGGTGACAGCAAATAAAGGGCAGTAAAACACTCACTTGTTTTGTTCAAGATGTTTATTTAGTGGAAAATACAATTTCAAATCAAGAAAATAGCTTTTTAACTGAAACACTGCAATTTGCATTTTTCAAAATAATATTTGCTAGGACACTATAACATTGAGACCACATATGAAATCCAGCTGTTATGTGGACAATAACAAAACAAGTGCAAGACCTACATAGGCTGAAAATCCCAACATTTTATCAACACATTAAACTTGTGAAGCAAATACATGTTTCATTGTATAGCAGAAAAAATGTTAGCTGAAAAAAGAATGGCATCTTTTCTGAAATCCTGATAAAACAAAAGATAATAACTTTGGCTTGTTGTAATTTGGATTTAATCTAATAGACCTTGTAATAATACAAAATTAAGGCAAATCAATAAAATTACTTTATACAATAAAATAATAAAGCTAAATTGCTGGTGTATGATAGGATTTCTGACTTGTAATTGGTTAGATTTAAACTCAACATCAGCTTATCAAAACAGTTGATAAGTTGATTTGCAGGGAAAACAAATGGAACTTCACTCCAGGTGAAAATGTAAAAGTTTTTTTTTTTTGGGGGGGGATTATAAATGGGTAATTTTAAAGAGTTTTGCGAGGGCGTTTCATGAAGGACAAGGTGTAATCTCCAGAAGGTGTGGGTTTCTGTCTCTTCATCTGCACTTGGGACTGGGCTGTGAGCTGCAGTTTAATGGCACTAGAGTTGATCTTGGCCGCAGAGAGGAGCCCCTTCATACCCTTCATCTTCTCACTGTGGAAAACCACCACCGGCCCTCCCTGCACTACGGGTGGCTGGGTAGGAGAAGGTGTGGGACTTGGGGATGAGGGCTCATCTTTACCTCGAGTGCCAGCAGAAGAACGTCTGCGTCCTCCTTCCCCTCCCACCTTTTTGGGCACTAGATTTTGAGGGGGCAATGCTGCACTTGGAGATGATGGCCCTGCTTGTTCATCTAACTTGGATTCTCGCCTCGGGCCCCGTCTACGCCCCTCATGCTGTTCTTCACTGGATTGGTCATCGTCATCCACTGGTTCTACATCCTTGGTGATGATTGACACTTTTTGCCTGATCTGAAAAAGAGCAAGTGCATAAAGTACGGTGATAAATATAATTTTAATGAAACTTAAAATTTAGATAACAGAGGGGTTTTACCTGTGCATCAAATCGACTAATGGACTGAACCAGGTAGGTGGCCCAGCCTACATGAAGCACTGGCGTTGGACTTCCTTCTTCCCATTTACAAATACCATCATAGAACCGAAGTAAGTGAGCAAAGCACTCTGGGTCCTGAAGGGCAGACAAAGCAGTTACCTGTCTGGGCTGGTCCTTTGAGGTAAAGGTATGAATAGAGGACAAGAGAAAGATTTGTTCACAACTTTGTTCTAGATAATAAAATACATATATTTTTAAATGTTTATTTGTATGTCAAATTAAACCAGACCTCCTTATCGGTTTCATCAGCCCCTTCGCCACCACTTTCAGCAGCAGCTCCTGTCTCTTTAAGGAGGGTGGGAATGACATCATTAGCGATGTCAAAAAACTCCTTGTATATCTCCTCATCCTCCCTGCAGTAGTTGTAACTATAGCCCAAGAAAAAGTAATGGAATCAAACATTACATTTTGTTATTGACTTGAATGAAGCAATATTAAATTCCATAAAAAATATAAATTATATATATATATATATTGTCCTTATATATTGTGTGTATGTATATATATATATATATATATATATATATATATATATATGTATATATATATATATATATAAATACTGTATATAACAATGCTTACTGATGATTACATTGTTTATAAATACAGCAAGTCTGTCATAGTTCAAAGCGGCACAAACAAAATTAAAACACATCAGAAGGACAGAGGATAGGAAACTTTGTCATGAAGGAAGAGGAAACAGGAAGAGCAGGAAAAGGAAGTGGGTGGGAGTGAGCAGTGGTTTTAGGCATGCTTTGTGCAGACATCCTTCAGGACATTAGAATATAGTATTTTTAGCATTCTGTCCCCTGCACTGTGTTTAGAGGGAGGAAAGTACAGACTGTCTCTCCTGACAGGGACCAATGCCAAGGCTAAGAGTTTATGCTATGAGCTTTCTAAAGACAAACAGCGTGAGGCAAAGCAGACAATGCTGGCAAAGGCCACATTTTCCATTCTGTATGAACATTCAAGAGGCTTGAGAATTATCATATTGCATCTAATCATGATGTGAAGCAGCAATAGACACATTTTAAGATTAGAGATTAATTTAGCCTTTTTTACATAAACCTTTCTCTTTACTTAGATTTGAGGGAGTTTTAAACAGAGTAATTTGGCAATACCATTTATGCAAACGCAATAAACACTGCCCCCTGCTGTTGAAGTAAAATGAAAATTGAGAAAATGTATTTAGTTGTGTCTGATTATTACTTTATCAGAAACAACTAAAAAATCTGTATCATTTAATATTTAGATTTCTACGAAGTTTGACTTACTCTTGCGTTACTGAAGCAGCCTCTGCCCAGGCACCCAAAGCATCTTGGACATTTTTGTGCCTATAATAATACCCTCCTAGATACATGAAAGGGTATATGTGCTCGTTGTTGTAATATTTTTTAGCCGACTCAACAGCCTGAAATTAAAAAACAATATACATATGTATATATACAGATTAGTGCACTTTAATAAAGACAACCTTGTAAATATCTCTGATAAACTAAAGTCATATACCTTCAGGTGAATGGAGAGAGGGTTTTCCTTGCCAGTCATTGGTTCCTGATCTTCAAGGTCAGCCAAAGTGCCCATTGCCATAGGATACCTTCAACACACCAATACAAGAGAACAAGCATTCAGAAAGAGTTCGATACAATAATCAGATCAAATGAGTCACATCCAGATTCCAGACTCTGAATTTGTCTGATTTATTAGAAACATTTCACACCTCTCCAAATCCCCTCGATCATATAGCAGCCATAACAGCCTCTACAAGAAAAAATAAAATGCATTAAAATGTGATCTGAATGACAACAGATACAAACATTTGCATGTGTACATAATGTATATGCCAACGTTATGACAGTTAACAGTACATAACACCGAGATGAAACAGCCAATTCTATGGCAGGAAACATAGGATGATGTAGTGAAAGTTTAAAACAAATCAAATTTGAAGACATACTTGCTGGAGCTGGAGTAACTCTGTGCTGTCGGTGTGCAGATCTAGAGATGGATTGACGGCGCAAACCATGAACGCTACCTCCATATTCCTGTTGCATTTCATGTAGGAGCCTTTAAGATACAACCAGCTCTAAGAAGACAGAAAGAAAGAAAAATAAATTAGTAACAGATTTATAACATGCTTTTTAACATTTGCACTACTAATTAACAATTTGGTGTCAGTGAGATTTATTAATGATTTTCTTATGCTCACCAAGGTTACATTTACTTGATGATAAATACAGTAAAAACAGCAATGTGTGAAATATTATTACAATTTAAAATAATGATTTTATATTTTAATATATTTTGTAATGTAATTTATTCCTCTGATGGAAAAGCTGAATTTCCAGTGTCACATAATTCTGCAGAAATCATTTTAATTTGGTGCTAAAGTAACATTTCTCATTATTATCAATGTTGAAAACAGTTGTGCTGCTTAATAGTTTTCTTAACAGGATTATTTGATGAATAGAAAGTTCATAATAGCATTTATTTTAAATAAAATATCTTATTATAAATGTCTTTACTGTCATTTTTGATCAATTTATTGCATCCTTGCTAATATTTTTTTTTTTTTTCATTCTCACCACAAACTATTGTACGGTAGTGTATGCATGGTGTTTATAAATATACAGAAGTTTATAATATCATGGTAAGCATGAATAACAGAACATAACATACCCTTTCAGTGATACCTGCACTGACAGTCTGACCTCTTCTATCTTCGTTGCCCTTCCCATGCCATGTGACCTCTGCAGTCTCTTCCCCACCGTTGCCAAAGATCACCCAGGCGTGGTCCTCCGAGAGAGCCAGATGAACATCCTTCAGGCCCAACACCTGACACGCAGCTACCACTGCAAAAGCTACTCCTGAGCTGTCCAGCTTTGTGCCTTATGGAAAGAGAGACAAAACAAAAACACAACTTGAGTTTGCAAGGCCAATTTACTACTATTTCAATATTAAATATACAAATTAACAGAGCCTGTAAGTTCTACCTGTGATAAGACTGAAGAGGGACTGAATATGTGCCCTGTCCTTGAAATACGACCGGCTAAGACTGTTCCAGATCACATCTGAGACCTTTTTCACCAGCTCACGGCTGGAACCGCCGGCCGGTTTGCGGTATTGTGACAGGTCCACAGCACCAAGAATCTGGGCGGTGAAGCGTTCGTAGAGGGCAGATATGAGATTCAACTCTATTGTAGGGAAGCAAGAGTCGAGGCAGTCAGGTTTAAGAGGCTCAAAGCGAACACCCGGGACATTGACAGGAACAACTCTGTTGACAGCCAGGAAGTGCTCTACAAAACCCAGCACAAGGGACAGCAGAGTCAGGTCTGGTTCTGGGTTGCTAAGCTCGGATTCGAAAAGCTGCACCACTCCATCGATGCCCCGAAGAGGGAAATGCTTCTTCTGAGCCGACCGAATCCCCATGGTTAGTGGTTGAGTTCAATCCCAGTCTGATTAAATCTTAAAAATATAAACAAATAATTAACTACATAATCTGGTGTAATCTTAATTAATTGGGGCTGAAAAATGATTAATCGCATTCAAAATAAGTTTGTTTACATACTATATGTGGGTGTACTATGTATAATTATGTAAGTATATATAAATACACATGTATATATTAAGGAAAAATGTGTTATATTTATATATAAAATATATATATAATATAAATTATATCCAAGTATATATATATATACACATATACATATATACACACATGTTTATACTTTAAAATACATGTGTATATATATATACATAATAAATATACACAGTACACACACACAGTATGTGCACAAACTTTTATTTTGAATGCGATTAATCGTTTTGCAGCCCTAAAATTAATACAGAATATTATACAACAGTTTTTATTGAAAGTGACATCCAAGTAACAGCTTTAATCAACATATTTCAACCCAGTTTACTTCCTCAGAGTGTTCTGTAGATACAAAGAACGTATTTCTTATCTAATTGTATGAGTGCCTCTCAGACTAATCTTTGTTTACCAGACTATATTTATAAGGGGGAAATGGTTAAGTTTTGGTATTATACTACAGTACTTTAATGGTGCTGCATAATAACAATTTGTTTTATTTAATTATTTATGTTTTTAAGCCAAGTAGTGACCATAATTTAGGGGAATTCCCAGAGACACGTGTAAGACCATATGTGATGTCCCAAATATGAAATGTAGCATTAAATTAGACATGTACAAGTTTAAATGCAAAATACAGCTTTTAGCCTGGCTGAACATGACATTAGACTGGTTTAATATGTTAACTTACTATAGTATAGAAAATACTGAAGGCAGAAATTTAACCCAGTTGTCTTGCTTTATAACAAAAATAACGATAACCTAGATATTACCCAAAAGGAGCCAGTGCGTGAAATTTGAGCATGGAAAACAACGCAAGTGCAACCCATGTGCGTATGGGCGGACATCTGCGTGATGATGCTGCAGCTAGTTAGCTTAGACTATTATCCTGGTGTTTTCCAGCTTAAATAGCGTTTTACGGTGAACAAGCTGTTCTCTCCTTACTTTCTAGACAATAAAGCGTCGCTCGGGCTCATTCTCACCACATACCTTTGTTGAATTTACATCCACATGCTTTTGTTTTTCCCCGTGCTTTTGCCGCGCAGTAGACAGATAGACGTTTCTACAAACGCATGAGACGTATGCAATCTGTTCTTATGTCAAAGCGTTGCATCGACTGGATTATGCTTATTACTATTGTGAACAGATCAGCGACATAAAAAGTGCTTCCTGTTATCTAGAAGAATTTTGGGAAATGTAGTCTTCTAGTTTATCTTTGCGGTTTATTGACGGTTGGTGAACTAGAGTTTGGTGCATTATCGCCACCAATTGGACTGGAGTGTAAAGCGTCGACAGACAGACAGATTACTTAAATTAAGACGTATTACAATTGCTATTAATTCTGTTAATAGCTATTAATTCTTTAGCTATAGTTAATAGCTATACGATTATATTAATTATATTAATTATTAATATTTTTTATTCATCGTTTTCTCGGTCCTGAGGGAAATGTGGTCAAATGTTTCCCTTTCTTCAACATCATAACAATCAAACGAGGACATGTCTGTTGTTAACCAAAAGAGGGCGGTGTTGAACAGGAAATTAAACTCTGCTGACCCACCATTTATTGTCATGGTAGAAAAATCCAGAGCACAAATGCGAAAACATTACATAATCGCGCCCCATAATTACATAGCGTTTAGTGTATCTTTTTTTAAGTAGGCACGGATAGATTAGAAATCAACCTAATCCAAACCGCCCGTAGCTTTCAGGCTTAATATTAATAACAACTGTATGGATACTCGAGACGGCAGAGTAGAATGAAAAATCGGTGACAATTCAGAATAATATAATCGTCAGATTTTTTAACGACTGAAAATGTATAACACACACTTAGGTAATAGTTTAGATCATAATTTTAATACAGAACACATTTGTTTACAACACGTGATGCTGTCTGTGTGAGAAAAGTCAGAGGTCTATCTCTGATATTTATGGGACACGTGAAGGAAAATAGTTTTTTGTGACACATTATCGAATCAAAATAGTTTTATGGCGTACACCTTTAAACAAAATAAATCGACCTCTCACCCTAATATTCTCTCTCTCTCTCTCTCTCTCTCTCTCTCTCTCTCTCTCTCTCTCTCTCTCTCTCTCTCTCTCTCTCTCGTGTACCCGCCCTATTTGTCTTCTACCGCCCCCATCCACTGCAACATTCAGGCAGGTTCACCTAATGTGCTTGTGCTGGCTCGCCTACGCCGCTGCTGTGTTAGGAAATACTCGGCTAATCGGGAACGTTCAGAGTATCAATCAGCAGCCAAACCTCAAACGACACTTCTAGACTACAGATCCTGAACAACACGAGAAACATGGCTGATCCAACGACCCAATCTTCTCAGATTTCGTCGTCACAAGGCCTAAACGATGGGCATTCTGCATCGTCCAAAGACTCCAAGTTTTCCGGTAAGAGAACGTCATAAAACAGTTCCGTTAAATTGTGTTCTATTTGTTTTGAAGTTTAGACGGCGAATTTTACTGATGTTCCAAATGGAAGTGCGTGGAATAGTGCGTTTGAGGACAATACCAGATCATATAGTGTCAATCAGATAGATTGCTCATGTTTAAAATGCCTTGAAGCCAGTACTGTGGCTCTCTGGCGTTATATAATAGTCTTGCACTGTTTATCTCTCACGTACACTTTCCATATCGCCTCCTTTTGGAAATATAGGAGGGTTTTTAGCGTTACACTTTACAGGCAGAAATGGCATGGCGGATGTTGGACTCAGAATGAATGTGTTCTCATCCACAGCTTTGACCTGACGTTTATTTTTAGGAAAAGGCCACGAAGAAATATGGGGACACATAATACCCCTTTGAACCCATGCTGAAATGGGCACATGTTGCGGATCAGCTGATGATCTGCACTGCAGATGCATTCGAGACTGGAAGACAGTGTAAACGAAGGAAGAACCTACATACACGCCCCACCTAACGTTACAGTGCTAGCGACGTGACAAGCTCAATGCAGCTGTCTAGAACCGATTATGAATTTGAGTCGGATCTGGTCAAAGAATCAGTTGAATATGTTCAGAACTTAATCGGTGCTAGCCGTTTTCAGTTTGAACCAAGAAACTTTAGGAAATGTTTACATTAGATTTGTATTAATTGTATTATTAGTACATCATAATAGTTGCGCTCTAAAATAGTTAGTTTTATTAACTGAATCATGGCTGCATCATACTGAAATGGGACATATGAAATTACAATAAACTGGTTTATTCATTAAAAATATTGCGTATTACTGTATTGGGACGTTTAAATATGCCCAGTCAGGGTGACGTAATTACGTCATGGCGTAAAATAATTTTCTAGGTTCTTTAAAATGGACGGTATGAAAGAATCGATTCACGGGAATGAGTCAGAATTACCTTCTCTACTGCCAAGTCAAAGTACATGCAAGGATTGATTTGGTTAGACCAGGGTTCCTAAACACGTTCCTGGAGCTACAGCTTAAGATATCAGCACAATAACACTCTCAGCAAAATATTGTCTAATAATCTTTAGCGATACAATCCCAGAAATATTTTTTTCTTTTTTCGATATCGCACACCCCTAGTACTGACACAAAATGATTTGCAACAGTCGCTTCGTCGCTTTTTGTTTGTTATGAATGGCCGGTAACTTAAAAAATTAGTAGCTGAGTGAAAAAAAACATTATGTATGTAAGAAATGGTAAACAAACCCCTTGCCCTAATAAATGCAGTTAAGTTGGCCCATATTTACATGGTACAAGTCCTTCTAACACACTGCCCTTTGTTTGGTTCCTGTATATTTTTCCGTTGTGAAAACAATGCAGCATGATTTTGTTGACTAGGGATGTTGGATCAGTGCTTTTTAGGTCATCAGCAATATATGGAGCGCTTCTGGCCTCCTTGGTTTGGCTTCATTAAGGTGTCTGGGAATCTAATAGAATTAGAAGATGAAGTTAAGACTCATGACGTCAATTTTCAGCACTCTTTCTAATCATTTGATGCCGTCAAATACTTTTTTGGCTCTTGAGCTTAGGCACATTGACTTCAGTTAGGTATCAGAATCTGAATATTGCTGGAAGGATGTAGACATGATGACTGGGCTACAGGCTTACGATCACTGACACCATATGCGAAGGTGACATATTGGACTGGATGGTTAAATTTAGCTACAATGGCCCTCCAAGACACAATCTGAGATACCTGTCTTGGTGCCATTGGCACGTTACACATACTAAAAGCTTATATGTAAATATAAGGTATTAAATGATGCCATACCTACCCAGCCAAATGTTGTTTTAATCAATATTCTGGGTTAAATTCAAGTTAAGCTCAATCAGTAGAATTTGTAGCTGTGAACTGAGTTATTTTCTTTAATTTGGACATCCCACTGCATGCTTGCTCCATAGGCCTCTTTTGCAAGTGCATTTGTTTGCAAGTCAATGATTATTGTGAGAATGATGACTATGGGAAGTTGATTCATAACTTGCCTATTATTTAAATGTTTTTAAATAGATTTTAGGTAAAAATTTGAATACATACAATACAAATGAAGTATATTTCATGTGTTATGGTTAGTCACTTTTTTACTTATGTTTTTTTTTTTTGTCCTTCCTGGTTCATTTTGAATGAGATGACAAGTAGTCTCTCAGGTGTATTTAAATTAATGCAACTTAATTATAAATTATTATAATTAAAGCTACATGCATATCAATTGTATATATATATATATATATAGAGAGAGAGAGAGTTATGCATGCAGCTTTAATGCTTTTTTATGTGTTTGCATTTTGCTAACTAACATAGTTCCTGTCAACTTTCCAAAAGTATTTTGTCAGCCACCCCTAGATGTTTTTGGTAGACCTTAACTTGTATTCAACCCAGAACAATCTTTTTAAAATGCCATGCTATATGAGACCAAGAGATCATATTCAAATCAAATTCATCTTCGCTATATCAATACTGTCTTTTGCTTTGTCAGAAAACTGTCTCTCTCGGCCTCTCCTTTCTGTCGGGGCACGATCTCTAATGTCAATACAGCTGGCTGAGGCAGCACTCTTAAAGATTTAGGTGTCATCATTAAGTCCCCTCAGGAATAGAGCTGATATTGCTGGCATGACAAAGATGCCACACAGTCAGTGTCAGAGGCCAATCCAGTCCCACTTTAAGCATTGCCCTGTAACTCAAGCCATCTTGGTGCATTTAAACTGCCCTCGCCATAGATGCTATCTGATCCTTGGATGTTGGATTACTACACCTTATTTCCTTATTAAATGATTGCCGGCTAAACATGACCAACCGACCTTGGTAGGATATCAGATTGTGATGCTAAAATTGCACCAGGTGTTTACTGCTGTCACAAAAGGTGAAGCAGATTCTATATGGCTGACTCATAAGTGGGAAAAAGATGACAGAGGGTGTGTGGATTTGTCAGGGTTTTGGTGTCCACATCAATGGCGCAAGGTGTGTCACTTATTAAAAAAGCGTCTGGGTGTGGTTTGAGTAAGGAATGCCGTGAAGCAGGGGTACACTCCTTATTTGTGACCAGTAGAGCTTGCCCTGTTTAAGACTGTTGCTTTACTCGATCAACCTGTTCTCTTTTACTTTCTCACCACTCTCGCTGTTGGCACTCCCTGTTCTTGTTGAGATCCCAGAGTAGATGAATCCAATTCTGGTGACCTAGTGTTGCCTCTACAGCCTGATGATTGACCCAACTGTTGTAAGTGGATTCTGGATGAATGCAAATATTGTTTGCTTCCAAATCACATGAATTTTTGAAGTGTGGCTGAAAATGGCTTCCCTTAACAGTTTACATAACACAGTGGTGCAACATGTGGGTGCTTTGCAGGGTTAGATGTCAGAAAGTATGGGAGGGATCATTGAAAATTACATGAGAAAGTTCCACCATTTGACTATTATGAGTAAGTATTGTACACTATGCGGCTGAATCATCAAGAAATGTTGTGTATATTATTAGTTCTGTTTGTACAAAAAAGTGCTTTAATAGGTAGTTTGTTATGTGTATAATACACATGAAAATAGGATCATGTTAAAACATGTATTAATGTATAAGCAAAAGTGTTTCTTTTAGGTACTGTGACTGATCATGTTGGTTTTATTTTTTTTTTTTTTAAATCAGCTTTATGGAAGTTTTTTCCTCACAAACTTAAAATGGTGAATCAAATGTTCAAACTGTCCATTATTAAATTCTAAAAATGTATGCTCAAACGATAAATCAAATGCAGTTTTATTTCTTCATTTGTAGTAATCAACTGTAACGAAAATAAAATGAAACATAATTTGTTTTTCTTTAACAATTAATTAAAGCCCAGTCACAATTAAAACTGTGATTATGAGCCTTGTCAATTACATAAAATATGTGGCCATTTTGATAATTTGATTAATGATTTTATTTGTATTTTTAATTTATGTATTTTTTTTACATTTAATTCAGCATTTTTTTTAGGAAAAAACTTCTATACACATTTTTTTGCATTCACTGTTGTTACAAATTAATTTTAGTACAGTATTCTGTGAAGTCTTTCAAGTAGTATAAGCTGCATGCATAAAAGACAGAGGAATGCTTTTTGGAATAGCTTTACAAAGATGAGAGCGTCTCACTCATCAGTAATGGTTGATTATCTCATAGATATGTAGCTAACTTAAGTAGTAGATTAAAGGGTAAGGTTATCAAAAAGTACAATTCTGTAATTATTTGCTCGCCCTTATTTTATTACAAATCTGTAAAAAAGGTTGTTTTTTTCTGTACATTAAAAGTCGACAAGATAAAATGTTGTTTGGACTTCAAACATTTTTTGTAGTACAAAATTGCTCCGGTTTGGAACTGTAAGAGGCTGAGTAAATGATGTCTCTCTCTCTCTCTCTCCATTCCTTGTCAAATAAAACACTTTTATTTGCTGTCAGCTCTTTTTATTACTTTTACTTTTCTAGATTCTTGAGATGTAAAAGGTGCTTCGCTGGGCATTTCATTAACATTTTCCCCTTTCAAATGTAGAGTATAAGAAGGATACTGAGACTTTTCTTCTCATTCTTCTGTCCTATTTTATTTTTTCAGATTCCTTTTTTTCTTCGCCTGTATCTCTCATTCAGTCTCCTCAAGGCAAGTGTATAGTTTTCTTATGATGCTCGCCTGCTTCTCTACCTTTTATCTTCCTCTCCATGCTCCTCTGTTCTATTAAGTATGCTATATCCCACTGGGCTGCTGCTATGACGCTCTCCATCCCTCTCGCCAGTGACCCTCTCCTACTCTATACCAGACTAGATGTTCACAGTAAGGCCATCTTTTGGAGTTTTTCCTTTTAGGAGTAGGAAATGAAGCAGAGGACACAGAAAGAAGCTACCGATTGTTTTACTAAAGAATTAGATCCTTATCTCTCAAGCTAAAACCCAACCAGTTTATGTGGAATATCATCAGAATGTCCTCTCCTTCAATTTGTATGGTTTTGATAACTAAGTTCTTACCTAAACATTAACAATCAAGTTCATAGTTAGTCTCACACCTGCATGCCACTTGACCGTGTACTTTGCAGTCCAACCATCCTCCCTGAAAAGTTTAGTAACGACCCTTGCTGTTTCTAATGGTGACCCCCTTGCAATCATGCACGTTGGAATCCATAATAACAGCCAAGTCCCTCCTGTTTTCAACAGTTTCTGAAATCCTCAAACTTGGATTCACTTCATGAATGCTCTTCAACTGAGGTCATCCAAATTTCTGTGGCTTGTCTTCTAATGCCTCATTTGATCTAACACGGTCTCTACTTGGCTCTGTAAATCCAACAAATACCCTGTAATATATGGTTTCCCGGGCTAAAAAGTTGAACGTAGCCATTCCTGGCAATAATTTGTGGCTACCGCCTCCCATTTGCCATTAGTATCCCCTGTCATTTCGTCGCCACCCCACATCTGACATGGTTCACAGATTAAAAATGGGAAAGCTAAGTCCCCACAGATGCTAGAAATTCATTTGACTCCAGTCTATATCCATTGCAAACATGATTTAGGTCAGCGTTACTGTGGGTCCAGCTTAATCCCAAGATTGCCACCTTATTTTAAGATAGCAGAGAAGTTCAAGTTCACTTTGTGCGAGAGCAGAATCCTAAAAATGGATCAGGTTCATTTCCCTGAGGATTCATGTCCTTGATGTCCCCCCCCTCACCCACTACAAACAGTGTTTGGAGCTACACCCCCAACACCGCACTGGTCCTGAAGGTAGAGCGCCACTGGGGAGGGATCTAGCAACAGGATGCTGCTTGGGTTACATCCCCATGACTGCTGCGGCTGACTCTTCACCTGCTTTTTCCATGCATTTTGCATGTTGTCTTTTACCACAGAGTAAGATGAAATCATCAGATTTCAGTCTTTTTGTTTGTTTGTTTGTTCTTTTGTTTCATGTCTGTTTACTTTCAGGATTTTGATCATTGTAGAATTTATATATAGGAAGCTTTAGCATAAAGTGGATCTTGAGTAAATTCCTCTTGCTGTGTTGAAGTCATCAGATATCATAGGTATCCCTTCAATGTTAGGAATGTCATTATCTTGAAGTAATTCATTTCAGTTGATAATATTTGCTATTTAAAATTAGTTTAAATACTTTGTTGATTATGTGAAATATTTTGCATATTTTTTCATAAAGATTTACCATTTAAACAACTCATCATAATAGCGTTACTTAGTTTGCACAATGAGTGTTTAACCATACCACAATCTTAAAGAGACGTAGGGATAAAAGTCTTCTAGTTGAAACAGTGGTGAGCAATAACATGTAAACTGCCAATAAATTACATATTGTCCATTTTATATACATATATAAAATTAATATTTTTTCAGAAGGCTTTACTCTTACTGGGTAGGCACTATAATCACAGAACGGAGAAAATACTAGTTTCTGTCAGTTGCAGTACACTTGTTTTTGCACTTGTAATTAGCAGAAATGTAGCCTACAGCATGCAAATTCAAAGATTATATCTTAAAGGAAAACCAGGAAAAGGCAAGTTTGTAAAGGGACAAAATAATTAGGATGTTAGAATGTTGTAGTCATGGTGTGTTATGTTACAGATGTACATATAGTCCCTCCAGAACTGGTTTTATCACCCTACAGAAGAGTCGAGATAAATTATTAAACTTAAAATTATTGTTTAGCATATGTGATGGAAACATTGTATTTAGATGTGCCTTGTTACCTGCCTACCTCCACATAGTGCCTGTGGTGGCAGAATTGTTCATCTTTCGGACACAGCCATTGTGTTGCATGGTAAAGTGGTCAGAATCTCCTTTTTAAGCACGTGTCCAGCATTCACTTTGCTGTATTCCATGGTCTCTTATAATTCTTGCCTCATTGTGTCATCTACACCATAATTTGATTCTGACCACTTTACTCATCTCTCTTTTTTTAGATGATTTGATAGTTGAGGCATAATTTAGACAGCCCTTTAGTAGAATCCGAAAAAACAGTGCTTTAATTGTTTAACAAATTGATTTCTTTAGTTCTTTAATTTTCTTGAGGGTTATTGAGTTTTTCATTTTGTTTGTCTGTTTTAATTGTTTTTGTTTTGGGGGGGTGTTGTTTGATTATGGATGTCATCTGAAGTAAATCTGCCCTTACAGGAATAATACATTAAAACCATTAAGAATCCTTTTGTGTGTCATTGAGATTCCTCAATGGTATCAGCACATTGTCAAGCTGGCATGCATACATCAAACTCCATCCATTAATATGTGGGACCATGCAGTGTGTGCATGATTGCTTTAGCTTCAGTTAAATGGATGCAAGCAAATTAAGCATCTTGGGGAATGCTCCATATGCTCCATAAAGTCCCAGTGTAGCTGCTGATTGTTAAAGTTGTTGGGATCTTTGGCTCTGAAATTTTCTTTCTTGATTTAAGACGATCCTATACAAACCTGAGCTTCCGCATGTTCCCCTGCTTTAGCAAATCGGAATTAAGGTAAAGTATGCCTTGATCTTTATTTCCAAACCTCCTTTTCCTCCTCTTTCCTGCTGCATAATGGATGCAGACAAAAGAGTGGTACTTGGCTCTGACAAACCGTCAGAAAATATGGCCACATCTCTTCGCTTTTCTCAGTCAAGTTCCTTTTCACCAGTTGCTTATGGAACCGACTCCTCAGGATCACCTGCTGACAACATAGATCGTACCTTCAAAGAGAAACGGGAGCTTTTTGATTCATCTTTTGGCTCTCAAAAGCAAGACTCCCCTATAAAGGCATCCCCAGTGTCTGCGAGAATCAAAGCACTAGAAGCTTTAGCTGCAAAGCAGAATGATTTTGATAGAAGTGATGGGGGGGTTCCTCATTTTAAAGAGCGTCACTATGAGAAGTCCCCTACTGAATCGCATGGAATTTCCTCCAGCATCAAATCAAATGAGCAGGAATCTTCAGAATTACCTTTTCAGAAAATGTCAAATGAGCAAAAATCACCCTTTCAGAAAAGGACAGTGTCAAATGAACAGGAATCTCCAGAACCGCCCTTTCAGAAAATGACCATGTCAAATGAGCAGGAATCTCCAGAACCACCCTTTCAGAAAAGGACAGTCTCCAGAATCACCCTTTCAGAAAAGGACCATGTCAAATGAACAGGAATCTCCAGAACCGCCCTTTCAGAAAAGGACCATGTCAAATGAACAGAATCTCCAGAATTGCCCTTTCAGAAAAGGACCATGTCAAATGAACCAGAATCTCCAGAATTGCCCTTTCAGAAAAGGACCATGTCAAATGAACCAGAATCTCCAGAACCGCCCTTTCAGAAAAGGACCATGTCAAATGAACAGGAATCTCCAGAACCGCCCTTTCAGAAAAGGACCATGTCAAATGAACCAGAATCTCCAGAACCGCCCTTTCAGAAAAGGACCATGTCAAATGAACCAGGAATCTCCAGAATTGCCCTTTCAGAAAAGGACCATGTCAAATGAACAGGAATCTCCAGAACCACCCTTTCAGAAAATGACCATGTCAAATGAACAGCAATCTCCAGAATCACCCTTTCAGAAAAGGACCATGTCAAATGAACAGGAATCTCCAGAACCGCCCTTTCAGAAAAGGACCATGTCAAATGAACCAGAATCTCCAGAATTGCCCTTTCAGAAAAGGACCATGTCAAATGAACAGGAATCTCCAGAACCGCCGTTTCAGAAAAGGACCATGTCAAATGAACCGGAATCTCCAGAATTGCCCTTTCAGAAAAGGACCATGTCAAATGAGAAGGAATCTCCAGAATCACCCTTTGAAGTGCTTGGAGAGGAAAAGTGTGGAAGTGACTTTGAGGACACCGCTGACTGGATGAGAGCTCACTTACCTCCAGCACCAGATTTCAACATTAAAGATCCTGATCTTGATGAGGGAAATGATTCTCCCATGGTGGAAGAAAGCCCATCCAAAGTGATGAAACCAAACAATGTTGATACAGCAGAAGCTCCAGAACATTTTGCAGAGTTCCTGATCAGTTTATGGACAGTCCCATCAAAGTGCCAGATGACATCAATCAGTCAAAGCATGATGACAACAAGCAATCAAAACAAGAGAGTGTTGAGGAAGATTCTGAATTTGACCTGAACTTTTTACCAACAGCCTATATGTGGGACAAACAAGAGAAAGCTGATATGGGCACTCAAGGCTATCAGATATTCCCTGACAATCAAGAGCTTCCTTCCTCCCCTGCTCCACCTGCAGATTTTGAGTCCCGATCATCCTCTGTGCCCCAACAGATGGAGCCTAGGTCTACACAACATTCCAATGTTTCAAAGGAAAACTTGGAGCCTGCTGAAATCCAAGAGGTAGACAGCTCTGGGGAGTCAGATGATACAGTGATTGAGGAAACCATGGGCATCCCAACAATGGGAAACAATGACTTTGACACCAAAACCCACAAGAAAGAGGAGACCGTTCCAACCACTGAAAGGCAGCCAATTCAGGTACCTATTATTAATGTTATTGAAACCGAGGAACAAGTTTTAAGTGATGATGAGGAACCACTTGAGGTGGAAGTAGAAGAGGAGGAGGAGGAGGATGGAAAAGTGTCAAATATTGCAAGGTAATTGCAAAAGGTCACCAGAGCAACACGACTCAGAGGTTCCAGAACAAGTATCTGTGGAAACTCTACATGATGAGCATAAATCTGACCATGGAATTTCCTCTCATACAAATCAAAATGACTCTGATGCTGAGCGCTCTCCTGAACACAAGGTGATTGAAGATGATTATGAAAGTGGCATTTTTCTCCAGTCCTCTCCGGACTCTGGAGGCCTGAATTCAGAGGACTCTCAAGAGCCTATGTCTCAGAATTTAGTGACCTTTGAACCCCTTAAAGAGTCATCCCTTGGTAAAGACCTAGACAAGACTGCAGAAATACTTTCTGACCTTCCCCCTGACATCAGTTCCCCCTCAAATGAGCCCAGTGATGTAGAGACTTACCTAGATCATTACGCCAGTGAAGAGCTTGCTTTAAAAGACCAGCTGAATTCATCTTATATTAAGGAAAGTAAAGGTGAGAAAACAGAGCTTTCAAAGGCAAGCTGTCCTCAAGATAATCAAAATACCAATGTTCAAGAATCCTTTGAACATATTCCTGATGATTTCAATGAGACACCCAACGAATGCAGGCTAGACTATGAATCTGTGCCTGAGCCTGTCCTATCTGACCCTTCATCTGATATTCCTGATGATATTGAAACTATAATCCCTCAAAACGAAATGCCAAGTGTTGATTCAGAAGATCAAAAGTCAGCAGTAGAAAGCAATGCTTCAATCTTGCAGGAACAGGAGGAGTTTCCAATCCAGTCCATTGATCGACAGCCACTAGTTCAAGAGAACCCACCTGCACCATTTTCCTCTTTTCACATTGAGCAGTCTAGCAAAATCAGTGAAGATGTTTCTGGCCCTGTGGCAAACGAGGTTACTGAGGGATCAGTGATAACCAAGTCTGAACCTCGAGTTGTGCCCACCAAAGATCTTTTAGATAGACCAGATTCACCAGAGACACTGAGCGACACAGAGGCATTTGAAGCAGAATGTTCAGTAACTGCAGCGACTGACAGCTTCGTGGACTTCATGAGGGAGTGTCTTAAGTCACAGCAGGACGAGGAACCTGAGGTCCTTAGTCCCGGACTCAAAGCTATAGGCCAGAATCAGAAATCTGATGCTCCTGCATCCTCTCCAGCTATGATCATGGACTTGGAGCAGGAGCGCCTCACAATTTCTGCTTTGAAAGAGCTCGGGAGCAGCCAAGAGGACGAAGACAAGGATATTCCCACTATGAAGACTGTCTTAAAGCCTGATAACGCTCCACTTCCTACATCTAGACCTGAGGCCTCAGTCACCTCATCTTCTCACACTCTTCAAGACAAGTATCAGCCTGATGCCTTACTTCCAAAAGAGGTAGAGGCAATCGACATTTGGGTAGCAGAGGCCTACCACCTTGCAGAGCATGTTTTGACAGCAATACTAACCCATCTTACAGGTAACATGTCTTTTTTCTGGGCAAGTAGCCTGCTAACCCTGCACACACAGTATGTCCAGACACTAGACCTTACTTACCTCTTTTACTTTATAACTAAACTTTAATTTACTCAACTCGAACAAGTATAGATAAGAATAAAAACTATAAGAATGCTTCTGAAATGTCAATAACTAAACACTCTCAAGCTATTACAATAGCCTTATGGAGATTCTAAATGTCTTGTTTGTTGTGAGGCTTTATTAAATGTACTGATGTATTTTTTTTCTAAGACATGTCTCATGACCTTTAAAACATGATGGTACAATATTAAAAGTGATAAGTACCTGTATAAACATTCCTGTAGGATGGCTGCATGCAAAGCCCTTAAAGTTAGATTGTACAGTTCATGTCTTGTCTCAGGTTTCATCTTTTTGTGTAACCTTCTTCAGGAAGTCAGGATAAATGTGTTGTTTAACAGGAGTAGCATTATCTTCCATTTTGGCAGTTAGTATGCTATTCTTTTGTGTGTGTACTCATCTGGTGTGGCACGAGAGAAAGTGATGCAGAATAATCAGTTTTGTGCAATTTCCACTCAAATGGAGAAATGCTTGGCCTTTACCATAAGGAAAATGACATTTCAAAAGTGGTTTGATTAAACTAACACATTTTTTTAGCTGTTTGCTAATTATAAATATATATGATTTTAAGTATTAAGTCTTATAGATATTATTACCCCCACCCTTGTCTCACACTGCCCAGTAAAACTCAGTTGTTTCATATGTGCAGAGAGAACAATCCAAAGCCTGACTCGTTATCTAAAGCGTGTACATTTTCTGCATGCCTTCATTTACCCTGAATGACTATGTTATGATGTCTACAATTATGCTCTTAGCAGACACTTCCATAATTATGTATAATCAGGGTTTTATTAAGGCTACATGATTACTGTGATTATTCATTATCAGCACAATTATTAATTTCAATTAAATAGCCTATATAATTGTTGTACTCTACTTATCCAAAATGTTATTCTACCTATCTGATATTTATTTCCCTCAATTACTTTAATGCTGAGGTTTGAACCTTGGACTCCTTTGAAGGATCTCGTTATGATCAAAGTTAATGGAGAATGAATTTGATTTTCACAATTAGTTATTCACAGATAATTGTATAATTGTGAAGCACCAGTTTCCATATTAAAAAAGAATAGCTACTTGGGTATCTACCAAAAAAAAAAACACTATAATTTTCTTAGCACTTAACAATAACTATCAATTTGTTAACATTAGTTAATGCATCAGGTTGTTTAACCAAATGTAATACAGGTTAAAGATAATTTATGAATATACTATATTCCATCCATCAAATCGCCTGAGCAGCAGTGGCTCGTACAGTATACTATGTTGTAATAAATATATTTTTTGTTAAAAAAACAAAAAATTTATGTTCAAACATATACATTTGAAATGTTAACTATATTAGTATCTGTAGAAATTAACTTTAACAAATACTGTAAAAGTAACGGATGTTAATGAATTTAACTTTACTGTAAAGTGTAACCAATTCATATAGACAGTAATTAATTTCTTGCACCAGATGCCATATATAGTTGTAACAGAGTATGTGGCATATTTAATGGATAAAAAGCATATTCTTTGTCTCAGTCTTCTTGAGTTGTGTACTGTGGGTGAGATTTATTTAATAATTTTTTGACACTATTTCAACTTGGTATTTTAGCTGTCAAATACAGCTGACTGAGAGTTTCCAGTGGTGTGAAAGTTTGTTTTAATGGGTGTGGGAGTTTCCACTTGGGTTTGTCAGGGCTGTAGATAAGAGCATGTGGTTGTGTGAACTCTAGCATAGGTTTGGCTAATCGCTGTACTCAATTATGTATTTATATGTATATGAAACAACAAATAAATATTCACATTAGGCATTAGAATTTTTCCAAATGGTCTGCTTTGTAAAATGTAGTAGTTTAATTTCACTTGAGACTTTAAAAGGATAGGAAGCAAGTGCAAACTTTAAAGCACACTGAAACAGACCATAGTGTATAAATATGTCCAATAGCCTTTAAATAACTGACCTCATTTAAGGTTTCATTGCATGAAAATTGGCTCACGCTGTTTCTGAACATACAAATGAGCTCTCACTGTGACAAGGAAAAAATTGAATTTTTAGCTGAAATTCTTGTACTTGGGTGGGATGGGTGATTTCATGCATGACTCTTAAATGATTCACACACACATGGGCTCTTACATGGTTTCGCACCAATGTCTTAGTTGGTGTATGTACCTTTAAGAACCAAGCTCTGAGAACTAAAAGAGGCCACTGCGGCTCAGCAGCCATTGGGACATGCTGTTGTATCTGGGTCCACTAACGCCAGCAAGGGAGGGGGGGAGGGAATGATAACGAATAACTGTTCTCAGCCTAGGCTGCCTCCCCGTGGGCTCTAGCAAAGCATGCTGGGAGGGGCTCAGACCCCTGCAGTGAGCAAGAAGGAAACCCCTCACATGCACTGAGCGTTTTAGCCCCCGAGCTGTGAGAGTGGACAAAAACAATGGTGCTCTCTCAGGCTCTGAATCATTTGCCACACACATTGTGCTGTAGTTATGTCACGTTGACTGTTGTTGTAAACAATCTTTTTTCCTCTGGTTGCTCAAGAACAGATATTCTTGTTTTTCACTTTTTACCAACTTCCTCTTTTAAAATATAGAATTCAACTGACCAGAGCTCATTTAGAGTTCCATTTATATATATTTTTTCACAATTATAATAATGTTTTGAATATGCCTGTCTGTTTAGTTGATTTGGAGTCCCATGACATTTTTTGAAGCATGTCTTGGGACATCTTTTTTCTCTTGTGAGAACTAGTAGGTTCACTACTGTTCAAATAAGTTGGGGGTCAATAAGAAAATGTATTTAAAGGAAATTAATACTTTCATTAAGAAAAGGTGCATTAAATTGATCAAAAGTGGCAACGTTACAAATTATTTCTATTTTAAATAAAAGCTGTTCTTTTGAACTTCCTATTTATTAAAAGAAAATCAGTTTCTACTGAAATATTAAGCAGAACATTTTCAACATATATTTTTGGTATTGTTTTTGATTATAAGAAATGTTTGGGAATTATTTCTAAAGGATCATGTGTTTTATATGCCCTGTTGAACAGATATTAATTAAATCAGTATATTTAGTGATCAGTGCATTTCAGAGTTTTAAAGTTCTCTGAAAACTTGAGGGGGAAAGCTGTACTTGACCATGTATTGCTTGAATTGAATGCATGAATGCATTTACAGTCTCCTGGAGTGTGAACGCCATATCTGTTCTTGAGGTGATATATTAAAGCTGACAGACCAAACATAGTAACAGTGGAAGACGTGGTTGTGTTTTTAACCAGCCAGCGCTTGCACGTGTATGGTCTTGTGTTATAGGACCCGTCCCCACACATGCCCATGTTGGAATTCCTCCTCTAATAACTAAGACAGTGTTTTGAAAACATTGAGTCTTTGCCAGGAAAATATATATGGATGTATTATTCTATTTTTGTAGGGTACAAAATTGTGCATCCTCCTCAAGAAATGTCATGTTTGGAACACTTTGTGTCCGTGTTTTCCTGAGAAATGGAAACGCACAGAGCCGAACCCCCTCAAGGCATCGCTCCACATGGAGAATGCCTTTTATGTAAGGCTTCTTTAAAAGGTTCCTTTCACGCCAAATCACCAGCCACTCAGAAACTGCATTATGTAACCAGTCATATGGAAAATATGAGCTCTATATTATTTATGAGAGACCTAATGATTTTGCACCTTCTGTTTTACAGCTGCAGTGTTTTGCACCAGTTCAACAATTCATATCGTTCATTTGGTCACTATTTCTATACCATGTAACGTTCATCGAAACACGCCACGCACACGGTTTTCACTTACTCTCTCTGTCATACAGTGAATGACCTGGTGCACTGGCGGGACCCTAAGAAGTCAGGTGTGGTGTTTGGCGTGTCGCTGCTGTTGCTGCTGTCTCTGGCAGCGTTTAGCGTGATCAGCGTGGTCTCTTACCTACTACTGGCCCTGCTCTGTGTCACCATCTCTTTCCGCATCTACAAATCTGTCATCCAGGCTGTGCAGAAGTCCAGCGACGGACATCCCTTCAAGTAAGAGCCTTGTCTTTTCAATACAGTGTGCTGTCAATAAACTCACTGTAATGTACATATTTGAGAAAATTACATTGTCATCTTGGATTTTCTGATTAGATCTTTTGACAGTGTTTTTACTTAATCTGTTGTCCTCATAATTTAATGTATGTGTGAATAAAACTGTCAGGAAAATATTTATATTTTAACAACCAATTGGAGTACACTGTAAAAAAAGCTAAACAAATCATAATTAGGTAACAATAAGTGTGGTTGCAGACATTTGCAAAAAATACTTATACAACATTTTAAACTTAAACTGTTAATTAATTAATAGGTTTTTACTGTAGCATTTTTATAGTCTTTTACTGTAAATATCACAATCATTTTTTACTATATATAATATCTTTAATATCTACCTAGAAAAACTATTTTGTTTGCAATTTAAATGTTTAACAAATGCCTACATTTTATAAATATAATAATACCTGAAACTGAAGTGAAAATTTTATAATAAAAAATGTAATGTATATTATATATTTAATATAGTTCATGTTAATATAATTAATTATCTGTGCATATTAAGCTGGTTTAGGATAAAGTGTATGTATATATATATATTTTGTATTAATATATGTGTACTTTTCACTTTAATATTATAATCCATTTGGCACTTTTAATGTTAGGCTCTGTGTTAGTAAGTGTTGGTGCAGTGGTGCTCAGAGGTGTGTGGGTATTCAGGGGCAGGGCTAATTGGGTTGACCCATGTTCCTGTGACAGGGCTCTGATGGAGAAAGATGTCACCGTGCCCCCCGAGACCTTCCGCAAGCACGTGGATGGCTGTCTCACCCACGTCAACCGTGTGCTCAAGAAGATGAGCCGCCTCTTTCTGGTCGAGGATCTGGTGGATTCCCTCAAGGTCAGTGCCAGCAATTATAAATGCTATGATTTAAACAGATAGTTCACCAAAAGAAATGTATTTCTTTCAGAATGTATTTATCTACTTGTTCAAAACGTGCATGACTTTCTCCTGTACATAAATTACAAGAGGCAACAAGGAGCCGTTATTTCTTGCTATATTCGCTGTAGGATTTTCATTAAAGCATTGCATTAACTTCAAAATTCATTAAAATAATTGTGTTCTCAGGTTTTCTGTTCTTTTGACCCACATTTCCTTCTGATTTCAGCTGGCAGTGGTTATGTGGCTGATGACATATGTTGGAGCGGTCTTCAATGGCATCACTGTCCTCATCCTCGGTAGGCCAAATGTGCCACTTTTAGCATCACACTTAAATTTGAGGGGAACAAAAATTGCTTCATATTTAGTTAAAGGCAAACCAATTGAGAATGAATCCACGTAGATTTTAAGAATGATTGTAATGACCTCATACTGGGTGTTTTCTTTTCTAGCTGACATCCTGCTCTTCAGTGTACCGCTCATCTATGAGAAAAACAAGGTTAGATCTTTCAGTTGCAAACTGCATTGTGTGCTCCAAAAAAAAAACATTTATTGGGGGTCCAAATAAGAAATAATAATTATAATAATGCTGAACGAAGTATTATAATTTATTGTTTTATCTTACTGAACTTAAGCTTTAAACAGTAATGTAACAATTCTAATTAAAGATTTTCCAAAGTGACTAATTTAGCTCTACCTAATCAGGGTGAGGGATAGAAAAGCATATGTTGTATTCAAGTGCCTCCTTGTATTAGCAATTAACGCTATCATGTTAACTAATATTACAGGTTGCTCTTGTTACTCGTGATCTTTAATGACACAGAGAAAACTTGTACAAAGAAAATAGTTTCGCTACATTCATAAGTACAAGATTTTAAAACGCTTAAAGAGTTGCTTTTAAAATAAAGCGTCTTATAATGGATGACACCTGCTCAAATGCAGTTAGTGTTTGAGAGCAGGCGGCCCACTCAGAGCGAACAGTAATCAGTATGTATGATTATTACACCAGAGGGGTCTTATATAAGCCCTTACTGAAGACTTGTCATAATCTTTACTTAAAGCATTTGTCAAGTCTTAAATTCTTATATAACAGTGATTGTTAATGAGTGCCTGATGCAGTTTTTCCTCTTCCGACCTTTTCACAAATTAAATACAGCACTAATGTACGGCTATAATGATGCATCCGTAATGTGCCACAAAACTCTGAACTGTCTCTTTAATTTCCATGGCGCAGAGCACTATGCACTGACCTCAAAACTGCAGTAACCCAGTTTTTAATATCTTTACAGTGAGAAAATTAAAGCCACAACTCTCTATTATAGCTGGACTATGATAGTTTTTATTAATATTTTAAATTAGTTTTTATATTTTAACCATTTTATTTCTCATTTTAGTTAAAGTTATTTTGTCATTTTTGTTTTTGAAATATGTCCATATAGTTTTAATAAATGTTCTCATTTTTAGTTATTTTAGTAAATCAAGTTAAAGTAAATGGAAAAAGGGATGTTTTCTCAGCATCTAGCTGAAATAAATACCTTTAAGTTTTTAAACATATTTCATTTTATTTCAGTTCATTTTGTTTCAAGTAGCAAAACGTTTAATGTAACAGACAAATACGTTGATCTGACACATAATTTATGATGATTCAGGCTGTTTTCCAGCAATATATAGTTATATCCACAAAAGTGACCTCAATAAATATTCTGTATAACTACAGAGTCCCTGCAGGTCCTTAAAGTCTTAAATTCAGTTTTGTCAAATTTAATATATTATATGAAATATATATTTTTATGCTATAAGAAAAGTTCCATTACATTCTTAAATTTGGGGATGGAAAAACTGAAATTTCAATACAACCTAATGTGATTATTAAACTTCAGAAGGCTATGATCTTGTATAATAAATATTCACATTTCAAAGCACAGGGATATTACAGTCATTTTGTCTTATGATGCAAGCTCTCTTTGCTCTTTCCACAGACCCAGATTGACCGTTACATTGACATTATACGCACTCAATTCAACACTACAGTTGCCAAGTGAGTATGCTTTGAGTAGAGTAATATAGTAAAAATGTATACCATCTGTGCGTGCTATTTATCTATAAAGAATTAGTGAGACCTTGATTCCACATAGTAACATTGCCACCTATTGGGCGTTTGTCTTCTTCAGGCTTCAAGAGAAACTCCCAGGATCCATGAAGCGCTGTAAAGCAGAATGATCCTCCTCTCCGATCACCACGTTTACCATCTTTAGCCGGCTCCCCTTACACTAAGCCCCGCCCCTTTCCCTCTCTTCCCCTGTTTAACCCCACACCTTAAAACAACCACCTGCACTGAACCAGCTAGTATGTCAAATCTAAAACGCTTCTTGATATTCAATGTTAACTCTGCAGCTTATTAATGAGCATTAGGAAAAGAAGCTCAGGGCTCCAGGAGCTGGTGTTTTTCAACACAGGAAGTGATGTAATGCTACTGGATGCCCATTTTGAAGGCCAGTGCACGGAAGGATTTGTGAACTAGACTGAACCTATGACCTGGTTTTGAGTGTTGGGTGGTGCTGTAGTAATGACTAAAGACAGGTGTTTGTCTCAAAAGCAAATGTCTGTACTTTAAAAAAATGAACATTTCAATGAAAATTGCTTGCAAAAAAGAGAGAGAACTTTATAAACATATTTCCCCCCTCTTTGTTCTTTGAAAAATGTTTATTCATGTGTATGTATACGTATTCATCTGAAATGTACTGAACAGTTCTAGACTTGCACGTTTTGATCATTCAGGATGGATCGGGACGCTACCAGCAGTGATAATTTGGTCTAGTTCACTATCCTCCCTGTTAGTGGCGCAGTTTTTTATTTTGTGTATGTATATATAGCTCGATTACAACAGGCTCTTTGCTGTGAAGTAGTTAGTGTTGCTTTTATATTTAAAAAAACAAATATACAGCTCTTATATTTGTCTCTTTCGCGCTCAGTCATCCGAGTTGAGTTCACATGTAAATGTTATTATTACTCTTCAAATAATAGTTATTATTATATCTCGATTAGGATGGCTGCTTTAAGTCCCCTGTCTGACATTGGCTTCGTAACAATAAATATTAATAACCTTAAGATTGAGTTTTATTTAAAGGATCGTCAGAGCACCAGAATATAGGAGAAGGCGATAACTTTCTGCTTGATGTGATGTTGGCCCCACAAGCCATCGATTTTTGTTGAAACGTGGCCCGTCATTTATGTCATTTAGAAAAGTAAGTTTTTGTTTTTTAGCATTTCGGGGCATCGTTTACCACCTTGGGCACTGAAGAAGTTTAAATATTTAAAAAGGCTGAAAAACTATTATTTAAGCTGGATAATTACACTTACTAATCACATGTGGTAACACTGTTTTTCCTTAAGTCGAAGCCACACTGTAAACACTGTTGGCTTTTAGGATACAACTACACGGGTGTGTTTATTTCTGAAAGGGAAGGGTAGCATAGTCAAAATAGCTTCAGGTTGGGCCGCTGTGTTTGAAAGCAGCGTCAGTCCGCGCAAAAACTACTCGAGCGCATTTATGCGCACAGCTACGACGTGATAAATGGATTATCAAGTTACATTCATATGCTTGCTCTTATTACTGCATAGTCTGTCAGCTCCTGATGGTTTTATTGCATTGTTCACTTAACATTCCAGCTGATGCAGTTGGAAGCTTGTCCAAATTGGAAAATTTAAGTTTTAACATTAACAATTCCCATCACATTTTTAGCCCCCTTTCGAATATCCTTTGATTTGTTTTTCATGAATTAGTTTTCTCTCTCTCACCCTTTTTGTGTTGTATGCATGTTTACACACATGATCAGATTCAGACGGAAGTGTCTTGTCATTGTTGCTTAACTAGCATGTTCTACAGTCGAGATCACTGTTGCTTTCGAGGAACAGGTCAAGCTCTGACAATTTGCATTACCACATTGTTTTCTTCGAGTTTAAGGGTAAATTATGACTATATGACTCATTTTTTTAAGAGATGCAAACCTCTCTGTTTAGGTTCTTCGTCTTATCTGCTTTCTTCTCTTCTGAGGTTGTTTAATATTTGGGTATTTTTGTTAACTTATTCCTGTAGTACCTTTAGCATGTTTGCTGTTTCTTCTTTTCTGTTTCTCTCTGAGAAGGGTTGATGGAGGTCACATTCGTTTTGCTTTTGACTCTTAATGACTAGATGTGATGACTAACATCTACATTCAGTTTGTTAGTTTTGAATTAAGTTCATATGTGGGAGCTTTTGGGGGGAAAAGATGCAAAGAGGATAATTTGTGGTCCCTGTAATGATGTCAAAGTGAACTTAATAAAAATGCCAAAAGCAATTGTAGTGCTTGTTGTTGTTTTTTAATGAATGGCATAAACTAGTCATTGCTATTCAATACTGTTCAAACTTTTGGAATAAGATTGAAAATAAAACAATACTTTTATTAAGCAATGGTATGGTAACTAGATCAAAAGTGGCTAAAAATACACAAATATTAAGCAGCTGTTTTTAACACCGTAAATAATTTGATTACCAAATCAGAAGAATGACATTAGAATGATTTCTGAAGGATCATGTGACACTGAAGACATGATGCTGAAAATTCAGCTTTACCATTTTAGGAATTAAAAATGTAAAATATATATTAAAATAGAAAAAAGTTTAAAATTGTTATAATATTTCACAATATTAGTTTTTACTGTATTTTTCATCAAATAAATGCAGCCCTGGTGAACATAAGAGACTTATTTCAAAAATCTTATAGATCACAAAGTTTAATTTGTACAGCTACAGTTGCATGCATCTGAATATTTAATTTGTACCAGAAATGTAAAAAATTATTTCAATTCATAATTTAAAGAACTAGGCTTCCCATATCAACATTAATGAACATTTTATTGATTATTGGTGTTGCAGTAAATTATACAAGAGAAAATCAAAAGGAATGATCTTTAAATCCAAACGCAAGAAGGGAGTATATACATGTGATGAATGTGGTATCTTATATGTGTACATAAATTAAAATGTAATTGTTGATATGTTACTCCTAAACGTTGTAACCCTGAGAGTTTGAACCCCAAACCTTGCCATCACAAAGAAGATTGTGTGCCTTTTTCCAGAAATCTCCATAAACAGATCTGTGGGACGTTCCAAACTTGAAAGTTGCATTTGGTCACGAAAAATGGCATTAAAGAAGAAGTGAAACAATTGTGCCTCCTCATGTGACACCAGTGCTGATGCATTAGTTTCAGTTCACTCTGTACAGGATTAAAGAGAGAACTGACGGCGTTATGACTGTTTGTCATAGACAAGTGCAAGTGTGATGAGAAAGAAATTAGCATAAAAGATATGTATTAATGACCTTTTAATGCTGTACAGCATATCTTAAATAAATGCAACCAGTGTTGCTGATTAGAGAACATGCATGCATTATCTGCCCATATAATTGCACCGTTTTATGAACAAGATTCATAAATGCAGAAAATGAATGATGAATAAAACACTTCCTGAGACATGGATCTCACTCAAAAGAAACCGGACTTTGCTTAAGCAGAAAGTCCATAACATTTTTATTTCAATATCACTTTTTGGTGAACTGAACCAGTATTATATAACATTAACATTATAAACCATATATTATATTTATGCTTTTTCTTTGAAAATGCAAAATGTGATTTGAAATCAGATTTTTTTCTTCCACTGTGTTTGCTTAGTTACAGTCCCAAAAACTTGTACTGAGCACCCATTTTAAGTGCTGTAAGTAAAATAATATTGTTCACTGTAATGTGTGATGTCATGCAAAATGTCAAGCATGGGAAAGAATAACAGTCTTCAAAAAAGAGCAATGAATGCACAAATGCATTTAAGAGTGCTTATCCACAGAAGAGAACATGTAAGGGAAAAATGAACTGTTTAAATGACATTGGTGGCTTCATGTTTCACTTTCAAAAGTGATTCAAGCATAAATATTATTTTTAAGCTTATCAAACATTTCAGATGTCTTAAGAGTACATCAATTTTTTCAACAATGTCACATCCTTCGGAAAAAAAAGGTTTAACCACGCAGCAAACTTCCTGAGTGAAGAAAAACAAAAAACAGGATGTCGAAAACTCATCCCTAACTCTTCTGTTTCAATTAAGTGCTCTGGCTCGTAGTGCATTCGGTATTAACATAAGCATTACCGTTAGCATTCTCTTTATGGCCGTGGTTCGAACCTGAAAAACAGTCATCTGAATGAAAGTGCGCTGAGATCTGGTTGTAGCAAAGCAGGACCAGCTGCCTCTCCTCTGGGTTGTAGTCCAGCGAGTGAGGGTGCACTTGAAGGATGTGTCTCTTGATGGTGCTGACCTTTAGCGTTGCGAGCGTTGCGCCACACACCATGCAGATCAGTCCGTGCTTCCTGCAGTCGTAGTCCATCAGGAAGTCCATCTTCCAGCGGGCCTGGTAATTGCGCCTCTGGTCCTTCCCCGGGTAGTGCCTGTGCCGTCCTGCCATCGGTGTTGATGGTGTGATATTTGTGCTATTATTGTCTTCTGTTTCACCTCCTTGCTCTGTGGTTTTCACAGGAGACACCTGCGTGTCACCAGCAGCGTTTGCAGTGACAGGGACACTTTGTGGGGCTTCAGTGCAAACAAGAAAAAAGAGAGACACATTATTGTTTTTAAACAATATATTTGATTTATAACAGCACTTTTCTTTAACAATCCAACACGGATATTTTCTTCAGAAATTATAACATTTTGACATCAGAACCATATGTACAACATTGTAGTAAAATGAACTCTTATTTTATTATTTTATCCTTTTGGGAATTAAATCTTATAGATTCGGGTTGATGTGATTGAACCGATCTGATTCAAAAAATGTACACCTTCTCAACTTAAGACGTCCAGCGTCGTAGTCAAACTTAGTGTCTTATCAATTTCTTTTACTTATTCGTGACCAACGATATTTTCAAACACAATGATAATTTTATCACGAGCAAGGTAACAAGGTATCTTGGCAGATGTTTAGACGTGACAATTTCACAACACGAGACAATGATTCTTATAAATGAAACAAGGTTTATTTGCTAACTGTTATTCTACAATACGTTACATGAACTAAACTTACTAAAAACACACACACACACACACATACACACAGGTCAGGCGTTATTGCGGTCTGAAGAAAGTTTAAGTCTAGCACTCTTTTCATAAATTCAACCTGAGGAAGTCACAAGCAGAGAACTTTACTATCTTTACTTTTAAAGATTGATTCGTTTGGTTTCCTTGCTTTTCACGCTGAGCTGCTCTGATCTCCGTTTTGTTCCCCTTTCCTGGTTGGGAAACCTCCGGGCTGCTGGTTGGCGTTGTGACTGTTTCTAGGAAAGTCCTCCTGTGATTGGTTGCGGTTCCTGGTGACATAAGAGTGACTCGTTCACTTGAAGTTCTTCTCGGAGTATCGAGTGGCTTCAGGCTCTAACAGTTTCTTCAATGAGAAGATTGACAAAGTGTTTGAGTTCTTTAGATGGTCAGCCTGATGTTTAAGGCGATGAGCGCTTCGCAGCGCGAACAGTTCAAGTCTGTGTAAGCAGCGCGCGCAGACAAGCAGAGCTGGGTGTCTGTTTTTAGCAGGCTGATTTTTGGTTCATCCCACAACGACTGTCCAATCAAATTGTCCCTTTAGGGCAGAGCCCCGTCCTGCACGGCTTCGTTTCCTTGCATACATTATTAAACTAATACTCAAATCATCATGTGGAGAAACACCTCTAGAAGTTCAATTAAGACTTATGTAAAGTGTCATCACATGCTTACTTACGTTTATAATATCACCATGTCAGTTGCACCACTGATTTGTAATTATCAAGAGCATTCATATGAAACTAAACACTAGTGATCTGTTTACCAGGGAAAAGTTATACGGCAAAGATTAAAATATCATAGGTTCCAATAACACAGCAAGCTTATAAAAGACAAAGTACAACATTAATATATATTGTCTCTTGAGTATATTGCTTTACAAGCAGCAGCAATTATCGATTGTCTTTGGAAATCCTTTATGCCAGTCTGAGTCGCACAAGAAGAGGGAAAAGACGCGTTCCTATGGAATGCCAGAGGACGAACGGGCTTTCTGGGGGCCGGGAAGTCAATTTGGATGTGCCTCTTGATGGTGCCTCAATGCTCCGACGTCTCCTCGTAAAACAGTCTTCCCTTGTTGATAAAATAATTGAATTATACGTTAAATGGAGAGTTCCAGCTGGAATATATCCAGATGCAACGCTTCTTTGTACTGTTTATTTTATGGGTCTCGTGGGAGATAAGGAACAAGCCTTGACAGGAACTGGTCCAGACAATCGAGTTAGGTCTTAATCATTACATTTACATTTAGCAGACTCTTTTATCCAAAGCGACTTACAGTACATTCAGGTTATGCATTTATTTATTTTTGACAGTATGTGTGTTCCCTGGGAATTGAACCCACAACCTTCGCGCTGCTAACACAATGCTCTACCACTGAGCCACAGGAACACTTTAACACATTAACTCGTTTTACGACTTTCAGATAGCGGAGGAGAGGTTCCTTAAGAATGTGTTGACTGAGTTGAAATTATATGCGTGTGTCCTTTTCGACAAGGTTCTACAACATGAATATCTTTACATCCTTAAAACAAGATACATTTACCTGAGAAGCTAATTCATCTTTAGTTTTCAAGCTTTTAGCTTGCTGAGCAAAGGCTAACTGAAAACACTAGTAAAGAGAAATGTTTAATTTCACTATGTTTAGCTTCTGAAATATAATGTGATATGTAATAATTTTTTAAAGGACATTAATTAATATATTTTTAAGATCAAGTACATCTTGTATACCTTTACATCCTAAAAACAAGGTAAATTTACCCGAGAAGCTAAATAATCTTTAATTTTAGAGAATCCGTTTTGCTTCTCAGGTTTAATTGATCTGGTTTTAAATCATTTTTATGGGAAACAAAGTCTGAATTTATTTTTAAGAACTTTGGGTCTAACTTCTTTTTTTCTAACATATGTGATTTTTTCAATATGATTATGGCATTTAAATGATGATTTTTTGTGATCTTATTTTGTCATGTTTAGTGTGTACTTTGGTACTCCATCCCTTGTGTAGCTTGTCGATTTTCTCCTCCTTTATCCAGGCGGCTGCTCGTCTCCGGATGGCACTCCTGGATGTGCTTGCGCAAGATGCTGACCCTTGGCACAGGTAGGTGTTCAGAACACACCATACAGTAGCAGAGCGGTTTTTCTGGAGGACCGTACGCCACTAAATATTCCAGGCGGAGGCGCCAGGGGCTGCCATATTTCAGTCTTCTCTTTCTGGGATAGTAAGGTAAAGACTGGGATCTCTGGCCAGTGTCTGGTGGATTCTCATCTCCTCTTGTGTAGTTCACCAAGCTTTCCTGAATGGGATCCACGTTCAGAGGGATAAACGAGGCTGAACCATCTAAGTTTATTTCTTTGGTATGTTGTTCTGATTTGATTTGAGGTTGTAAAGAGTGGGATTCTGCATGACAAATGAGAAATGCAAAGAGACAAAAATTATTAAAACGGAGTTGAAAGTGGGTGTGTAATTGACAATTCAACATGAATGAATAAATGAATGAATGAATTCTGCATTTATATAGCGCTTTATTGTGTATTGCTGTACACCCAAAGCGCTTTACAATCATGTGGGGGGGGGGGGGGGGCTCTCCTCAACCACCACCAGTGTGCAGCATCCACTTGGTATAATACGACGGCTGCCACAGGACAACGGCGCCAGTGCGCTCACCACACACCAGCTACAGGTGGAGAGGAGAGAGAGTCATAGAGCCAATCAAGTGGATGGGGATTATTAGGAGGCCATGATTGACAAGGGCCAGTGGAGGGAATTTGGCCAGGACACTGGAGTTACACCCCTACTCTTTACTGGAAGTGCCATGGGATTTTTAATGACCACAGAGAGTCAGGACCTCGGTTTAACGTCTCATCCAAAAGACAGTGCTTTTTGACAGTATAGTGTCACTATACCGTTCCCTATACTGGGGTGTAAGGACCCACATAGACCACAGGGTGAGCACCCCCTGCTGTCCTCACTAACACCTCTTCCAACAGCAACCTAGTTTTCCCAGGAGGTCTCCCATCCAGGTACTGACCAGCTCAACCCTGCTTATCTTCAGAGGGCAACCGGTCTTGGGCTACATGGTGATATGGCTATGGCTGTGGCTGTATAGAGTACATGACTATATGTTGTTTTGCTTTTTACCAGGGTAAAAAGAAAAATGGAAGCAATTGCACTTTTGTAATAGACCAGTCAAAGACAAAATTATATTATATTTATAAAAAAGTAATCGATGTTCTTTTATTTATACATTTTCCTTACCTTTTATTCAATTTATATTTTTTTTACATACACATACTACCTTTTAATTTGAATCTGTACTTTTAAAAATGTAACTGAAATCAGACAGACTCCTAAAAATAAATATTCATAAATATTATACATTTATTCTCTTTATTATATATATTTTTATTGTTTTTGAATATCATATTTAACTGGCCCTCTATTTAATAGAATTTTACAATTAAATACCTTGTGTATGCAACAAATCCACGACATTTTAGAGATATTTCACACACTATGGTATTAAGTAAACAGACTTTTAAATTCTCTAATGTTGTCTGATTTGTTTTGTCTCTCACCTTCACCGTGCATCTTAGCCCAGGTCTGCAGGATGGAGTGCTTTTCCTCAGCGCTGTACAGCAGAGAGTTCGGGTGCAGATCCAGCATGTGACTTTTGATGTGATCCAGGTGCAGCGAAGGCAACGGACAACTGCATACCATGCATACTAGACGACCCTCCTCCGCCTGGTATTCCATCAGGAACTCCTGGCGGAACCAGGCGTGCAGCGAGTCGTTCAGGTAGCGCTCCATCACCTGAGCTGTGGGGCCTGGGAGCTCCTGGACCGAGGAGGCCGGAGGGGATGGTGTGACCCTGTTAATGCCAGATTGGGCCTGAAGTACTGGAGAGATGGTACCACTAGGCTTGCCTAGAATGACGTGAAGAAGGAGCACTTAATAATAATAATAGTTAATTAAAGTTAATTACATGAAGTTAATTACATGTTATGAAATGAAAAAAAATAATGCATCTTATTTATAATGTGCATTTCTTATACCCAAAGTAATGATACTAATAAAATGAATTAAAGAAAATTAAGATGTTATGAAATAAAAAAACATCTTTATTTTTATATCTTATCTTATTATTTTTCTCACATTAAAAGTGCTACAGTACGACATCAAAAAGAACTAAATAGAGATAAAATGATAATCGTATATAAAATTACAATTTTCGAGTTTCAGGCTTTTGAATTGACATTATTTTCATAAGATTTAAACATTTCCCATTAAAATCGCATTACTGTATTGCATCCAGATGTTTAAATATTTTAGTTTTTAATTCTTATTATTACAGTAATTAAAATAGTCCAGCCCAGACAAAATTATTTTTTTAAATATTAGCAAACATTAAAGGCTTTAAAGAGCATTTTACCATGACATATAGACATATTAAAATGTTTGTATAACTATTGTACTTTTAAAATTATATTTCATTTTTTATAATATTTCAAATTTATATTTCAATTTTTTTATCGAATTACATGAGTCATGATAATTAGGGGTAGGCGAATGTGCATAATTAAAAATAATCCCGCAAAAATAATATTAGATGGCAAAATATCTGTATTTTACTTTTCTTTAAGCAAAATATTATTGACTTTTTGGGGGGTGAACCTTAACGTTTTGTCAAGGTTTCATGTGATTCAGATATTTCACAAAAACACAAAGCAGCACAAATAAATATAAACAGACCTGTGGAGTGCATGTTAACATCCAGAATCTCCTGTGACTCTGGAGGAACGTCTGGATCGGGACATACCGGCTGACTGTTTTCTCGATTCAAATGACTCTCCCATCCTGACCGGATCACATCTTTATCGGACTCGGCCCACAGCAGCGAGTACGGATGCTTCTGATTGATGTGCCTCTTGATGGTGCTTAACTTCAGGGTGGCCAGTGAACTGCCACACACCATGCAGATCATCCCTTGTCTCTGTGGGTCGAAGTCCATGAGGTACTCGGTGCGCCAGTACTCATGGTAATAGCGCCGGTGGTCTCGGCCAGGTGTGTGCTTTGATGGAGGGGGGTCCTTTGTAGATGGTCCTGGGATTGGAGACAGAAGGAAAGGAGAGTTTGCGTTCTCAGAGACACACCAGTAACTGGTGCCTGGGGAGCATACAGAGGTGACAGGGACATCCTGGCTGTTATGAGATGTGAGACCGTTGGTCATGTCTTTTTGATCTGTGGAGGACACAAAAAGAGAGCGTCACTGATGAAGTACAATGTGAAATATTACATTGTTTTAAATTACAATTAAATATAAAATACCGGAGGTAAATATAAAATGATGGAGACTAATATTAAATGAAAATGTATTTCTGTCAGCACTTTTTGTGCATAAATGTTTTTTTTTTAAAAATCTGTATAGGAATATTCAGAACATACAATATGTGCATGTTTTACTGGACAAACAACTATTTATTTATTATTATTACTTAAATAGGAATGTTGCGGATAGACTAAAGGTCATTCTCAAATATATTAACTTATGGGAAACAACACATTTAGAAACTTTATAGAAAAAAAATTAATATGACAATTATTCTGTATTTTGTGATATACACATTATTTTATTTGTATTTAATAATATATATTGTCATGTTTAATAAAAAATGTTGTCATGATGAAAATAAATGTTATATAATGTTAAAGTGTTTTTGTCTACAAGCCAATTTGTGCATAAATCTATTACAAATCACATTTAAATAACTATTATTGAAAATAATAAGCAGTAGTAGTATTTTCATTTTTATATTGCTGATCTCAAAAGACAAAGTTAGTAATCTCATCAGACAATGCAAATTATTTTATATTTCAGAAAATATTAAAAAAATATATTAACGACTGGTGAGTATTAAACATCTTTTTTGCATAAACCTACAAATAATAATAATTAGTATTATTATTTAGCATTAATCTGCTGCTGATAGGCTAAAAATCATTTTTAAATATTGTAACTGAAATTAACTTTTATATTTCGATTTTTTTATGATATACTAATTATTTATTTATAGTTAATATTCAATCATCATAAATTTTGCTATAATGAATTATAAAATGGATATTGTAATCTGTCAGCATACATTCTAATTGTTATTTGTACTACTACTGGTAGTAGTCTCAACATTTTAAAACATTCAAATAACTATTAATTTAAGAAAAATATGAACGCAAATAATAATTTAGCACGATTTAAACGGATATCAAAGTGAAACTGTGGTCTTTCCGCAGGCCCATTTTTAGCACACGGGGGCGGCGGCAGGGTGCAGTACCGCCGAACCTCCGCTGGGTGGCAGGAGCGTATCGCGTATACATTTGCAGCATGGTTATTTTGCCTTTGTTTATAGCCTAGTGGAGCCCAAAAGATTAGGGGCCATGCCGCTGCATGCTATTGTTTGTCACGGGTTTTAACGCTTCCAAAAGAGAGCCATCGATCTAATGGTCAAAGTTAAACGCCTAACACAACATTTACCTGCTGAGAGGTCCCCCAAGTGTCCCCGCGTCGGTGTCGCCTCCTCTTCCTCAGCTTTTATTGAGCGAGATTCTGTGTGCTCAGCTTCGTGCACCGACTCTTTGGACTCCGCTTCATCCATACCTGTGTTATGTGATTTTAACATGCAGGATTCGGACCTTTTGAACGTAAAAATGTCACGACCGGAGGATTTCGTAGATGCATTCGTCGGGTGGTTGACTAAATATCTGAAACACGCACTCACCCATTACAGTGTGTGCAGTGTCTGTCTCTGCACTGAAGCCTCGCCGCTGTTTGCTTTTAGTCAACTTAACTTTACGATACAAGTCGCATTTAGGTCGAAGTTGGGGTGCAGATCTGTCAAATGGTCGGTGACTTTAAGCGGTCTTCTGTTTGTATTTAGATGTTCTGCTTGTCTTCAGGGTGGAGAGCCGAGCTAGGGGCCCCTGGGGCTCCTTTAGGGGCTCCTGGGTAAATTTAAAGAGACAGTAGCGGCTGCGATGTAGTGACGGGTGCACCATGGGGCCCATTTTGAAGGTTTCATTTCATATTTTACATAAGATTGTAACCAAAATTATGAGTTTTACACATGCCATTTAATATTTAATTAATTAATGAATTATAAAATATGATTCAATAGATTTTGTTTTCTAGATTTTATTGGTACATTTATTTACAGACCGTTTTTGGAAAATACAGTTATTCTACATGAAATGACAGTGTAATGAAATTGTATTATTCATATTATTGATATTATCTTATGTATTTATCCTTGTGTATTTTATTGTAAAATTCCTTTTTTATTACATTGTATTCAATATTCGAAAAGTATGAATAAACATATATTTACGTTACATTTGTCTTAGACACAAAAGGCATCTTTTTGTGTGTAATTCGTGTAGGTCTACTGGCTATTTTTAAATACTCAAATATTAAATATACAACAAAAAATTACAAAACTAAAAAATAACACTAAGTTTTCTGCACCTGATTCATATTGTCTGTTTTTTTTTTTTTTTTAATGCAAAACGTAATTGTTTTATCGAGGCAGGGACCCTATTCATCCACGCACACGCTGTAAGTTCCTACATCCTGGTATTTTTACCGTTGTCAAGGCACCGAGAGAAAGAAAGGCTGCGACGGGAAGCGACTGCAGTGTTCTGAGACTGAGCTTAAAGAAAGTTAGGTGCATTTACCAGGTAAACAAACGCATGTTTCTCGCTCTCGATGTTGTCATGACGCTTTTACTTTAAAGACACGACAGTCCACGAGCTGACAGACACACACACAGACCGCAGCTCAGGAGGGTAGATAGGGAAGACAACATTGTCTCTGTCAGAGACAGCGACAGCTTGTTCAGTAAAAACACTCCAGTGTTTGCTAGGATGCTTTTGAAATATAAATTGTATATAAATAGACACGCGCTGCCATTGCAGTGTCGAAACGGAGAAATCACCAGCTTGTGATTGTGAGATCAGATTTAAAGTGACAGCAACGTGTTTGTCCCTTCTTTGCGCTCGGTTTGAGTTTAAGTTATCCTTTGCTATACATTTTATTCATATGAGCATATTTGAATGCTTTCAATTCAAATAGTTTTATAAAAAGCCCCTTTCCTTAGCAATGCATAGCACAATGCGAATTAAAACCGAACATTGTTTACTTATGTTCATGTTGTTTTAAACCTATATGATTTTTGTTCTTTTGTGGAACATATTTAGCAGAATGTGCAGGCTGCTCGTTTTGATACAGTGAACGTAGACGCAGCTCTACGTATCAAGCTCCAAAGATGCACTAAAACATTAGTCCAGAAAAATCTGTAAAATAAGGAAAGAAGAAATCACTTGGGAGCTCCATGTGTGACACTCTGGCACTGACATTTACATTTATTCATATTTTCATATGTTTTTATACATAGCGACTTGCAAATGAGCAATACTTCCGTATAAAAATGCTGCAATACAAAATCCTAAAATTGGCTTGAAAAGCAGATAGGCTAGTACTAAGATGGAGATAAGATTGGAAGTAACTTGGTAATGGTTGTGAACCCAGTGTGAGTTGTCTTCAGACATTTCTCGAAGATTGAAGAGCAATTTATGACAAAAACGGCTGAAAAACTATTCTTCCTATACTTGCTCAGTAGCATAGATCTAAATTGAATTGATTTAATGTCAACGCTTGCATGGCAGTGCTTGATGTTCCTATAAATTCATATCAGCATTGCAGGCTCAGCATGTGAGGCACATTCCCCTTGGGCCCCAGATTTCCCCTTCCCCACATGGATAGAGGGCATCATTCTCTTATTCCTTGTATCTCCATGTACTACTTAACGGTGCACTTGTCATTGGGTACTGCATATATTGCTCTTATGATAAATTGCTTGCACTTTTCCACATTTGTTGTTCACTTTGGATAAAAGGGTCTGCTAAATTACTAAATGTACATGTACCGGAGCGAATATGTACTGGAGGGCCCCTTTTCTGAGTCCCAGCCATGCTTTTGGAAGACTACAGGGACCCCTGGACTTCTATTGTTGTTTTATGATCACATATGAATCACAATTGAGGATTTTGTCACAACACCTAACACAATGCTTTCTAGGGCCCCGTCTTCCAGCATAGGGACCCTTTTATGTCCACTATTAACCCTTAATCTGCTATTATTGGGCGTTATTTATGTATTCACGTAAGCTTTATGTAGTTTGAATTCTTATACAGTTTGAAAGTTGTCTGTGGCTTGTGTATTTGCATTTGTTGCAGTTTTTTTTACCATCCAGTGATTTTTATTTGCATGTATCCTATAAATACGTTTCTTATTTTAGATATATTTTATGTGGATAATTTTATGTTATTGTCATTTTATTGTTGCTGAGGTGTAGCCTCAACCTTATAGTCGATTAGCTTGTGTTAAAGAACATGAGTTAACAATGTCTGTCATCATTCATCAGATAAATTATTTATTATGCATTTTTGTTCCCCCTAAAGGTCAACTACTCTTGTTTTTTCAGAAAAAATGGACAGTTTGAATCAAGCACTGCATGCAAAATCAATCTAAACCGAAAGACCTTGAGAGACTGCTTCACATAAATTAAAGATGTGACCCCACAGATACCCTGTTTAGAGCAAGTTTTGCCAAGCCTAAGAAGATTTACTCCAGCGGCTGACATTCGTATAATGATGGTGTAACCAAACAGCAGCCATGTCTAGCAAGACTTCCTCTAAACGTCGTTATCAACCAGCAGTAGAGTTTGATGATGCCACTATCGCCCGCAAAAGAGAATATTGGAGGAGCAAGAAAAGAGAGCAGAGGGCGAGAAAGTCATTTACCAAAAAGAAGATTGGAAATGAAAATCTGGGGTTGGGCATGTCTGTTGTGAGTGAAGCCAGCAATGATCCCTCTCTACATAATCATAATGCTTCATTCAAACAGGAATATGCTGATGCTCCTAAAAACTCCTTCAGCTCAGGTCTATCAGTATCTGAGAGTAATATTACTATGGTGCCATGTCAAAAAGCGAGATGGTTTCAAAGGACCAAGCTCAACCATGCCTTACCTCAGTCCCCAGAAACAAGCACAAATTACCTGAAGGGTGTGATGGGCAATAAAAAAACAAAGCCCTCAGATACAGGGTCATCAAACACAAATGATTCAACAGTTGAATCTCTCTACCCTACAGTCCATTCGGTGCCTACAACATGCATCGAGTTGCATCCAAACAGTACTCATGCTCAAAAATCTAAATCAGGAATGGCATCCCTAAATGGCAAGCAATTAACAACATCTCTGCAAAGCCGTGTATCCATGGTTTTACCAGTGCACAGAAACCAAAATAAGCCTCAGAACTCACTTAGACCCTTGACCTCTGCAGAATGTATGGCTCATGAAAACCAGAGTCCTATCACTAAGAGAAGAACATGTGCCTTTGCTTCAGGGCACAACACGGAAGCGGCTATGACTGAAGAAGAGATGGTTGCAAAGCGTAGAGAGAACTGGCGTATCAAAAAGCGAGAACAGAGAGCAAAGCATGCTGCAAAGCTGGCCCGGGACCGAGAAGGGAGTCTCAGACAAGGACAACCTTTATCTGTTGGTATCATACATGCTTCGCCTCTTACTAACAGTAAGGCCTTGAGAGGAATCAGCTTCAACTCAAATCTTGTATCCCTCAATCAACAGTCACTGGGAGCAAAATTAGCCAGTTCTCGGAAAACACAACTACATGTTCAGAGTACTAAACCAAACCATGCATCCGTAACCTCTGAAATTCTGCAGTCATCCTCAAGTAAATCCAAATCCAAAGTACACAAATTTGCACATACTCAAAAGAGACGTCAAAACCAACTGAGAAAATCCACCCTTGGTGCTTCCAAAGTTGAGTCTCTCGAAGATCGCCATGCCAGGCAGAAAGAGTACTGGAAAATTAAGAAGCGTGAGCAGAGAGCAAGACTGTCTATGGCGTTGAAAGCACGATTAAAGGAACCAGACACACTAAAGCATCATGGGAGATGCTACAACACCAGTTTCAATCAGGCATGTGGAGTTCAAGTGAGCAAAGCAAGTGCATTTGCAGTTTCCTCGGATACCATTGGTGGTTTTATCAAAGAAGATGGCACAGTGAGAGTCTCCATTTCGAAGACAACTCCTGAGGCTTCCCTACCTGCAAGTCAAGACATATCCAATGTGAAATGTATCGAAAAGGTAAATCTCCATGTTCAAGTAAATGCTCCCCTATGTTCAGATGCTCCATCAGTCACAAAGCTAGATTCTGCTCCACGCAAGGTTCCCAGAAACCGTACTAATGCGCACCAAAACTCCCTAGACAAGTCTAGGTTAACTAGAGGCGCAGTTATGGGCAGTATGACAGTCACCATCCATTCTGAAACCCCAACAGAAGAAGAAAGGGTTGCACGTTTGAGGAAGTACTGGAGGATAAAGAAACGAGAGCAAAGGGCTAGTCGAGCTGCCCGACTTGGGAATGGTCTGCTTAGGTCAAAGGTTTTAGTGTTAAAGCAGAGAAAGCAAAACAAGAAGTCAAACCAAAGGCAGAGTATTACTTCATCTATCACCACAACAGTTTGTCACTCCTCAACCAGTGCCCCAAGCCCTATAAAAGAAGAACACGTCTATCCCACAATACAAGCTGTATTTTCCATCCCAGAAATTACTCCCTGGATCAGTGTTAAAGACGGCAAACCTTCACCCTGTGCATCCTTAGAATCACACATTGAGTCTCCAACAGCTGTGGACCATCATGCCACCCCTCTTCAGGCTGTTGCCTCAATGAAAGAGCTCCTGGAGGAATCGGTTTACACACCAGAAGAAAATAATGCCAACAAAATGCATGTTAAGTGTGAAAGTGAACCTCTTCCGTTGACTAAAGATGGCCTTTTTACATCTGAAGATGCAAAGCCAAGTCTTATCTTACAACAAAGCATCTTATTACAGTGTGACCTCTCAAAAGACACAAGCCTTAAAGATATCAAGTTGAGTCCTCAAACATCAACCTTTGAAAACACCAGTCATTATAAGACTCATAATGTCTGTGAAGAGGCTACAGACGGAAGTCATGCCATTTCTCCATTGGCTCTGCAACCTCAGAAGTTCAGTGATGATGGAGCAGATCCCAAGCAGGCCTGCCCTTCACAGGCCTTGCAAAAGCAGCAGCTTGGTGAAAGTGATGAGCTTCAACGAAAGAGAGAGTATTGGCGATTAAAGAAGAGACAACAGCGGGCTAGAAAAGCCAACAAAGATGCAACTAAACATGCAGTTCTTCGCAATCTGGCACGGGTGAGTTGCATTGATATTTGAATATCATGGGAAGCAATTAATAATAATGCAAATTATTAAATGTGTCACCATATGAACTATTGCATTTCTCAGATTCCCCAGAAGAAAACACGAAGCACAACTCTCATGCAAGCCATGTCCCAGGACACTTCCACATGCAGACCGATCCCCATTCAGAAAAAAACAAGCAGGTGCACCAAGCATTCAGGTCCACAGACACAGCCTACAGATAAATCAAGATCTAATAGAAGCCAAATAGTGGCAACGCCAAATCCACAAGAAGATCCAGAGGAGGTTATTCGTAGAAGACGCATGCAGTGGAGGATCAAGAAACAGGAGCAGAGAGCTAGAAAGGCAGCACATGAGAGAAGGCTATGCCAGATGATGGTCCCTCCACAAGGCCAGGATTTACAGGTAATTATTTTTTAGACCTTTATGTGCAGTACCATTAAGAAATTTGGAGTCTGTAAGATTTTTTATTTTTATTTTTGGATAGCAAAGATATGTATTATGTTTGAAAAGATTTCTGTTTCACATAAATGCTGTTCTTTCAAACTTTTAAAAGAATCCTGAAAAAAAATTCCACAAAAAAACATTATGCGGCACAACTATTTTTTTTAACATTGTTAATAAATGTATCTTGTGCAGCAAATCAGCATATTAGAATGATTTCTGAAGGATCATGCGACAGTAAAGACTGGATAAATTACTGCTGAAAATTCAGATTTGCTATGACAGGAATAAATTACATTTTCAAATATATTAAAATAGAAAACTGTTATTTTATATTTTGAAAATATTTTAGAATATTACTGTTTTTACTGTATTTTTAATTGAATGCAGCCTTGGTGTGCATAAGAAACATTAAACCAACACAAATTTTTGATGTAATGTAGTTGCAGACAGAGAAAAGGCCCCAAATAAAAGCACAATCATTTCAAAACACTGTCAGCAGTAACATCCCCCTCATTTACATATTGTTCTAAAACAGACCAAAGTGCAGCACCGCTGTGTGTTTGAGTGGGACTGCAATACCCACGCAGTGCAGCCCACTGATCATGCAGTTGTTTACTCCTGTGACAGATCTGTTGAACCAATTTGTGGTTTGCAGAGTGCTGTGCAAACTGATCTGATCTTCACTATCAGTGGATCATTCATCATTGTTTCAAACCTGTATGACTTTCTTTCTTCTACTGAACACAAAAAAAGCGAATTAGCAGGATCACCAGTCATTATAAGAATGTGCAAACCGGCTTTACTGACGAGATGCGCATGAGAATCGCATTTGATTAATTGCACAGCCCTACCAAACTTTACAGTATACCAAAACCCTGTAATAATAACACTACATGCATTATGTCCCCTGGGGGCCCCAGCTATATCTCAGTACCAGAAATTCACAGACAAATGGGGGTAGGTTCTTTTGAATTGGGGCAGTGTTCACTGGGCCCCATGTGGGGCCTCAGCCATACCTTAGCACTAGAATATCACAGAAACATTTTGGAGGTCTCTTTTGACTTGTGGCAGTGTACAGAGGCCCTGTGTGGGGCCCCCGTGCATCCAGGCATATCTGTGCACCAGCATACTGTAGAGACATGCAAAACATAGGGGAACAAATTTGCACAACGTGAAGGTGGAGAGTTTTGTAATTGATTAGGAGTCAAATATTGACAGATGTTTTTCTTCAAAATACATTTCTGAAACAAGCATGTAAAAGATATGAACATTTATTTTATCATTTAAAATGCTTGCTGCTTTTAGTTTACTTATACTTTAGATGAAGATGGTGAGATGCCAGAGTTTTTATACCAAGTAACTGAACATTCTCATTGTTTCTTTCTCCAGTTTCTCAAATGATTGAACCCCCTTGGAGTAGATTTAAGGGTTAAATCTGTGTGTGTGATTATTTTAGTTTAAAAACAGCAGAATTTGTTTTGTCCAGTTAAGTAGCACTTTCTCAGATTGTTTGAGATTTGTCATCATCCACCCAGCCTCAAGTCACTCAGAGTATTTTCATATACATGAAATTATAATCTTTTTTTGTTCATCCTTTGGTCAAATGAGCCACAGCTCTAGTGGTCCCTAGGAGCTGACACTTCAGGATTTGTTGTTACCATTTGCTGACTACAGTTAATTCATATTATCTTTACTTTTTTCTTTAATCTTCCTAGAGTCGTAACTCCACCAGTCTCTGCTCAGCGGTAGTTCAGAGGTAAGTAAAACATTTTGTAATATTTTTGAAGAAGTCTTTTATGCTCACATCAAAATACTGTGATATTGTCAAATATTACAGTTTAAAATAACTATTTTCTATTTGAATGTATTTTCAAATGTAATTTATTCCTGTGATGTCAACGCTGAATTTTTAGTAGCAATTACTCCATTCTTCACATGATTCTACAGAAATCATATTAATATGCTGAAGAACCATTAATGTTGGCTTCTTTTCCAAACAGTGTAACATTAGAAGACCAACTTGGCTATTTTGCTGAACCATGTCAACCTGCACTCAAAGGTTATTTTTAATGAATTTTCTAACACAAATTTTACCAAACAGTTTGAGTTACTTTTAGTTTACTGACATTATCAACATCTTCTGTTTGAAGAGGAGTCACCAAATGATGCAATGGATAGACCTTTATCACAGGCAGAGTGGAGAAATGTCTACCTCATGGACTTTGATCCTATCAACCCATTGTTGGTGTGTATGGTGTGTGGGGAGCAGCAGTACTCTGTGAGTGTGGACGGGGTGAAGGCTCACATTGAGGAGGTGCATCCTGATACACTATCATTGGGAGACCTTGAACATCAAGGCATTCTTGATGCCTGGGATCAACAGGTGGCCGTTCGAGAGCACTTCATCACCCACCAGCTTCAACAGCAATGCAGAGCTTCTACAGGTAACAGGGACATCTGAATTCAGTCTGGCTTAGAAAATACAAAATAATGTATTTTATGAATCATTTTTCAGAATGGAATTTAACCTGCCCGGTCAAAATTGAAGCTAAGGTCGAGGCCGAAGACTTTGAGTGAACTGATGGGTGACAGACAAGAGGAAATGCTAAAGCTTATCCTATACAATTTCACTCACTCATTTATTCATTTATATCCTTTATAACTATCTGAGCCCAAGAATGGCTGATTTTTTTGTCTTCCTTTTGTGAAACATGGGTAAATATAGGGGTACTACACTAAATGTATCATTTGTTTTGCAGTCAAGTCACCTTTATTTACAGTGCCGTGAAAAGGTTTTTGCCCCTTTCCTGTTATTTACATTTTTTGCATATTTTTCACACTTAAAAGATTCAGATCATCAAACTAATTTTAATATTACACAAAGATAATGTAAGTAACTACAAAGTCAAGTCAAGTTGAGCTTTATTGTCATTCCGCTACATGTGGGTACACACAGTGGAACGAAATGTCGTGCCTCACAGGACCACGATGCTACATGAATACAGACATACAACAATGCAGTAAAACAGTATAAACCTATACACAACTGACCTACTGTCAGATTTGACTATACATATGCTATATATAAAAGTGGTTACCTATGCATAAACTAAAAAAACACAAACTGTACAACTGTGCGAATGCCTCGCAAATACTGTACATGTGCAAAAAGAGAGACATTCAAGCAGCTGGCTGGTGAACAGTGTAAGGTGATTTGTAGTGCATGAGCATGTAAACACACATATACTATTGAGTCTTTTGTGGGATTATGTACACACAGTAGTGTGTGTGAAAGTGTCTAGTGCGAATAGAGGAGAGTGTGTTACTACAAGTTTGTACAGGCCCACTCACCTGTGTGTAGCACACTTCGAATTACACAAACGTTTTACAGTTTTTTTTCTGTGATGTGGTAAGGTTGGGGGGGGGGGTAGTCCATGTTTCAGGAGGTAGGGGTTTGTATGGGGTTTCAGAGAGGGGCGGTGTGAGTTGAGTTCAGGGCTCTCACAGCCTGGGGGAAAAGCTGTTGAGCAGTCTGGCGGAGCGGGCTCTGATGCTCCGGTACCGTCTTCCTGATGGTAGGAGCTGGAAGAGACTGTGGGAGGGATGGGTGGGGTCCTTCACGATACTATTGGCTTTACTGGAGCATCGTGCAAGGAAAATATCCAGGATGGAGGGGAGAGGGGCACCGATGATTTTTGCAGCTGTGCTGCAAAACCCACAACACTAGCTTTTCTAATCTTTTTGTATTCTTTCAATTTGTTTTCTCTTTATTTATTATACAATTAACAAAAGCAAAAAAGGCCTCTTAGCACTAGCTTGCTCTATTCTTTTTCTATTCTATCTGTTTTCTTTTTATTTATTATATAATAAAAAAACCTTGCTACGTGTATTGCGTTAAGCTAACTGTGACTTGTTATAGCACTTGCATTTCATTCCTCTTTTGTTGATTTTGATTGCTTCCATTGTCCTCATTTGTAAGTCGCTTTGGATAAATGCGTCTGTTAAATGACTAAATGTAAATTTGTTTGATTCTGAATCATTCAAGTGTGACAAATATGCAACAAAAAAAAGGAAGGGGGAAAAAACTCTTTCACACCACTGTATATAGCGAATGCAACTTTATACAGTATTCATTTTGTCAAAGCAGCTTTACAGTGTCAAACAGGAAAATAGTTTGTCAATAATGCACAATGCTCTCTTCCAATAGTGTCTGTGCAATCAGTCCCCAACTAAGCAAGCCAGAGGCGACAGTGGCAAGGACCCAAAACTCCATCGGTGACAGAAATGGAGAAAAAAAACCTTGGGAGAAACCAGGCTCAATCGTCGGCCCAGTTCTCCTCTGGCTAGATGAAAACTTGAACTACAGCTACATAAACTTTTTCTAATGTTTTAAGGATTTAAGATTCTGTTTTCTTACATTTTCTTTGTAGGTTCCATCATTCATGCAAGAGATCAATATCAAAATGTTGATTCACCCTTTTCCCACTACTGAGCCTCAGTAACTCTGGTAATTATGATAATTTAAATTCTGGTAATACTCCAAACCAAGCATTTATAGAACCTGTAAATCACTTAACAAAATAAGATCCGTCTGTAAATACGTTCTCACACAAACAACTGGCATGTAATTCTGTAATCTGAACTACTGCATTTTGAGCTTGTATTTCATTATTTCTGTACAGGTTATGCATTTTGCAATAAATTTTCTTTTGTAATTGTTGCACTGCATAATGTATATATTATTTATTTTTAATTTGCACTTTGACTTGGAAAATGTTTTTTTTTTCACTTAAGAATTTGACTTGAATAGATCATTACCTTCTCCTTCAGTTTCTAAAATCCTATAGAATCAAATGTAATTTATATCTACCATAATTTGAACTCAGTTCCTTGTAGTTAATTACTCGTTAACCTTCCAAATGATCTGAGAGTGTGGTGTTAATGTTTGGTTATACACAGACCACATATTTGACAAAGAAAAGCACAAGGATGAGAATCATCAAATATTACCGGTGTATATAGTTTAGCAAACATAAGTTTGTTAGTCTTTACAGTCTACGCCTAGAATAAGTAAAACATTTAATTCTGATTCGCTCTTCAGTCCACATCTGTTTTAGATAAAACCTTTCAAATTAAAAAAGCCTTTTGCAGTTTGTTTGCTTGTCTGTAATTTAAAATGTTAATTTTCTTAACATACAATTTAACATTATATGCACCTTTTTATGACAAAGATGCTTGCATTGATTGCATAGAGATTTGGCTAATATAGGTCTACTTTTGCTTAGAATGGTGAAACTAAAATTGTTCTGAACTACTTATCAACTTAAAATAATTATTATAATATTAGAAAATGCCCACAAAATCAAAATATTAGAGAAATGTATGTTTTATTGCACTGCCAAATCAGTTTATGGCATCATAGAGCAACTCTGCATACTGTAGACAGATCTCAACTCAAAAATAGTTGTGTAATAGACAAGACATAAATCAGTATCCGGTAACTCAATTAAATATAAGGTTCATCATATTAGATTGATGTAAAACTACCACAGTCCATCTTCATAAAACGCTCATTCATTGGCATGTCTCTCACTGTTTCACTCTTTGTGAGTGCAGCGGCTCCTCCTCGATAGTTTGTTCTGTTTCTACCTCCTGCTCAGGGGTTTGCAGTTCTCTGGGTCCAGATTCCAGACGGAACACTGTAGGGATCTGGCCTAATATGGGACAGGTCTCCTGTAGACCAGAAATCCACTGAGACAGAGTAGCCTGGTCTCCCTGACCGGCCATACACATGGCATAAACCGCCCCCTCTTCCACTGCAGGATCAAATGAACAGACATCATTGTATGTCTGGTGATATGCAAACCATTTTATTCAAAGCATGTTGACCAAGCAATACGAGTCTCACCATCATCCACATCGAAACTGAAATCATCACCCATGTCTATTTCCAGGTCGAGCTCCACTCGCTGAGGGTAGAAGAGACTCTGTTCTGGACCAATCATCTCAGGGTCAAATTCTTCCTCAACCTACAGGAGAAGATTATGTTAATACCTAATCTAGAATACAAATTAAGTCTTGATTTATTTATTAGGTATTGTTGTATTCTTTGAAGTATTACACTACTAAGTTTTGAATAATTAAGAATTTTTTTTTACTCATCCTCACCTAGACTATATTTATTTAATCAAAAATATAGTAAAACAGTAACATTGTGAATAAAGGTTATTTATTAATTTTCAGCAGATATTACTCTAGTTTTCAATGTCACACGATCCTTCAGGAATCATTCTAATGTTGACTTTCATGAAATGCCGTCATTAGCCCAATTACTGTACCTTTTCCTCAGGCAGTATAGGGTCTGCCCTGAGTAGGTAATAATGAACACAAGTCTTTCTGAGCCACAGTGGAAACGGGCCTTCGACAAACACAGGCCTGCAGGGATTGTGTTTGGCCAGAAGGAAGCGCTGGTCTGGACTTTGAATACCTGATAACAGAAAAGATAGTGTTTTGTTTTACTTAATTCATTTCACAAACAGAATCCAAAATCCATTTTTATGCCAAGAAGCATTTAAAAATGTGATGTCCAATCACTTTGTATAACGATATAGAAATCTTATGAAAACAACACAACTGTGTTTACAAACTGAGCAGTGAGTTCTTATTATTTTCTGCGTTACATATGAGATAAAGATGACACACATTTAACCAATGAATATTCCTGAAATTTCTAATTAAATGATCAGTAATGGCAAAAGCTACATACCTATAATATGGGGACGCATAACTTCTTCACCAGTCTCTGTGATGTCTGTTGACGGATACTGCAATGTGTGAAATAAAGCACATTTATCAAACTCAAAAGCCTTTATTTCCAGATACAGTAAATACACACTACCACTGAAAAGGCTGACATTAGTCAAATATATAAGATGCAAGATACACACACACATATATATATATATATATATAAAATTTAAAAATTTACATATTTCACATTTAAAATTATTTTTAAATATTATTTTATTATATAATAATATTTTATGCTTAGTAAATATAAAACAATTCTAGCAAAGTTTCCACAAAAAAAAACAGCGCAACTGTTTTCAACATCAATAATAATAAGAAATGAGCACCACATCAGCATATTAGAATAATTTCTGATGGATCATGTGACACTGAAAATACGCGTAAAGGCTGATGAAAAATCAGCTTCGCATTACAGGAAAAAATATATTAAAATAAAAAACTGTTCTTGTTTATTGTAACAATATTTCAAAATTGGAGTGTTTTACAGTATTTTTAAATCACATAAATGAAGCCTTGGGCTTGAGCATAAAATACTTTTTTCAAAAACGTAAAAAAAAACATCTTACTAACCCCAAACTTTTGTGTAGTAGCGGTTCTGCTTGTGCTTTAAATTGTAGATTCAATAGTCACCTGATAGATTGTTATTTTAGCATCCAGGTCATCTGCAATCCGGGTAAGACTGAATCGAGCGAGCTCTACCGGGTCACTGGAGAGCACACGTGGGACAGGGAAGGGGTTTGCGTGCTTGAATTTGGGAAACCAGTACATGATACGCTGGTACTTCCTCACAGGATGACTCTTTTCCCCAAAAATCTGAGCCAGTAATACCTTGGTCTCTACATTCGGCATGATACCTGGAAAAATTAAGAACACAAAGAATTGGCAAATCATTAAAGCAATGCATCAGTTTTTCTTTCTCTACTACGATAGCGCAAACAAACACACACCATAGTTCTCCATCTGCTCCAGCAGCTGCACTCCACACTCTTGCTGCCGTGGATAGTGGTTGAACATCCTCTGAATGAAGTTCCGTGGCACGAACACCTCTTTTGGAAACACATCCAGGAGTTTGTTGTAAACCGTAATGTCTCGTTCTACTCCAAATTCTGGCATCTTCTTCAGGGCAGCATAAATAAACTCCACATGGCCTCGTCGCCGAATGTCCTTCTTGTTGAAAACATCCACGACCCTGTTAAAATCAGCCTTGGTCTTTGAGTCTCTGGCAGCTCGCTCAAATACATCATCATGTGTGACTATACTTTTGTCTTTATTAAGCATCTCATCTTCAACTGTCTTGCTTGGGCGACTCGTGGAGCATACTGCACTGCAGTGGAATGGCCTCAGAAGCTTAAAACATTGGACAGAAAAACACAGGGCATCAATACAGGCACGTAGTCTATACAGCAGCATTATTCAGAGGTAAGCAGGTACCTGGCCATAGTTGTGCTGTGACCCGGGGGTTTGCAGATGTGCTCCAGCAGGTGGGATCACACGATGTACAGGTGTCCCCAAACAACGCGAAACACACCCAATACACCGGATCCGCAACAAATGACGAGGGGCATTCATGATTATGACATCACAAACCACAGCAGATGAATTACAAATGTGCTGAAATCAGCCTAGAAAGGAAACAATGGAAACAACAATATCAGAGAGTATCAATATCATTTTATGGAATAATATCTGCAATTGTTTCTACATAATTTATGCAATGAATATCTATCTGTATCTATCAGTAATTAAATAATGCAATAATCACATTAATGTTGGATATATCTATACATCCATTCTAGACTAAACATCAGTGATCTAATGCTCAATAATCACATTATTTTTTGCCTCTATCTATCAGATTCAGCAATGAGTAATTATTAGTGATAACGCTTCTATCTATCTATCTATCTATCTATGTCTGAATCTTGGAGTAATGAATAATGTAATTATTTTTACATCTTTCTTTCTATCCATCTATCTATCTATCTATCTATCTATCTATCTATGAATCAGTAATGTATAATTATTAGTGATATAATGCCTCTATCTATCTATCTATCTATCTATCTATCTATCTATCTATCTATCTATATCTAGCGTAATTGGTAAAACATAATGCAATAAGAAACTTCAGAGCAATTAGTAATTATATAATGCAATGATAATCACTTTATTTTGACATTCACTACTGAATTTTTCTAGAAATTGAATTATGCTATAAAATAAAATAATAATATGCTTAAGAGTAATGCGAAATAATTCTGTCAAGACTCACGATCACTCAATCCACTCAGATCTCATTCTGCTGTCAAGTCTCCTTCAAACACGCACCGGTTGGTTTCCTGGTGCGTCGTCTTTCAACTTCCCCCAGAAACGCTACGAAGAGCGTCACGCTCACGCTGGTTCCGGGCTGGGCGTATTATTCACAATATCAGCGCTAGATGGCAGAGAGGTATTGGATGAAAACTACAGCTGTAGCTGTCAAAGTTCTGTTTTTACTTTATCTTTAACCGGGGGTAGGGAGGGGGAATCTATACAGGAGCGACGTAGCGCGACTTATTTCATTTTCGCTTCATGCAGTTAACGTTAGAAGGGTAACGTTAACGTTAAATTAGAAATCGCACGCTCTCAATCGACTTTACACGGAGTAAATCCAGCCCGTGAGTTCTTGCACTTGCCTCATGCGCTAGAGAGACTCTGCTCATTTCCTGGATCCGTGATTTCACAGTTGCAACAACTTCTGCTATCCTCAGTGGCAGCTCCACGCGCGGCCCGCCAGCTCTCGGCAGTGCTGTTGACAGCATGGAGATATGCATTGCTCTTCTGCCAATGGGATATACTAGTTTAAAACAATATTTGATCGATCTGTAAGGAGTGTTTGACTCAGACATGGATGGATCTACGAATAGTCTCGGTGAGTTGATACATACGGTTGGTCTTTTCACTTACCATGTTTATGTTTATGAAATATATAAACGATAAACTAATGAAGTTTATTGTTGTAGAACCAACTAACTAGATGTAGCAAAACGTTTGGGCAACAACATGTCTGAGTATGAATTTGTAATTGTGCGTGTGAAACCAGTCTATTGTCTATGTGTAGTTTAGTTTACTGTCAACAGTTTTTTTTAAAGTTAAAGTATTTTGAAGTGTGTGACAACTTCAGGGTGTAACAGACAGTTACTGACACTACCAGACTAGCAAAACAAATATTCCCTAGCAAAAATAATACCAAGTTTATTGCAACATATAGTTACAGTTATTACTGCTGTATTAAAAATGGTAATTTGATATTATTTGATGATGAGAAATAATTTTAAACTGGTCTTAGCTGGTCTCCTAGCCTGGTCAGACAAACTGGTTGTTAGCTGGGAAGTCAAGCTAGCTGAAATATGCACAAAACTCCCCTAAATCCAGACAGCAGGCACTGTCTTAGGCTCAAGAGAGATCACCCATATTAATTGACCTCTGTTTTCACTTGTATTGTGTAGGAAATGTTTGTTAACCTGGTAAATATCTGGAAAAGCTGTTGTAATTTAGCACTTAGAAGATTATTCTTTTTTTTGTTAGACCTCATGAGATATTCAGCCATTTGTGCTCTACTTGATATTAAATAAACAAATAATCTATTGTTCTATACAGTTTGTTGTTTAAGTTTTAATGTAATGCAGACTTTAATGATATACCCACAACAACAACAGCTGCAGATCATCGCGTCAAAAAATCCACGTCTCGCTTCCTCTGTTGGCCTTCATAGTTAACTCATACTGTCTCTTTCCCTACTTTGAATGTTTCTGACACCCTATGGCAAACTATTTTAACAGTTATTTGTTAACACCGACTAGTACCTTAAATAAAAGTAAAGAAAAATAAAGAAAAAATATTTATTGCTGACTAGTTCCCTGTTATATACTTGTATACTATACAGGCTCTGCACCCCTTTACCTAAATTCATTACTTCAGACTTATATGCCCTCTAGAAGCTTGCGTTCTGCAAGTGAACGACGCATTACTGTACCATCCCAAAGAGGCACAAAATCACTTTCACAGACTTTTTCATTAACTGTTCCCATCTGGTGGAATGACCTGCCCAACTCAATCCGAGCAGCTGAATCCTTACCCATCTTCAAGAAACGGCTAAAAACACATCTCTTCCATCTTTATTTGACCCTATATCAATAGCATATTTATTCTCTAACTGCTAGCTTTTCTTGTAAAACTAACACTAGGTTTCTTTTTTTCTATATTCTATATACTCGTTCCTACGTGTACTGCGTTAGGCTAACCAGGACTTGTTATAGCACTTGCTTGTTGTTGCTCTTTTGTTGGTTTTGATTGCTTCTATAATGTCCTCATTTGTAAGTCGCTTCGGATAAAAGCGTCTGCTAAATGACTAAATAAAAAAATAAAACATATACTTGCTAGTAACATTTCATCCTCACTAGTTACAACTGTGCTTTTCAGTTCATATGTACTGACTAGTCAGGGTGGCTACTTTATAGTTTAATTAAACACTTTACTCGTAAGATTAAAACTACTACAATTGGAATCCATATTCAATCGCTACTAAACAAATGGAATAAATATTTAGCTATTAGTCAGGTTGAAAACTGTACAAGTAACCATTGGATTACTACTATTTTAAGCATCAGTACTAGTTTCGTAAAAATAGATACATTTTAATGAGTAAATGTTTATACTGCTTGCCATAGTGTGTTTGGTGTCTAGACAGCTTTGTTGGTTTGTTGTAGTTCGTGACATTGCTTGCAGTGTAGTTTTTCAGTGTTGAATGGGTGTCTGTAGCTGTGACACCGCGTGTGCTTTTGTTTTGTTTATGGTTTGGTTACATGCTGTGCCAGTGGAGAACAGTAAATGACATGCAGGAAGCCCTCTGGCATCATGCTTTTACCACAGATGCTCAATCTCTCCCAGCTTGTCTTTCTGTGATGGGCTCTCTGTCTGTCTCAAGAGCCTCAAAGTCTGCGTCATGCCAGAAGAGATGATTGCCAGAGATATCAGATAATTGGTGCAACTGCAATAATTGGCAAGTTTTCCTCAGGGCGAAAAATGTGCTTTAAAAGTCTGTTACTGTGGAAGTGGTTTGTAACTGCATAGATTTTAGGTTTAAAATTTTAGATGAGGTGCAAGCAAGGATCTTGAATCCGATTATTAAAGAATTAATTTAGATTTACACAGTAATCATCGTGCTTTGTCGTGCTTCCTGAAACTTTGATATGTAAATGTAAATAGCTTTTGCATAAGCTTCCAATTCAATTTCATTTATTTGACCTTGATGGCATTTTGAAACTCCTACATACACTAAAAAAAATGCTGTAGAACCCATTTTTACTCAGAAATTGCTAGTAAATTTTACAAAGAAACGCATTGAATTAAAGGTAACACACACAATGAAGCTCAGATTATTTGTAACATACACAATTATACAGAGTATAACCAGCAGTGAAATATGTTCTCTGCATTTAACCCATCCAAGTGCACACACACTTGGAGCAGTGGGCAGCCGACACTGCGGCGCCCGGGAGCAGTTGGGGGTTCAACTCACCTCAGTCTCACATTGTTCCTGTTTCGGATTACTTATAAACTTTGATGCACTCCAATAGCTGTTGTTTCGTTTAAAATTTCGATTTTTACAATGTAGATTGTGTACAGAATTTGACTGAAGTCTGGAAGATGTCAAACGCATGAGTGATTCTTTCTCGCTATGAATTTCTCACTACTCTTTCTCGTCTTTATGAATGTTTAGTGCTTAAGTCTCTGCCATGTTTTGAGAGGCATAACAATGTTTCCTTCAAACTCACTTGACTTCATAACACTAACCGATCAGAATCGGTTTGGACGGGAAATGTCGTATGGAAAATTTGGATGGCCTCCGTCTAATTTGTTTCTGTTTATTGTGTATAGTCAAATACACATAACTGACAAATTTGTTTGGAGAAACAATAGAAAGCCTCTCCCAGCTAGTTAATATTTCTTTCTTCTACAAATAAACTTTGAAGGAGTTTGTATCAAGCTTTCTCTTGGTTTTTGTCTCATGGTGGGAGGTGAGAATGTGTTTGTGAGTAAGAATGAAGATGCAGGGGCGGACAGTGCCGTACAGGAAGTTCCACCGTAGCCATGAGCGGTGCGACGCAACACTGACAGGAAAGAGAGCAGTGAGAGGTGGGCGAACAGAAGTGGAGAAGTACCACACAGGGCTTATGATACTTTCATTTATTATATCATGGCTCAAAGTGAAAAATTCTAATATTAGGTTTTGATTAATATTAGAATTTGTGCAAGGCCAGATTTATCCCAAGGTTAGGAAACTGTTTTGCATAATCAGTGATTGGCAGTGGATACCAAATGCTTCACAGACTTGGTTCAGATTACTGTTTTGCATGGAGCATATGGTTTTGTAAACCACGGTTGAGATGCAGTCGCTCATCGGTGATTCGTTTATTTTAGTGTTTTATTTATTTGAACATCTTTATTTTATTTGGGCTTGCACTTTTGCTTGGGGATCATAATTACTCCAAGCTGTCTGACTTTGTTCTGCATTGTTTTTTAAAGTGTGATTTTTTTTTTTATATATATATATGTTTTAGACAGGAAAACAGTTCAGTATCTCATGATGTAATGCACTTAAACTGGCCTGCCTTTGTGCCACAATAAACCAGAATCTTTCTTGGCTTATTGTTGGATATGACTGACAATTATATGCAAAATTACACATTAAAAATCTACACAATGAGGTTATGTAACAAACAAAATTAAGTTACAGTATGTGTAGCATTGCATATTGTTTCTCATACTATTTTAAGTGGTGCAGTAAGCAATATACTAGTACTCTATTCTAAACATTCCCACTGTTCAAGGGTCTTAGGTAAGATTGTCTTTAATTAGGTTGCAAATTCACTGGCTTAAAGCAGTTTAATTCTGGAATTGAACTTTTTTTTGCATTGCCATAAATTCATGTTGTAATGTCTATATTTACTGAATGGTTGTGAAATAAGATATGAGATATTTATATGATGTTTCTTTTGTGCAAACAAGACTTTTTTGTTGTTTAGAATGGCTTGATAAACACATTTTTGCATATGGGTTGCATTAACGAGAATGTGAGAGCAGAAAATGTTGGGAAACGAAAGGGGAGAAAGGGAATGTAATTTGGCACATGGGTTGGCTCTGACGTTTAAAGAAACCATGCAGGCCAAATCCAGATTGGATTCTCTTTTATTTTTGAGTTTACAAACCTGATGTTGTGCCTGCATCTCTGCAGTTCTTTTCCTCTGTCACTTTCTCTCTCATATCAACGTGAATCTAAGTGTGCTCAATGTTCCCAGTGTTTGCGGCAAAATAAGTCCTCTTTGTTTATAAAGTTTTACAGACTGTATGCTTCTCTGGTCCTGCAAGTCTCACTGGACTCATTTCACTGGTCTCAAGCTCCACCTATCTGAAGATTTTCAGCTGAGATACAGGATGTAGACACTGATGTCTCTCACATTCATTAAATATATAAAGGGTTTGTCTTGTGCAAGTGTCAGGATTATTATTTGTTTACTTATTTGTTTTAGTTCATTGCTAATGCAACATTTCACATTTTCTAATGAAGTTTTTCATCGAATATTTCAATTTTATTTCATTTCAGCTTTATTTCAATAGTTTCATTTTAATCGTTTTAGTTTAGAAAAACTGGCAAATGTGAGTGAGAGATCTGTCAAACATCCTTCCTCACCTACAAGACTCGTTTGCCATCTTTCGAGTGCAGAGAGAAAGCAACAACTATAAATGAAAATAAAAAACCTTGGGAAGAAAAATAAAAAACCCCAGATGAACACAAACCACTAATTGTTTCCTCATGTGCACTGGAGTGCAGTTTGGCTGCTCAAATCACTGCCTGAGAGATGTGGCTCCGAGCACAACCGACAGACCTTTATGAAACTCTTAAAAATAAACTGGCTTGGTGTTAATGAAACTGACCAATCTTTTGGCCAGCATGTTAAGACTGCTGCAGTTTTAGAAGCCAGAAGCATGAGGAAAATCATTGTCCTCATGCTTCTGGATTCTAAAACTACAATACTCCAAATTCATGGAGGCCAATTAAAGTCTTTTTTAGTGTCTGTTACTATCCATGCCGTTCTCGCCCACTCTTTTCTCAAATGGCAGACAGACTGTGCCACATAATTGTGGCCTTGTTAGTGCCAGCATTACCAGCCCACTGTATTTTTGGGGCATTTCTGTGTACATGCTGGCTTGATTTTAATAGGTGCAATCAAAAAAACAAACCCTTATAATTTATTTTATGGTTGCTTCTTGACCATAGCAGCAAGGCATTTAGTACTTGGAGGACTACTGTTGGATAGTCGTGCAGCATTTTACATAAACGCAACCAAGTTAAAACTGTTTTTGCTGTTGAAATACAGACATTTATGTCACATCTAAGCCTTTTTGGTTCGCAAACTGGATTTATTAGGGTTGCATGCTAAGGCACGCATGACTTTTACTATTGCTCATACTTGGAGTTTGTGATTTGACCAAACCCCAAGTATTACACTTGGGCTGAACTCGCACCGTTTATGATATGGAGATATATGAAACATCAAATCGGGGCCGCTTGTTGTGAGCTGTTATTTTCTGAGCTTTCAAACTTGATTTTTCTCATGGTGGATGATAAAAGGGGTTAAAAAAATCCCATAAACTGACATTGAAAGAGGGACTAAAGCCATATCTTAGAAGCAGAATATCATATATATAAAGTTAAGGCTGCTCAAAATTCTGTGTGAGGATGTAATGCCGCATAAAAGCCAGATTAAATTGTCTGCTTTGATACTAAGGGCTAAAATGGGTCAATGTATACAGTTGTGCATATATGCCACCTCTAAGCAGCATTAAACAGTTTGTGTGAAGACACTAAATACCTCTTCAGAAGTGTCTCTGTGCCATCCTTGCTGTGTAAATTCAGCAATAGACATTTGGAATGGGATCTTCTGACTTGGGCCAGTAAGTAACCACCCAGCAGAATACCATAATAACCGCATTAACATCTAAGAACCACTCTGAACACCTTAGAAACATCACATTATCATCGCGTTCTGTTCTGTCATGTACCGTTCCTCCACACTCTTAAAATAGGTTCTAAAAGGGGGTTGTAGCAATGCAAGAGAAGAACCATTGGGTTCCCCAAAGAACCATTCAGTGAACAGTTAAAATAAACTTATTTTTTTCTTTGTGTGAAGAATGTTTCAATAATCTAAAGAATATTTTGTGCATTGAAAAGATTCCTTGGATTAAAGGTTCTTAGTGGAACCCTTGATGCCGATAAAGAACCTTTATTTTCAAGAGTGTAGAAGTAGTTATGAAGAGTCACACCAATCCGAATGAGTGGGAACTTCACAGATCAAAGGGATTACTGTATTTGGTTAATGTGGAAAGATTTAATTCTTGAGACATCTGTCTCTCATTATTAACCATTTGGTAATTCTCATTCAAACAGGTGTTTAGAGTATATGGTTAGTTACAAATTTGGATCTGTAAATGATGGGCATCTGAATTGGATCTGTACAATTTCCACATGCTGCTAGACTGAAGCACTTACCATGCAAAAATAGAGCACTTCTTTGTTCCTTTCTTTTGATAGCTGTCCAAACCAGTCGGGTCATATTGTGTTACACTGCAATTCGCTGTACTGACAAACAAAGTACTTGGCAGCTCAGACCTTTTGTATGGTGACTGCATTGAATCTACAATAGGTGGTTTTAATGTTGGAATCTTAGGCCAGACCGCACATGTAAGTGATGATAATTATTTCTGTTCTCATATTACAGTAACGAGAACTGCATGTTGCAGAAAACACTGTTAACACATTTTTTACTTTTTTATTTTTTGAAGCAACACAATACTGTAGTTAACTAAGCGCCCATTGTTTGAAAACAAAAAGTAAACATCATTCAGGCTTGATTTAAGTTACATGTAGGCACACAAGTAGCAATTAAAATGTGTCTGAAGTTGTACAGTTTCACCAGTTCCATTTTGTGTGATTAGTTGTACTGTAAATCCTATCCTTTTTATTATATTTTGTATACTGTAAAAAGTGATAAGTTGACTTAACTTAAAAAAATGGAGGAAACCCTTTGCCTTAAAATTATTAAGTAAATAAATAGTATTAAACAAAATAATAATTTAAGTGAAATGTCATGTATTACAGTGTACATTGTGTTAGATTTTCTATATAACATTCACAATATAACACTATTTATAATATCATACATGTTAATTTTTATAATTTTATTTCTGGTTTATGTAAACTTTCAGGTTTTATTTCTAATTCATGTTCATTTCTAATGAGGTTAATTTTATTCTATGTATGGAGAGTTGTAAAAACGTTTCACTGCATGTTGACCAACAGAACTTCATTATGATCAAGTTTGTACTAGTTAAGTCTCTGGCTTTATTGTGTTTATTTATTCTTGTCAGATAAATGAAATGCTAGTTATATAGCTCACCTATAAAACATTCAGTAATTTATTATTGTTATTAAAGGAAATACTCTGTGTTCAAAAACAGATTTGATGTCAGCATGGAATGATATGATGATATCTTGCCGGATCTGCATTACTATTATCCCTATTGCGGTATTTTAAAAATTGATATCATAAGAAAAATAAACACTGATATTCGGTATGAACCGGTATACCGCCCAGCACTATACAGTAGATCTGTTGCCACATCCTAGTTCATTTGTCTGTGTTGATCTGTTGGAAATCTATTGAAATGTCAGACTAAATGGGCTTTGCTGCCCTGCAGTTGTTAATCCCTTTGTAATGTCAAATCTTCTAGAAAAGTGCGGACTAGCCCTACCCAAAATGAAGTTATACAGGTTTGAAACCATGTAGGAGTGAGTAAATAATAACATAATTGTAATTTTGTGGTGGTGAACTATCCCTTTTAGGTAGATAATGTTTTTTGTCCGCAGATGTGACTCATCGCCATCTGCATTCATAAATGAAAATGATTTAATAAAAACAGGGCTGTCATTCAGATGATTTGTAGCATTCGTAGTGCATCATGCGTCTCAGGTTCTTTTTCTAGATTCACTATTAGTCCATATTTGTGGCTGCTGTGCACTCACAGTGCTTTGGCCCTGTTTAAATCTGTTTGGTGTATTTGTGGCTTTGGCCTCTGGTTGGTCTTGTGAAACTGAAAAACATGTTAGCTGGAAGAGAGCGTCTCATATCTTCAATGAGCCCATTGTGGGAAGAAAGCAGAGGAGTCACGGTCCTCATCCAGAGACATTGAATAGCCCTGTTTATGAGAAAAAGAGAAAGCTAAGGTTTAGGCTTCATTTTGTCCCTCTCTAAAAGAGCACAAAATACCTCAACTTGTGGTTCAGGAAGTCTGGACCTTTGGTTATGCGCACTTCCTGTTGTATTTCAAAGAACTTGTGGCAATCATTTGCAACAGCTTGGCATGAATAAAGTAGGTCATGCCTCACCTTGCTTTGTTAGAGCTAAATTAATATCTGAAATCTAGTTATCATGTCAGACTGTAATTTTGTTTAATGATCAAAAGAACGTCATTGATTTGGAACCACACAGAAAATCCTTTGCATTTGTCCCTGTTTGTAAAACATAATAACAGTACACTGCACTTATGACGAAAGGCAATGCACCAGAATAAACTTTAAAATAACATACAATAGTTTTATGTTCAAATAAAACTAATGTGATAAAATGTCAGTACTATTTACTATTGCACAGCGCATGCAAATATAACAGAATGTAACCATCCATAAAAATACTGAGAAATTAAATCACAGGATTTGATAATGATAAATTGCATTATCAATTCCTGTGATTGAATTTCTCAGTTTATTTAGAAAAGTTTAAACAAATGTAAACAATTTTACTCAAATAAGTTTTTATGCAGATTAATAAGCTTTTCATTTCTACCTTTAAACCTCCTGCAATGTCTTGCCCCATTGACTTCTGTTGCAAGTGCATTACTGTAATTATCATTTTTGCTTGATTAAATACAGACTGAGAAGAAACCAAAAATAATTTTCTGTGGTATTCAATAAAATGCCTTGGATGCTGTCAATGGGGTTTAAACTGCATTGAAGCTGCAACATCCTTTTAAGACACATCTTGACACCTTTGAACAAAGCATTCAAGCCCCAAAGCGTTGTCTAGACAGTAGTCCAAGGCCAATTGTGGTTTCTGTAGCTCAGTTCTGTGTAATTTGGGCAGTAAAGGGTTATCATTTGAAGAGGAAACGCTTCTGGCTTGAAAAAAATCTTGCGGCAGAAATAGATTAGTCAATAATTCCAGGTGATCAAAGCAAAATGAAATAGGTGTGTTGGGGTGAGGCCGGTGTGTGACTGAGAAGTCTGCCATTTATTTATGTTTTCACAGCTTAACCTTATTTTATTGCCGTTTCATCTCATTGGCAGATTTTCTGACATGCACTTAGATAGTTGTCCCCATATGTTTTTTATTGACCAATGCTGATATATTGTGTTATAAAATTACACAAAAAGGTATTTTTTGAAAGTGACGTGACATACGACCAAGTGTGGTGACCCATACTTGGAATTCGTGCTCTGCATTTAACCCATCCAAGATGCACACACACACAGCCGTGAACACACACACCGTGAACACACACCGGGAGCAGTGGGCAGCCATTTATGCTGCGGTGCCCGGGGAGCAGTTGGGGGATCGATGCCTTGCTCAAGGGCACCTCAGTCATGGTATCGAAGGTGGAGAGAGTGCTGTAAATTCACTCCCCCCACCTACAATTCCTGCCAGACCGAGACTCGAACTCGCAACCTTTCGATTAGGAGTCCGACTCTCTAACCATTAGGCCACGACTTCCCCCTTATTCCAAGGAATTAATGAGGAAAACTTTAAAACCTGAAAACTAGGTTAAAATAACTTTTCAGCCTTGCAGATATATATGCTAAAAGATCATTTTGTCAACAAATGCCCTCACAGCTGTTACAAGTGGGCTCAAAACTAAAACCATTGGTTAAAAAATTTGAGTTTTTAAAATTACTGCTTTTTTTATCAAATTATGATACGTGATGTGTAGTTAGTTAAGGAACTTTTAATGTTGCATATAGATGTGCCCATGTGTGTTTTGTTTTGTGTGGCCTATTGTAACTAAGAGAATAGACCTTTATCCCTTTGTAAAAACAGCAAACACATGCCATGTATTCAGTAGATGCCTAGAGGACAGCACCTTCAGTCTGTAACCGTTGCACTTAAGACTCTTAACGGCACTCATGCAGTTTCTATTACATTCCAAGATTTAAGGCATCAAGAAGCTGTATCCTATTTTTTTTAAGTGAAGCTTTTTAAAGTTATAAGGAGTTAACATTTAACCATAACGTAAACACTTATCAACATAACATTCTGCATAGAGAAAACTAATCCTTGTCCAAGACATTTTTTTGTGTGTGATCTTTATATTTAAATTGATGTTTTCTAGATGACGTGTCTGCAGAAAGCAGCACAGAGTTTCCTGACAGGCTATCTTTAATGGAGGTGCGCCTCCAAGCACAGGAAGATGAAATAACGCTACTGAAGTCCTCATTGGCCGACGCCCTGCGTAAACTCCACCTCCATAACCAACAGATACCCCTGCTTAAACAGCAGCTGATTGCTGGTAAGAGGTTTGTTAAAGGAATAGTTTATTTCAGTGTGCTACTATAAAGATATTGCCACAGGTTTATTGGTATTTTAAATGTATTGCAGCAGATTTTATTTCATTGTTTTTCCTGATTTGAAATTATTCCGGTAGAAACTTTGCTTATGTAAATGTATGTGTGTACAGTGAACCCTGGTGCAGCCCGAGTGTTAAATCAGTCCTGTTATGTGGATGGATTCTCTAAACCTTGCAGACTGTCTACAAGCTCTCTTGATGGATTTCACCACACATCCAACAGGTATACAGAGGATTCTGGGATTTGCTTTAATCATTATTTTAAAAGGTAACACAGCAATTTCTTGTGTTAGTACATTATTTGTGGAGTTATAGTACGAGGTTGGTTAACAGAAAACACAAATTCAGCTCATAGTCACAGTTGTTTATCACAATATCTGTCATCCACTAAAGAAATTCAGTTACGTTTTGATGATATGCTTGATTCTGAGAAGAAAAGCTCTGTGGAAATCACTCTGGCCGCCCACACGTTTATTACAAAGAAGCAGAGTAACATTCCTTGGCAAACTGCTCGTTTGGGACATTCTGAACAGCATCCAGGGAAAAGGAGAAAACTGAGAAAACTCTGTTATTTGGGTTTGTTATAATTTTGATATTACTTTAATGAGATTTTCTAATGTAAATTACAGTTCTTCTTTTAGGTTTACTGCAGGTCTGCATTATTGTATTCTGGTTTAAGAAGTTGGGCTGGTAACTGAAAGGTTGTAGGTTTAAACCCTGCAATGACTGAACCTTGAATTATCACCACTGTGCCATTGAGCAAGGCATTCCAGGTTCCAGTAGCATTGGCAAGTGACAAAAAGTAATGAAAGGAATAGTTAATTAATAAATTAAAGTTGCGTCATCATTTACTCATCCTCATGTCGTTCCAAACCATATGCCTCTTCTGCTGAACACAAATAAATATATTCAAAAGAACATTAAGAACATCTAGAAGAGCTCAAATCACCAAAAACAAATAGCACTATAAACCAGTGGTTCTTAGACACGGGCCGGGGCCATAGATTGACTTTTGTTTTTATTGAAGTACATACAGTTCTTGAAACTTCTAGAATCCTAACATGAATCATGTTTAATGTAATACATTAGTACTCCCAGTTTTTATTAATACAATTTGAAACCAAGCAGCTTTGTCATAATTACAACAGAAATGCTGAAAATATCTTAGAATGCAGTGTATGGGCAGGTCTTCAAATGTTGTATCAGACAACTGGGTCAACAAGTAAAAAAAAAAAAAAAAACAACACACTGCTTTGAACATATCATTAAAATAATCCATTTGCCTTTTTAGATCTTTTGAAATCATATGATAGCTTTATATGAAAAAAAAACAGACTAAAACGTAAGCTGCATTCAGAAATAATGCTTTAAATGTCTTTGGTTTCTACATTTCTCTCTGATTGGTACATTGGTTCTCTGAATGAGAATTAAGACTTTTTTTCAGGACATTTCTTCTATTTTTCATACAATGCTATCATATGGCTTTAGACAAACTTGGCATGTAGTGTCCAAGTTGCATGGACTACCTTCCTGATGCTTTTTTTTACAGCCCCAAAAAACATTTTGGATATTATGCAATATCTGTGTTTGTGTTCCATGGAAAGAAAGTCATAGATGTTTGGAATAAGTAAATGATGACAGAAATATTGTTTTTGGGTTGTTCATTCACTTTAACCAACAAGCAGCATTTTGAGACATTCTTCATCTCAAACATTGTGTTTTATTTGTGTATCTATAGCCATGTCTCAAACACCGCTGAAAACGGTGAGGGCGGGGCTAAAACCATTTCCAGCCACAAACCGAGCACTAGCGACAGGTACACTCAGACCGAACCGCAGATCCCAAATCACGAGACTGTCCCGCTGGTCCTGACACAGGCCGTCCAGAGTCTCTCGCTGGAGGATGCATTACCAGAAAGCGTCCCGTTCACTGATGAAACCCCGATCGAGCTCCACAGAGAGGCTGAAGATGCAGAAGAAGTCGAGAGGGGGAAGGACCAAACCTGGAGCTCCATCGTAGAAGAAGCCATCCAGCCCACCACAATCAGAACCCTTCAGAAACAACAGAGCAAAGGCAGCGAGGACAGCCAGGGTTCATGCCCTCAAACCCCAACATCCTCCTCGCCCGCACCTCCAAAAGAGCCGACACCCAGCCCACACGGAGGCCCACTCTCCCTCATTCGCGAGGCAGAGAAAACGCTGTGCGTTGACCGCTAAAAGTGGAATCAAGCATTGGCTGGCTGCTTGAATTCACTGCTTCTGGTTTTGGTGTTAATCCTAACATTATTGCTTATGTTGCTGCACAAACCAAAGTTACAGCCTTGTTGGGCCAGTTTTGGCTCCCAGATTGAGCTATATTTACACAGAAGCGTGAGTGGATAGTCGAGGAATCAATGGGAGTATGTCATTTAGGTCAGCCCTGATTTTACTTGAGGTTGTAGCATCAGTTTTAGTATGAAACTCGTTACTTGTTTGACTTGGGACACATTGCCAGTGGATAAACACATTAAAGTAGAATCACAGATTAATGTTATGAGAATTCTTGTTTATTTAAACTTTAGTAACATTTTACAAATATTTTTAAAATGCATAACTTTTTAACCGATCTTTAGATTTATGCACTTGGCAGGCGTTTCCAAAGCGACTTACATTGCATTCAAGTTATACATTTGATCAATTCTTGCATTACCTAGCAATCCCATGACCTTTGCATTTCTAGCGCCATGATCTAGGCCTACTGTTTGAGCTACAGCAACGTATCTGTCCTTAAGTAATACCAGAGACAGACGTTTGTGTCCCTAAGGGCACTATGACTGAATTGATGTGCTTCTGGCATTCATTCATGTACCAACAGAGGTTTACATTTGTTTTTGGATCTAGTTAATGCTTTGCCTTTGGAAACCTAGTGTGATTTATTGGGGCAGATTTCAGAGTTCTGTAGATTGTAGCTTTGAGTTTTTAGTAGGAAAAAGGAAAGACAGCTGACACCAAGTGTTTGTTCAGTTGCAGTGTTGATTTAGATCGGTATGCATGTCCGTTACCACAGTTGCGAAAATAATACAGCATTCTGCAGTAAATGTAGCAATAATATTGTCATTGAGACCCGTTCAGGTGAATATGGGACATACGAGATCACTGCTAAAGCCAAAAAGCTGTCATTGTGACAGGAATGTCGAAATGCTTAAGTAAATATGTCAAAACAGCTCCTGGGAATCTTGTCTGTAACATGGTTTTGCAGAAAAACAAAAGCTCATGATTGAGGCATTGAAATCATACTAACCCATCATATCATCTCACTTAATCTCCTAAACGAAGGAAATCTCTTGATTCATTGACTGATTTATCTGCATGCATGCTTTGGGTGGTCTTCCGTGTAAATGCCTTCTTGGTTCCCACAAATGTAATGTTAAGTCTCGCTTCATGTAAACAGTGCTTTACAGATAATTATGCCTCATCCTTTCCTGGTATCCTTGCATGGACGTCGAGCAAAAGGGTTATCGGGTTTACAATGTTATGTGGGTGCTAGAATGCTACGGCAGATTGTTTTGCAACAGAGCACCAGGCAAAACTAGACTATGCTTGCATAGTTAAACATTCATGCCCTGTTTAGTTTCAGCGTATGAGTGAAGCAGTCAAAGCGTGACCGAGAATGTAGGAAAATATGCATTTAAGAATGTGATGTACAGTGTAGAATCCCTACTCATAATTAATTACTAATTCATGATAAAGACACCGAACAAGATAATGCAAGATTGTTTACAAAGAGTTAAAAATGACCTATAGTGGCCCCTAAGCTTCTTAACGTCCAAGACTATTCCAGATGGTGGTCTGTAACTTGTCACTCTTCTGCTGGATTAGCACTGAATGAAAACAAATGTGCAGTTTTAATAACATTCCATGCAGACAATCTCTGAAACTAACAGCGTACCATGAACCATGTAGCACGATTTGAATGTTAAATGCATGAAAGTTCCATCATGCACTGATTAAGTGGACATTGACCATATGTTACATTCAAAACAAAGTTAGGAAACACATAGTTTACCTTGTTCAGACTTGTTTTCTGCCGTAAGGTGCTCTAAATTCATCTTGAATTTGGCTTTATTGTTTTAACGATATTGATATAAGATTTTTGTTTTATATCTGTGATATGTAAACATATTTTTGTATGTGCATTCAGCCAAAATTTAGCTTTTATTTATCAAAGTAAATAGTCAATTATAAATGTATAAATAAAAAGTGATTCTGTTTCACATAAATGAAATATCTTATGTATTTCCTATTCATCTTAGAAATTCTTCGAAAAAAACATTTTCCACAAAAATGTTAAGCAGCACATATTTTGAAAATACAGCTTCGCCATCACAGAAATAAATTGCACTTCAAAATATTTTCTAATATAAAACAGTTGCTTTAAAGTTTAAAAATGTTTCATAACATCGTATATTTTCATAACATAACAGATGATCTTTTTATCATTTTTGATCAAATAAATGCAGCCTTTGTGAGCATTATAGACCTCTTTCAAAAATATGAAAAATCTTACTTTTATACTGTAAATTACTTAAGACAAAAATGTAATTAGATAAAAATTATTAAATTAACTATTATTTAATTAATTATTTTTGCATTATCAATTTACTAGACGTTTTTTCAAATATTGTCTAATTTAAGTCAAATATTGTGTGAGCAGCGTGGGTAGTGTACTAGTGAAACGCTGATTTCAGCTGCCGTGTAAAATGTGCCATATAAAGTGTGACAGGATTCAGCTTTATTTAAGAGTGGACAGCCCCCTTCATCAGCTGAGTTTCACTTCTCTGTCTTTAACCACAATATCATCATTGATCACATGACCACAGATATTTCCTGTTTCATGTAGCTTTTATTGGATGCCTCTTAGGGTATTCAGAAGAACAGGAAATGGGGTGTGCTAAAGGAAACAATCCCTCAGTGAGCACAGACTCATACTCCCTCACACATAAGTTCAAATTCATTGTAACTCAAACAATTGCATTAACTCACTGATATCTGATTAACTTGCATGGTTTTGTCTGCATGATTGTGGGTGATTGTGGGTTGTGGGTTTGGTAATCTGGGTGCATTTGCATGCTGCACATGTCTAAACTTGATGGGACACTTAAATGGAAACATGCTAAGCACGTTCTGTCAGTTCTGTTACTGCATGTTAGCATGCTCATATCTGCATTGATGACTGCTTGCATGAGCTCTGTGCTTCTGATTTGAATGCCACATGCAGTGACTGACTAATGTCTCTTCTTGAGATCAGGGTGAGGAGGAACAGTGAGAAAAGCAGAGACTCCCAAGAAAAGTCCAAACAGCGTCTTTCTAAGAAAGCGGCCTCCTCTACAAACTTACTCACACGATCTCCAAGTCTGGAGAGGTGAGAGACATTTTTTTCTGTTCAAGCATTGTGCTTCCACATAATGGAACGTTTCAGAGTAAATGAATAATTTAAGCTCTATCAGCACGATCTATGAGACGCTGTCCGTTTCCGCAGAAACTCTGCATGACTCATCCCTCCGTTTATAGAAACAACATACATGTAATATGGATGTCTATGGGGCAAGTGCACAAAGGGTTTACAATGATTCTTTAATAAAATAATGTGTTTTTGAGTCGTAAAGTTTTCTAAATCATCATTATCTACTCTATGTAAACAACACTTTGTATATAGTTGTTATGTCCATCCTTGTTTGGGTAATGGGTATCATGCGAAAAGTTACCTGGTTAACCAGGTTTTTATCAGTTGGCCTATTAAAGAAAGGTGTGCTACCCATCAGGCAATATGTAAACCACCTAGTATTTCCATTGTGCTTAATTTTTTATTTATTTAAGTGGGATGAGTGAAAATTATTTGGTGATAATCGACAGAGTGCCACAGATGGTCATGACAGAGATTAAAGGAAATAGTTCACCCAAAAATAAAAAAATTGCTGAAAATGTACTCATCCCTCAGGCCATCCACGATGTAGATGAGTTTGTTGCTTCATCTGGAACAGATTTGGAGAAATTTAGCAGTACATCACTTGCTAACCAATTCCTCTGCAGAATGAGAGCACAAACAGCTTTCAGCTAAAACACAAGACCTCTGTCCATGATATCACTTTCTCGGCTGGCCTGTTTGGACTCTTATTCAGGCGGCACCCATTCACTGCAGAGTATTCATTGGTGAGCAAGTCATGTAACTTTTCAAAATTTTCTCCAAATCTGTTCTGATGAAGCAACAAACTCATCTACATGTCCTTAAGTTGAGTAAATTTTCAGCAAACGGTCCTAAACTACATCTCAGGTGGCATGAGGGTGAGTATATTTCCAGCTAAATTTCTTTTTTGGGTGAACTATTCCTTTAAGTTATATTTAATCTTTGAGTGCGTTTCATGGGAATCTTTTTATCATGGAATTTCTGGCAAAATGGGTCTTAAATATATCTTATTCTCTTTTCAATTTTATTACTCAAGTATGATTTTCAACATGGAAATAGTCGATTAAAAAAACATTTAAAACATTTAATTTAGTTTTAAAATGTGTACTGAGCGGATGATGCAGTACATCACTTGCTATATATTGCCATGTTAATATAGAATTTCTGTGTCAATCACTAATGAATTGATGTGTTTGTCTCCACAGCCGGGCAAAAGACCTCATCTCTAGTACAGGTAATAAGGCATCTCTCATCTCTCCTTTTTCTTCATTCTTTTTTTAAGCATTTCCAAACAGCATTGATCTTAACAGCCTAGCTTTGTCATAATTCAGATTTGCATAAGCCTGTGTTTCATCATTTTTTGACTTCAGTTTCCAAGGAACCGTTTATATAGAAGTAGTCAGTTACGTATGCTCCTTTCTATTCTCATCTCTTGTGGTGTGCTTGATCACTGGAGAAGCTGTCATGTGTTATGAATATAAGACTTTTAACCCTTCAGTCACCATGTAGCTTTTGTCTTTTCATATTCTTACCATCAGCATTGGCTGGTTTTATTTTTTTTATAAAAATGATTTTCTATGCTGACTGTTGTTGGCACACAAAAGCAAAGCACACTATCAGCAAGCTAAACACTCTGAAAAATTATTTTAATCTCTCTTTTTTTTTTTGCAAAATCGTTACACCAGAAATGATTGAACTAACTAGTCAACCCTTAATAATCCCAGCCCATCCAATATTGTTTTAAACGGTTTCTGTGTTTATATACACTACCGTTCAAAATATTTTTGCACGTTTTTAAAAGAAGACTCTTACACTCACCAAGGCTGCATTTATTTGATCAAAAATGCAGTAAAAACAGTAACATTATGTAATATTATTACAATTTTAAATAACTTTTTTTACTTGAATATATTTAAAAATGTAATTTATTTCAGTGATGCACAGCTGAATTTTCAGCAGCAGTACTCCAGTCTTCGGTGTCACATGATCCTTCAGAAATCGTTCTAATATGCTGATTTGCTGCTCTATAAAAATGTCTTATTATTATTAATGTTGTAATCAGTTGTGCTGCTTAATATTTTTGTGCAAAACCGTGACAGTTTTTTCAGGATTATTTTATTAATAGAAGAAAAGAACAGCATTTATTTGAAATAGAAGTCCTCTGTAACATTATAAATGTATTTACAGTCACTTTTGATCAATTGAATGCATCCTTGCTCAATAAAAGTATTGATTTCTTTACAAAAAACAACTAAATCTTACAGACCCCAGTCTATCTATCCACAGACCCCTTTCAGTATCTTCATGGACTGAATTTTGAAAACCCAATTCATAACGGAATAAAAATAGATTAGAGAGCAGATTCTGTCTAAATGCTTCGAGGTCCAGTGAGGTCACTGTCATATAAACATTTATGAGCATGCACTACTCAGCACAGCCGACTTTTAATTACTGTAACAAGCCATTAGTGGCCTTATGTCTAGTCGTTATATATTTATTTGTTTGTTTATTCATTATGCATGTGCAGGTGCTGGTTTCCTTCAGCAGTGAGACACAGGAGAGCTTGTGCTCACGCTGGAAACTTACTCTCGCTGGTTATGCAACCGCACTACTCTAGTTTTCTGTCCAGGATGATGGATGTGTTTCCCTTTCCCTGCGTGCCAGATATTCACATTACCTTTCATTCATTTCACACTTCATGTGTGTGCGTGTGGCGTTTTAATTATTTATTCACCTGCATTTAACGGCTGGGAAAAGTAAATGAGGGGATTTATTTGAAATATCATGACTGCGCTCAACATCAAACATATGTTGTTTTTCCTTCGGGGATGAAACTGACACATTTATGGAATGTTGTTTTGGCATAACCTGGGCGACATCCATCTGATAACATTGGCATAAGGGTCCTTCTGGAGTCGTATATGGTTTCATCCCAAAACCATATGATGCTTCTGAGGAATATGAGATACTCCCACTTTCTCTCGTATCAAAACAACCCATATTATATAAAAAATATCTTCGAAGGTCAGTGATGTTGTGACGCAGACTGTGATTATTAGTTTCTGGCTGTTGTTTTTATTGTCATTAAATTGCAGTAGACTCACAGATTGACTTGCTTGCCTCGTTGCTTTTAAAAAGCCCTGTTAAAAACAGAGTTTCCCCCCTCAGTGCAGACCAGAGCCAGGTCCAGACAGCGACAGCGATGAGTCAGAGAGGTTCTCAGTGGAGCTCCCTGTAGAGTCCGTTGGAGCGCAGTTGGGCTGCAGGAATTCCTGATGTGTTTTGCAGCTGCAGAGATAATGTTTGCTTGCGTTTTCTCTTTTAACAGGATCTCAGGGGTCCAGGAGAGGAACTCAGAGTAGGTTTCAATCATGGTTCTAAGTAATTGGTGCCTAAAATATTTGTGCATAAAATATTCATTTGTATTTTTTTAACAAATCCACATTATAGTACTCATTGCAACTAGCAACAATAAACATATTTTCATGTGCATTCTCCCATTTCTTTCGTTCACAGGTCAGTCAATCAAGATGTTCATCCGTGGACGCCCTATCACCATGTACATTCCTTCAAACATTCTAAACTACGAGGAGCTGAAGATGGACCTTCCCTCACAGAAGCTGGATCTGGATTGGGTGTATCCTAAAGCAATTCTTTGATCTTTTTAAGATCATTTTTCCATCACCGTAATTTACATTTGAATTAATTAAAATGAATTCAATTCTAAATTAATTTACTTTCATATATATTAATTGTAAGTAATTATAGAATTAATTATAATATATAAAAATGTAATTTAATATAGTATATAATAATTTTAATATACATGGTTTTATTATAAAACGATTATATTTTGTATATACGTAATTAAATGTTTTACTGTTTTTGTTTATCAGCTATATATAGAGAGAGAGAAAATAAAAGAGGGAAAAAAGAATGCTGTGTATTCAAATTATATTCCTTTTTTTATCCAATAATAAACACTATTTTTTTTAATACATCTGTTTCATGCTTAGTCACCTACATTTTTAAGCTGATAAATATGCAGATATGTCCCCTAACTATTGACTTATTGAAACAGCACATATTCTTCCGATGCATAGAACTTATGCTTTCTCAATTTCATAATTTTTGGGTGCATACCCAAAAAAAGCTAAGTCTGGAACAAAACCTGTTCTCTCTGTTATTTTGTAAACCGTATCAATCATATTTTTCTCAAAAGCTTATATTACCTCACGTTGCTAAACACAGTGCATTAGATTTCCTTTATATAATGTATACATATTAGCAAATGTTCCTTGACCCTTTTTAATTTTCAGCTACGGTTACCGGGGACGAGACTGTCGAGCAAACCTTTTCCTGTTGCCGTCTGGAGAAGCAGTTTATTTTATTGCATGTGTGGTGGTTCTGTATCATATCAGCAACCAAATACAAAGACATTATCGGAAACACACAGACTGCGTCAGATGGTGAGTTTGAAGAGTTACGTATTTAGATGTGCACCTAATTGTTTTTCTGACTTTTTCTTTTACTTGTTGGGATGTAGTCTCGCCATCCACCCAGACAAGGTGCGTGTAGCATCCGGACAGACATCGGGAGTAGACAAAGATGGCAAGGTGAGATTGACATATGAATAAATCACAATTTACTGATTACCAAGATGTGATGTTATCATGTATTTTCAGTTTTACAAGGCAAATAATTAGTATGTTATTTATTATTTAAGTCACAATTGTGGTGTGACGTGCTATCCGACATAAAAACTATTTCATACAGCATTTTACTATTTCCATTGTTTATCTATTATTTATCATGTGGATTTTATATTTATTTTATGAATGGCTCTTGTTCATTTTTTTGATGCTTTGGATAATGTTAAATATGATATATGCATAATAAATTAAGCGGTGAAGGCAAAATGGTGATTATAACAAAAAAATTAGGTGTAAAAGTCTGTTATGCAATCCTAAAAATGTTAACCGAAAATCTTGAATAAAACAAACACATATGGGATGGATACATACATACTGGGAAAAATGTATACCCTGAATGCACTGTAAGTCGCTTTGGATAAAAGCGTCTGCTAAATGCAGAAATGTAAATAAACTTAATGTGCTTTCTGTGTGTGCATGTGTCTTTGTCAGCCTCTTCAGCCCTTTGTGCACATCTGGGACTCCAAAACGCTCGTGACATTGCAACAGATTGGCCTCGGCACATTTGAGCGAGGTCTCGGAGCCCTAGCGTTTTCCAATTCAGTAAGTATTGCTTCCCATTCTGCATTCTTTCCAGTTCAACAGCAGACAGACTGAATAGACTGTTGTTTGCATGTATTAAACCATGGGTCACGGGGGGGGTCTGGTACAAATATGACATGGGCTATAAAAAACAGTCTCATATGTATGCACGTTTATTCATGACAAAATCGCGATCTCAATTCAAAAACGCTATCTTATTCCTAAATGAGGATTCCACTCTGTCAGTTAAACCTTTGAAATCACATCACATAGGAATATTTATAAACCTGCTTTGGCACAGCCGCTGGTCCAGAGAGCAGCGCTCATCATATGCTTTATGTTTGAAACAGCTTCACAAACAGTCTACTTGCTCAGTACGCTACATTTCTGTGTTGCAAACATTAAATAATAACGAAAGTATTGGGATGAATGTTTTTAAACCGATTCACACTCTGATGTTGTGGCGCAACATCTTATTCAAGATCAAAACGAGTAGGTTAATTAACCTTTGGAATTAATGATACCCTATGATCATTATGAATTAATGATAAAAAAAAGATTATTACATTATGCCATTAGGTAGCAAACAGTGACTGTTAAATGTATTTGATGTCTGAATCATTCAAGAGATTCATTGAAAAACTCTGGATGAAACAAGTCTTTATTTATTTTTTTCAAATGATTTTTATATAGGCTAGCCTAATTAATTATTTAATTTAATATTTTTTTTAAATAGATTCATTTATAACATTTTAGACAAGTATACACAGACTAAATAAAACATTTAGTCAGAAACTCATCATGACATAAAAATACATAGACTGACATATGATCTAACTAATACCCTACTGTCTATAGCCTATTATGTTATGTTATTATGCATGTTTATGAACTATGTATGTATTATGTAGTTCTGCATCTTTGTGTGTATATATATTTTTATATGTATGTATGTATATATTAAGAGAATCAGAAATATGTCTTCTATGCTCACAAATGTGATCAAAAATACAATAATAACAAAAAAACGTTTGTGTATAAGTAAATGAAGCCGTAAATAAAAACAGTAATATTGTGAAGTATTATCACAATTTTAAAACAACAGTTTTCTATTTGAATAATTTGTTGACTAAACTTTCAGCGTATTATAATCAGCGTATTATATCAATTTATGAAGGATTGCATCACACTAAAGATGGGGGTAAGGGCTGCTGAAAGAAATAAATACCATACCAGAAATAAATAGCATTTTGAAATATATTAAAATAGCAAAAATGTATTTTAAATTGTAATAATATTTCACATTATTACTGTTCTTAATGTACTTTTTTATAAAAAATAACTGCAGCCTTGATGAGCATAAGAAACATATTTCCAGACTTTTTAAAACTATAATTATTGCAAACTTTTTAGTGTATTATTATTATTATTATTTTTATTTTTTTACAGGATGCTGGGACATTCCTGTGTGTGATCGACGATTCCAATGAACACATGCTTTCTGTGTGGGACTGGAATAAAAACATAAAGCATGTTGAAATTAAGGTGTGTTCACATACACACACACACACACACACAATGCAAAAAATGCATATTCGGTATATACTATCTACCAGACAATGTCTACATGAAGCTACACAGTTATAGTTTACATTCACTTGATTAGTAGCCTAGCAATATTTTTTCAAGCACATGCTCAGTATTTCCTAATAAAAACTCCAGGTTCGACCCTCCATCATAATGTTACTTTTTAAGATAAATGATCCTAGTGATTATTTCAGCAGCTCTGACTGAGTCTACAGCAAGCTGCCTGTGTTCTGAAAGCCGTCAGCTTTATTGTGGATGGTTTTTAGTTCTGTGGGATCCTTTGTCCTAAATGTTTCTTCCTTCTGCACGAGCGGTTTGAGCGGGGTTGCTATGGGAGCGACTAAATATTTTACAGTAGATTTGTATGAGTGATTGCGAGCGTTTTAAGAAACTCATTTTTCTTCCTCATGTTTTATTTTTGGGCTGTACTGCCAGTAATGGATTCAGGAAGTAGTTGGACTTAGGATAGCATGACGCTTTGTCAAGGGAGTTCTGTTTGCTGACTGAGTTCATCTAGATTTTCATCTCAATGTGAATTGGTTTATTTTCTAAAGTCAGTTTGCGGTGAGATAAATATCATTCAGAAATTTCAAACGCCCTTCAGATGTATGTTTGAGGCGAAATTCTGGAAACAATAGTGCTTGAAGATGAATATACATGAATATCGTAAAAAGCGAAATACTTGAGTTGAATTGAATATTCTGAACATGTTTGCAGTACAAAGTTAATGACCCTGAACAATTAGAAATCATAAGCAATGACAATATCTTCTGCAGAGCTTTGAAGATGTATTTACAGTTTCTGGATTACACCTTTTAATAACACAGGAAAATTACAGTCATTTTCTGACATTAAACTGACATGAGCTGCTATTGCAGCTGAAGATTGACTGGATGTTTGATGTTGAATTGCAGCTTTTCTCCCATAATAACACAGAGCCACTGGCACATAGTCATATATACTGTGGAAAACCATATGTCTTCACGCTGTGCGTCTGTATTTGTGTTTCAGAACACTAATGAGGCAGTTTTGGCTGTGGACTTCAGCCCAACAGACACCAACAACATCATCTCCTGTGGCAAGTCCCACGTCTACTTCTGGACCATGAGCGCTGGCACACTGACCAAGAAACAGGGCATCTTTGGAGTGAGTCCCTATTTGGCCACTAAGTTGACTATCCTCCACTGTAAATTTGGTATCATTTGCCTTTCCATGTATGAAAATAGGAAGAAATTATATGAATTAACAGCAACTCCCTTACAAAAATGGACTGTGCCATATTTGAGTGAAGTTATCATATAAGATGAATATTTAAAAACAAAATATGAAAAAGTGTATTGCAATATAATAAAATTAATAAACACAACTGTTTTCAACATAAAAAAAAGTTTATTGAATGCCAAATCATCAATGATTTCTGAAGGATCGTGTGACACTGAAGACTAGAGTAATAATGAAACTTCTTTCAAAAACATCTAAAAAACTAAAAACCCCAAACTTTTGAATGGTAATGTACCTTACTACCAGTATTTCTATGTGATACCATCAGTATACTATTATAATTTTAGGTGTTTTTTTTTACTGTAATATGCCTTAAAATGAACTTATGATTAGCTTTAAAGTGCCCCTATTTCGAATATTACCTTTCATGCAGTTTGTCATGTAGCAGCATGTGAACATAAACTTTCTGCAAAGTTGTGAAGTCGACAGTGCACGATAGATAAAGTTATTGTCTATCAAAAAAAGAGTCGGCTCTCAATCGCCTAAACAAGTCGTCAGGACTTCCAATCTTATTCTGTTACGGCTGTACGTCACGAAGTAACATATTTGCATAATATACGCCCATGGGCTGTCATTCGCGCTGTACTCGGTCGACCAATCACAAAGGACTGCGCCATCTGACCAATCACAGCAGTGAGTGCTCACGGAAAGGCGGGGTTTAGAGAGACTGATTCTTTGAACTGCTTTGCACGAGTCGTTTTGGAATCATTTAGAAATGAGGTCTAATTAAAGCTATTTTTGAGAAAACTAAAGTGTTTTTGAGTGTTTTTTGACCTTGGACGCATGTAAACCTGATTTAGGACACTCATAAAACAATATTAGCAACCTTAAAAATTGCACAATAGGGGCACTTTAAAGGTTAGAACCACTTCATAATGCATTTAGCTATGAATTCACTCATAGTTTAGGATTTGTTAGTGTTGGTGATTTTGTTCATTGTTTCGTTAACAGAAATACAAAAAGCCCAAGTTCGTCCTGTGCTTCGTGTTCAGTCTTACGGGTGACGTGTTGACGGGAGACTCTGAGGGGAACATTCTCACCTGGGGAAAATCAGCTGCTGATATCAAAACTTTAGGAAAAGGAGCAAAGGGTAAGCAAAACGATTTCCTCATTTGATATTAGGAAAATAGATTTCAATTTTACATACCTGCAAACTAGTCACTTTTCGGCTAATCTCACCGCTTTGAATAAAAATATGTAATTTATGTGAATCGTCTTGATCCGAAGAGGTTTTTTTTTTGGGGGGGGGGGGGGGTCTGGGCATAGAGAGAGAGAAATTGCTAGCTCATAGACTGGAGTGTGTTCGTACAAAGTCTCTTTCTCGGTTCGACTTGAATGCGCAGACCGATCACTGTATGACATCAAAGCACCATGATTTGTGTTCAAATCAAACACACCTCACCTCACAGCCGGTCCGTTTGACGGCACACTTACGATCACATCTGCATGTACACATGTCGTCGGCGTGGAAGTTCTTAATTGTGAGTTAAGCTGACACAAAGTTTGCAATGTGTAATACAGTATTGACTGTTTTTGCTCAAGTTCACTGACAAAGCTTCAATTAAAGCCACAGCAGAAGTGTTTTGTGTCTGAGCAACACAGCGGTGTTTCGTTACTGAATGAATCCACGTTTTTGAATGAATCAAGTGAGTCGATGATTCAGTAACCCATTCATAAAGACAGAAGTCACTTTGCTCGTTTTTGAATGAATGACTAATGACTCTCTCATTAAAACAGTCATTTACCGCCATCTACTGGTGGTTTGGTTTCATATTTAAAAGTAATGCATTTTTCCCAACATTTTTAACTTGTATGTGCAAAAATATTTAAAAACATTAATCTTGTAAAATTATTTATGACATTTTGTGGTGTAGGTGCATTTATGGCACCTCAGCTTCATTAAACAGTCTGTGTAATGCCACTTCAGATGAACACTGATGATAAGAGAGTTGCACTGTCCAAAATGTTTGTGGTATAAATTGCTTTTTTTTTACTTGAAGCATATGTTGTCTTTTTCTTTATTTTGTTGCCAGAGTGCACCAGAAAGCTTCATTTACATGTTACATTAAAAATAAAATAAATATTATGGGGAGGATGCCCCCAGACACCCCTACAAGGTTTCAATTCTGAACTATGTCACCTTTTTGGCCTCTTGTGAGTTTGCACTTATGATTTTAAGTTTTACTAGGGAGACACAATATTTATCAGTACTGTATCGGTTTTCATCAGAAATTAAATAATCCGTTTCACGTGGTTTTAGGATAAAATACGTTAGAAATAATATGATGCTACTAAGTAACATTTTTTATATAATCGTCGGCTTATCAGTATCAGCCAGAATTATTAACTTCATCAATGTGCAATAATATTTCCTTTTACTTTTAATTTTTTTTATTGCCTTTATTATTTACAGCATTTGAAAAACTATAGATACTGTCAGTCTTTTCAAATTCACTTTGCCACTTTTTCTTCTCTACCTGCCTGCAGAGACACTTCAGATCATGAAGCAGACGCGTGCTCACGAGGGCAGTGTTTTCGCTATGTGCGTCCTGCAGGGTGGAGCTATACTCAGCGGTGGCGGCAAGGACCGCAAGATCATCCGCTGGAGCGCAGACCTGGCCCCTGAAAGAGAGTGTGAGGTGAGACGTGAATCTGTGTTATCTTTGAAACTATGCGTTTGCAGCAATGGGAGTAAATTAAGCAATAGAGTTTATAAATCAAAAACGTCTTGAATGGCGTCTTTGCTCTTCCAGATTTCTGAGAAGTTTGGTGCAGTCCGCACCATTGCGGATGTAGATGGAGAGGAACTGCTCGTTGGCACAACACGAAATGCAATCCTAAGAGGAACATTTTCGGATGGGTTTGTGGCCATTGTACAGGTAGATTTACATGCAAATAGTTTTTTTAATTATAAAATGTACTTTCATTTAAAAGCAAATTAAAAAAAGTTTTGATCTTATACTGTGTATTGAATTGCTAGGGTCATGTGGATGAAATGTGGGGTCTGGCCACACACCCCACTCAGAACATATTTCTTACCTGTGGAAATGATCGTCAAGTGTGTGTGTGGAATGCAGAGGACCACAAACTGGACTGGTGCACAACACTAGAGGTTAGAGAGGTCACAGAAAAGAGGTTCTGTTTTTTTTAGAGAGGTGTGTGTGTGTGTGTGTGTGTGTGTGTGTGTGTGTGTGTGTGTGTGTGTGTGTGTGTGTGTGTGTGTGTGTGTGTGTGTGTGTGTGTGTGTGTGTGTGTGTGTGTGTGTGTGTGTGTGTGTGTGTGTGTGTGTGTGTGTGTGTGTGTGTGTGTGTGTGTGTGTGTGTGTGTGTGTGTGTGTGTGTGTGTGTGTGTGTGTGTGTGTGTGTGTGTGTGTGTGTGTGTGTGTGCGACTGTATACTACATTTTATACTGACACCTACTGGTAAGGATTCTGCATCATGCAATATGCTTGGAATAGGGCAGATACACAGCTGAAAGTATTTGATAATATGTGCGTTACTGAGATCTATTCAATTTGGTCTCAACACACTAACACTATAGTGCAGAATTTTGGCTTTATTTATTTAATTAATTAATTGATTTATTATTACTGACCCCAAACTTTTGAATGGCAGTGTATGTAGTATACAGTTTTTGTTTACACCACTGATGTCACAAAAAAATCATTTGATTGTTCATAATTTTAAACTTATTTGGCAATACTTATATTAATTTATTTAAACTTTTATGTTGGTGCGCCTTTAAAAATGTATGCCAGTATTGTAAACACTCTGTAAAGTGACAATGAAATTAACATTAATCTTGATCACTTTTAGGAATCTGGTCTGTGTGCTGATTTCAGCCCAAATGGAGCGGTTGTCTCTGTTGGACTGAGTACTGGAAGGTAAAACATTTACAACACAGCTGATAGCAATTACCACTTCAGTTTTATAGTGAGCTTTTTACAGTGAAATGTTCCCTTTTTAATGGCTTTATGATGGTTTTCAACCACTTACCTATATAGATGGGTTGTACTGGATCTGCAAACCAAGGAAGTGATGTCAGACCTGACTGATGGCAACGAGCAGCTGTCCGTAATGAGATACTCACCAGGTCAGAGGTCAACAAAATCACAATAATAAAGGGCACAGTATAAAACAGAACTACACTTTTTCTGAAAATTAACCTTATTACTTTTTTTGTAAAAGTAAAACTGATAGCTTGTTTGTGGCACATGTATGCGTTTCAATGTGGCAGCTTTTACTGCATGCAGATTGTTTTGCAAGCCTGTTTATAGTCGATAACTTATTTTTTACTGCTTACCAAAACACAGAGGGCAGCTTTTTGGCAGTTGGTTCCCATGACAACTTAATCTACATTTACAACGTCACTGAGGGTGGCCGGCGCTATACACGATTCGGAAAGTGCACAGTAAGCAAAGCATTTGGGTCAAATACTCTTAGATGTCAAACTGTTTTATGGTGGTTTGTTGTGTGTTAAAAAACGCAATCAGTTGTGCAGATAAAATTAATTCCCTGTATGTAACACTACAGGGGCACTCCAGTTTCATTACTCACCTCGACTGGTCCAAAGATGGAAAATACATCATGTCCAACTCTGGAGATTATGAAATTCTATACTGTAAGGCTGCACGCTTGAGTTTATGACACAGAAACATATTCCAAGAAGACAATGAGTAATATAAATGATAATGCATTTGAACATTTATGTTGGAAAAAGGGGATGTCGCAAGTGGCTGCAAGCTGTTGAGGAACCGGTTTGAGAGTAAAGATCGAGAGTGGGCGTCCTATACCTGTGTGCTTGGATTCCATGTCATGGGTGAGAGAAAATCATTTTTTAAGAGATTTTAGGTATTAGTGGTTCTTGCTAAGGCAAGCAGCACATTGAGCCATATCTATACACCATAATAAGAGTGTCAAGCTCATTTAAAGTGGAGATGGACTCACTTTACGCCGACCAGGGTTTTTTTATTTGTTCATTTTTTATTTGCACATTCACACCATACACTCTTCTAAATTGAATAAAGTCCAAAATCAACTCTATGCTGCTTTAATAACCAATGCTGATGTTAAAAAAACAGAAGACCACCAAGTTTTGCCTGCACAAACGCCACTCATATTTTTAGAAAATGCACATTAGTTAAAAATTAAATAAATTTAAAACTGTTGCTAAAAATTTTAAATGTTTTGTTTTTTGAAAATCAAAGTGTTTTGTATGTGTTAGATCATATTTATTAATAAATGCATGAATGTTGTGAGTCCTGTGCATTGAAAGCATATGTAAGTGTATGTTGACTGTCTTTCTAAACTGTAATGCTGTCTAGGTGTGTGGCTCGAGGGATCAGATGGGACAGACATCAATGCCTTGTGTCGATCACACAGTGAGCGTATGGTGGCAGTGGCCGATGACTTCTGTAAGGTTCATTTGTTCCAGTATCCATGTCCCAAACCAAAGGTCAGTCTCTGCCTGGTGTATTTACTGAGAGTCAAAGATATTAACCTTTTAGACTGGAAATAAAATTAAACAATAAATCTCATTAGACTCAGTATGCTTATCAATGCAATGTGTACAATAATATGTATTGTATGCCGATTAATAATTCACATATTTACTCTTGGTAATATGTCAGAAAAAGTGTTTGTTTATACTACAAGACATTAATAATTTATTCCCTGATTTCTCTGTCAGGCTCCAAGTTATAAGTACGAGGGCCATGGCAGTCATGTGACCAACGTTCGATTCACACATAATGACAGTCACCTTCTGTCAATGGGCGGGAAGGACACCTGCATCTTCCAGTGGCGAGTTAAAGGGGCGGCGACTGGAGACCATTCCAAGGAACATCTAGCTTCTTCTTCCTCTTCTGCCTGCTCTTCCTCTAGCTCTCCAGTGAATGGAACATAGAGAGACATATGCCAGAAATATCATGAAAGAAACAGGCAAGAAGATATTCTAGGTAATGAAACAAGGAGGAAATGTCTCATTGCACAATCTGCTGTGACATGAGGCATTTGGAAGGTTATGCCAGCTTTTGTGAAACATGTTACAGTGTTGTTTTACCATTGAGAAGTCGTGAATAATGCATCGCTGTTCACTACCTACATTTCTTCATGAACTAGCATGGCCAAAAATATATATTGTGTCTGAAATTGGCTTATTTTAAAGAAATGTATTATTTCATTCCAAAGTCAGGACAAAATAATAATAAATTATGGAAAGTCTAAAGAAATTGTGAACATGTTTATTTTCTTAATGCAAAAAATAACAAAATATATGATTTTACTTTTAATTTTGGGGCCTTGACAGATTTTGTGAGGTTCACACGTTTGGCAAAAAAAAAAAAAAATTGTGAAATTTCTGTCATTTCAACACATCACGAGACGAGGATGTATTAAAAGAAAGTAATCTCTCGTTTTTACATGTATCATGCTATACTCCGTGTATTTCAAGTTTACATGTGTTTGTTTACTTCATATGCTTATTTTAGTCATCTACTGTTTTTCCGGTCATTAAATACTATATGCATAATTGTCTGACATTACATTACTAACCTGAAATCATGTCTCTGTGAAGCATTGTGGTATGGGCAGCAGGATAATCAATGCTTTGTTTACTATCAATAATATGTCCTCTGTCCAAAAACGTCCAAAAGCTTGTCTTTTATGAATCAAGTCAGCTTTTACAGCTTGTTAAGCAATGTGAATTTTTTTTTTTTAATCAAATAAATACATGTTTAAAGTGAGAATGTTTTTGTCTGTGTGTGCTTTTAAAGTGTCATGCAGTTACTGAGATGAATCAGTTTGTATGATGAATCGCCACCTAGAGGACAATAGGATCAAGGCTTTTTAACGACACATTGCGTTGCTGTCTGTAAGCCTATAGAGGGAAGTATTGCACCACTTTTCACTATCTTAACCTGAGTCTACGTTATGTTCGCAAGTGAACATTTCTCAGAGTTTGGACGATTGACCATCATATACCTGCATAAAATATGAGATATTACATTTTAGTTTACATCTAATTAAATGTACCTTTAATAGGTCTTAAGGTGTATGCTAATTTATTTGTTTGACAATTGATTACTTGTTTGTTTGACAATTGATTACAAAAAAATTATATGAAAAAGCACAATAGTCTCATGGTGCTGCTTTTTATTTTAATATTTAATTAAAAGCTCAAGTTTCTGTTTATTTTTGTTTTCAGAAAAAAACATAAAAATGTACACCTGTGAATTACAATAAATCATGAAGAAAAAAAAGACATTCAACGATTAATGAGTTTGATATCCTTATTATGCTGTATTTATGTATACATATCCATGTATGTACATGCTAAATTCGTTCTAATAATAAATAATATTCAATTTTGATTTCTAAAGTGGGATAAGCCCTTCTGCATTAGCTTGGTGCCACAAAATAAATCTATAATAACCGCATGCTGCTCCTTAGGGGAAAAATAATACTTTATATAATCTCTTTTAATTTTTTTAAAGTAATTATTTACCGGAGCTCAAGCTTCTATTTCCCGGGAGTTTGTCGAATTCTACGTGACGTTATGAGCTTCCGAAGATGACGTTGGACAAGGGGTTGCGTGCACGCGCGCCTGTATGTGTGTGCGCGAAACAGAGCGGAGGTGAAGAAGAGGAGGATGAAGCAGGGAGCGGAGGATGGGAGGAAGAGTGGAGTGAGCGAGAGAGGAAGAGAGAGACAGGCTGGCTATCAAGGGCTCGTGTGAAGTGTGAATGTCTGGAAGGGGCTTCGATGGGAGTTTTATCGCAGCGCCGAAACAAAGACGCGATTTTTTTACCATCCGGAGAAACATTGTAGCGGAAACTTTAAACTTTTACCCGCCAGAGCGGCTGCGCCGTGCCGGGTCCCGGCTTTGTCTCGCAACGGGGGGAAGTACGCCAGTACACGCGAGGATATAAAGAACCAGCAGCACTTTTGGATATACATTTTTATCCACACAACGAGAGAATCCTTGATTATTGTGTTTGTTTTGGGGAGTGAGAGAATGGCGGCCAACATGTACCGCGTTGGAGGTGAGTATTATTGTTAAGGCTAGCACTAGCAGCAGGCTCGCGGGGGTTAGCATTAGCATTAGCGCGAGCGGCTGTTTCCGCCTTGGTTACAATGAGCGGAATCCCGTTGCTAAGCGAGCTAGGCTAGTTTCATTACGGCTGCGTTTGGTTTAACTCAAAATTAATAATTTATATATGCATTTAACCCAACTTTCAAATTCACGTGTATGTGAAAACTTGCATCGCGTCGCAAACTCTTTATTTTGTTCTTAGTTTTGCTTCTTTAAGTAATAAGCCGCCGCATGCAAATCAGCTAATTACGAGGGAACCCTCTGTTAGTTTATTCACTTACGATGCTTTTTACTCACTCTTTCGACTTTCATTCAAGTTTTTGTCGTACACGTTGCCTGAACTGTGGCATTCTGTCAAACTTTTGACAGCTCATTTATAGCGAGTCTCGCGGAACGGGATGCGAAGACTTTCGCTTTTGTCACCTGTTTGAAGAGGAACATGGTCAAAGAATTGTTTGTTTTTACGGATAATTGAGATATTTTGGATTTGGTGAACCTAGATTTAGAGTTCATTGAGTGGTTCAGAACAGGAAAACGACTTAGGTTAGCTCATAAGTTCACTTATATATTTATTATATTTAATCACAGTCATATACTGTGCAAAAAAAGAACTAGGCAAATATAGAATATGTGAATTAATGAATAAAAACAACAACAAAATTATATAAAAATAAAGAATAAAATACGTTTTAAAAAATTCAATATTTATATAGCTACATAGCTGAGCTTTAATTGATTTTCATAAGTTTATTTTTTGTATTCTCATGTTTGAAACGATTTCATAGTCCACTGTGAAATAGGTTTTACAAAAGGTAATACTTTAGGGTTTTATTTTGGTTATTTTTTGTCTTGTGAATTTAAATCTGCCAAAAATAATGTTATGTAGTTTTCAAAAAAATATATAGGTTTTGCAATCAAAGTACAATATCATAAGGTTCTGAATTTATAGATGCAAGATTTGTATTCGTCTCATACACAGTTATACAGAATATAACCAGCAGTGAAATGTAAGTCAGGTCCACTGCATGGACAGTGCAATTATATGGAATACAAACACAAGAGAATATACATAAATATAGGTATGGGAAAAAAAAGAAGAATAAAATAAAATGTGCAGGACAGTATACTGTATACTTAATAAATGATAATATAAGCAGGAATGTGCAAGAAGAATGTGCAAACAGGTTGTACAGGGCATATACATAGCAGTACAGGGTATTTACATAGCAGTTTTGTAAAATAAGTTTTGTTATTTTTTAATGTATTTTTATGTCCATTTTAAAGTCGATCCAAAAAGAAAGAAAGGGCAGTTATAAAAGTCCAGTAGCTTCAACTTAAGTTTATTTATGGACCGTGAATTATTTCTGTGCTCATGCATGTGCAGATGTAATATGATAACATAGTTGCATCTAATCCAAATGCAGTTTTTAGTATATGCATATACCCATCAGACACTGTAGTGTCATGTATGAGCATCTTTTGTCAGCGAGATGCTCCTCGCTGTGAATTGTAATGCAGTTTACCTTATAATAGTATTGTATGTGTGTTAGCATCATTGACTGCATCATTACATGGTGACCATGCACATTATAGTGCTTTTATTTTCTTAAATCCGGGAATCGGCTGTAAATAGGTCACGGCAACTAGGCTGTGTTGCTTTAGCAGATGCAGCTGATTGCTTTATTGCAGTTGCAGATTGAACAAGCAGGGTTTGATGGGAAGTTCTGGGGGGGAAACTCACTTATTACACGCTTGTAGAGTTTATGACTCGAGACTAGGTTCAGAGGAAGGCGAAGTCTGCGTCTGCTCATTTGAAATGTTGTATACAATTAAGATGCTGGCTGTCATACTATGTAGGATTGTATTGTAATGATGTTTTTTCTTAGATATTGGCATGCATTTTAGTACACTGTTTGCTTGTGTTTTGGGGGGTGCAGGTTTAGGTCATTGAACTTGACCTCTTATTCTGGCCCCAAGCTCTTGCATCCCTACATTTTACCTCTGTGATCTGAAGCTTTATGACTAAATGCTGTCGCCTCGCTCGGTTTTTGGTTTACCTGTTTGATCAGAGTGTGTTTTTGCCATTGAGCTTCCTAGAATGCATTAGTTACAGGCTGACGTATCATCAGCCAATATCTGCTGAGTAGAGCTAGACTGATATATTGGCCAGGCTGTATTATTAGTCGATATTTGGCCATTTTGAGAAAACTGGTATCTACCAATAACTCTCTTCTGTTGTATCTGCTTGAAAACAATCTGTTTTCTAATTGAGATTAATCTGAGCATGTTTAAATGTAAATAATAATTATAATTTCATTTGAAATCTTTAATTAAAATTAGTGATGTCAAACAATTAATCGCATCCAGAATAAAAACATTTGTTTACACAATATGTGTATATTTATGTATATATAAATAGAAACACAAGCATGTATATATTTAAGAAATAAAATGTTTTTTATATTAAATATATTTATGATATAAATTATATAAATATATATTACATGTAAATATTTTCAAAATATATGCTGTATGTGTTAGGGTTGGGCCGATATATGATGTATATCTGATGTACATCGTGGATGGCTAACAGACATCACGACGTTGAGCCGGCATTGTGATCACCCCCCCCCCCCCATTTTTTCCTCCTAAAAAATAGTTTTTAATACTTTCTCTCGCAATTATATCTCTGGGAACAAATATAAATTGCGGGCATCAGGGAACCGCTACTAATAGGCAGGGCACTGAAACCGCTTTCGAATGAGCGCTCTTATTCTACTTTCACTTTTGCACAGAGCCGTAGATCGTTGACAAGCTACGCAATCTTACGTTCACTATCGCATGCGATTCATCTGCGATTCTGAGCGCGAATTGCATAGCTTGTCAGTGAACTACGGCTCTGTGTATTAAATGCCGCTCTATTTGAAAACAGCTGATGGAGATTTACGGCTAATCACAGAACTGTCTTTACTGACGAGATGCGCATAACTATCGCATGCAAAATATCGTGCAGCCCTACTCTGTATCGTGATACGCATCGCATCTTGACTTTGCTGGTGATACACAGCACTAGTAAGTGCCCTACGAAGTGGACATCACATCACAAGGTATTCCCTCATGATTCCAGTTCGAATCGAACGTATATGTTCCATTCAAAGGGCATTGAATTTACAGATGTATATTATGTCACACTTCACGCTTCTCTAGTAAGTTTCGCCTGTGTGTGTGAAGACGCTGCGCAAATCCGTGAAGGAATGTTCCGAAGTGAAGTAAACTTCAACGGATTTCCCCTGCTCAGGGAGTAGGGAGCAATGGACACTGTGTATTGACCATGTAATAACTTGAGGAGGCATGAGATCTGTTCAAGATTGGATTTATCTACTACAGATCATGTCAATCGGAACACAGTTAATGCACGGAGCTCACTTCTAATGAGCTGGTGTGTTATCAAAGAGAGACATGCAAAATATGCAGAGCGGGGGTACGCGAGGAGTGGAATTGAGAACTGCTGCTTTAGTGGCTCCGTAGAACGCGTTATTTGTTTTCCGTGCCTTTCTGCATAAGGATTGACGGTTTGGGCACACCTCTGACCCCACCCCCCGATGTCATTGTCCATCACAATGTTTCACTGTAGACATCGTCCGATGCCAATTTGCTAGACATCGCCCAACCTTAGTATGTGTGTATATATGCATAATAAATATACACAATACACACATATTATGTAAGCAAAAACGTTTATTTTGGATGTGATTAATCTTTTGACGGAACTAATTCAAATACCATAACTTGACCTTTTGAGACCTAATTTTTCCATTCATTTAGTCCATTTAAAGTCCACCACTTTCTTATAATAGACTGCTACCTCACATTCAGACCTTGTCAATGGATAATAAATGGTTTCTGTTTCCATTGTTTTGTAGTGAATCACTGGGATCTGATCATATTGCACAATGCTGAATAGGACATTCCAAAATCACACACAAGTTCTTAATATGAAGTGAAGATAATCTGATATGCTCCTCTTGCCAGAGACCATTATCTCTTAAACACATTTCATTAAATTGTGTTGGCTTAAGTTCTTTTATGAAATTGTATTACTCCGAGGACACTCTAGAAGTAATTCTAAACACAATTAATCCTAAATCTATTTTAGAAATTCTATCTAAAGTAGACTTAAAAAACCTGAGGTTTTTAAATTGCTCTTTCATACTCTTTCAATGTGTTACACACCATGAAAACAGCTAAAGGAGCTGGCATGGTGTTAAAACACTAACCAACCAACAGTCTTTTGTAGTGCAAACTCTCGTTTGCTGTCATTAAATTGTATGCATATATTGGCATTATAGATGTCAACTCTCTCATACACAGTCTAGATGTTTTTATTGGCAATGGGTTTTTAAATGTCCATATTGGTTGACCACTAGAGATATCAGTTTTGTCCCGGTTGCTTGAACTCTGAACTCTCGGTTTGAATGTGGCTCTCCTATGCAAACATGGCACAGTGTTCAATATTTTACTGTTGCAAATGTAACTGTATCAACCCAGATGCGAAGTGCATTGAGAGTTGTATCCTTGTGATGCAATATGAAATGTGCCATGTTAGTAAATCCTCACAGCATGCATGTTTCTAACAGTGAATATAGCTGTGTAAAATCAGATTGTTCTTGCATTGTAAAATAGGGAGTTTTGGAGCAAAGTGTTTAATGAAGATTGAGATTCACTTGAAGAACTCATTGTAAAATGTAGCTTGGTTTGTATGTGTTTTGATTTCCCCCATTATGTCTTCGTCACTTCTCTTTGAACAAACATGAAGCAAAGGATGAGGGCTTGTCCTTTCTTTTGTGGTGCATTAAGTTCAAACAAGGCAAATACAACCACACTGTTTGTCAGCAAGATAGAATATAAGTGTGTTTCATACCAGCACTATAATTAAGATGGTTTTAGTTCAGTGAAGCTTACATTGTTTTTCACTGAGTGTTAATTGAGACCTCTAATGAAGATTAAGGATGCACCGAATGTTCGTTAACCGAAATTGTTCGGCCGAAAATAGGAAAAAAAAATATTGGTGTCCGAATAAGCGAAAAGACCGAATAATTTGTACCGAACAATGACGTTACATGATCAAATAGAGGCATGCACTAATGCAGCAAACACGTCTGTAGTGTGGAAGCATTTAAAACTGTCAGAGAGAGAGACGCAAAAATCATTACAAGCACAAAACACAGACAGCGAGAGACTGCTTAGCGCTGCATCTCATGTCTCCGATGAGAAGAGGAAGGGTGGTTGATGCTGGTTACTGTGATGATTGAAATCGTGAAATGGTCTCAAATGATTAGTAAATAAACTACAGAATGTTATGTTTTCTAAAACATGCACGAATTGCATGTATTCAAACAGCGCTGGACAAGCTCGCGGCGCCAGGGTTCAAAGTCCAAAGCGCGAGGAACTTCTGCGCTGAAACACTGTTACTCATCATTTGTTCATTTTATATATTTTTTTAAAAGGCGTGTGACAATGTGATACATGTGACAAACATCTTCCCAAATTTGTAATGAGATATATCTGAGAAATATCTACATGCTGTTGTCAACAAAAAGAAGCACTGAGGTCTTCCTGCGTGTTTCCGCCAAAATAAAAGCTCCATCAATATTCATAAATGTTAGTATTGTAATTTTACTGTTGTTCTGTAAAATAAAGAGTAAGATAATAATAATAATAACCCTACAACAGCTCTATTAATACACTTATTATAACATTCACCAATAGTGTTCAATTTGGGATTTGTAATATTTTCTAATGTTTTAAAAGAAGTCTCTTCTGCTCAGCAAGGCTGCATTTATTTGTACAGAAAAAAAATACATACCTGATTCAGGAAGGGGTCTCAAAAATGGTCAAAAAATATTATTTTACTAACTTATTAATTTTAAGTTAAATTGTGCTTTGTTGGTGTAATGTCTGATAGGATGTATACAATTTTCAGTGTTAAGTACTGTTACATACTGACAATAAAAAATGTATAGCCTGAATTCACTGTAAGTCGCTTTGGATAAAAGCGTCTGCTAAATGCATAAATGTAAATGTAAGTCTTTTTTTTTTTTTTTTTTTTTACAGGACAAAATGGCAAAATAGGCCTAGAAAAAATGCGAAAAAACGTATTCGGCCTTCAGCCCAGTGTTTTTTTTTTCGGCTTCGGCCAAGAATTTTCATTTCAGTGCATACCTAAAGAAGATGCAAAGAGGATACTTCTCAAGTGATGCAGATAGAAAGTTCTGCTTGCACGCATGTGGGCAAATGTATATATCAGGTGACATTGTATGATCTGTTAAATGGTTTTTAAATGGCAAGTTCCTACACTCTAAAAACTGCTGGGTTGAAAACAACCCAATTTGGGTTATTTTGGCAACCCAGCACTGGGTGAAAAGGGGACGATGGGTTATTTTAACCCAACAATTTGGGTTATGTTTAACCCAGCAGGCTGGTTGCTTTTTTATGGTTTAAATTACTACATTGCTAGGCTAAAATGAACCGAAATCGATCAAAAGGTAAATATTTTTTAAAAACAACAAGAGAAAACGGTCTAAAAGTCACATGCATGTTAAGAAGAAATTCTTAACATGCGCATATATATATATATATATATCACGCACATAAGACGCTCGGGATTGTTGGCGGAACAGTCCGCGCTAGGGGTGTAACGATTCATCGATATGGATCGATACAATGTATGATGATACGATGCATCGATGCCACACGTAAAATATTTATATCTGTAGTATAAAAAGGCACCTTTATTTTGGCACTGTCCACATGTTCACATAATGTCCGTCTATGCATTACCACCAACGCGTGCACCAGGACTCGATCTAAGGACTGCCCGAAGGCACGAGGCGAGCATATAAGACGCTCGGGATTGTTGGCGGAACAGTCGCGCGCTTTGTGAGAAGTTTTCCGCGCACACATCTAAAGCGCACGCACGCACATCTGAAGCACGCACACACACAGCCGTGTCAACTCTGCGCGAATACTAAATTGAGCTCTCCTCTGCTTTGAGCATGGATGAATAAATTCAGACAAAACTACATCAAAATGCATGTTTTGGCTAAAATCCTTGTAAACAGTCGTTAAGCAATATGTAATGTAAAGATTGGTTTGAAATGACAGGAGGACAAGTACATTTTGTGTGAACTATTCCTTTAAGAAAGGAAGACCAAGAATGATGACTCTCCAAATCAGACAACTCTAAAGTTGGTTTGAGTTCAGACATCAATGGTTTACATAAAATATGAACACGTAATCATACTGTTGTTGCATCAAAATGTGAAGTAAACAGGCAGGAGACAACAGAAATATTTATTTTCTAAAAAATAACTTTAATCAATCTCAAAAGAATGATGCTCTCCAATGTCTCTGGCTTTCAACATCTACAAAAAACAAAGAAACATTAGTAAAGTCTTAGTAAAAAAAAAAGTGATTGAGTTATGAAGTTTACTTGCCTTAAAACTGTCTTGCTGAGATAGCTGAGAAAATAGTCTCCTCCTCACACACATGCAGGCTTCTGTGTCCTTAACTCCCGGCGCGGGCACAATGAAGACACAAGCTCACCAAGTCTGAAATATTACATGCAAGACATTACTGTTAACAATTACCACTTCATCAGCCTCAAAATAATTATGCTAGTCTTTATTGCATAACGCCGTTTCCGAACAATAAGATAACAAATTAACATGTAAATGTGTTAATAACCGTCTATTAACGCCTCCAAAAAGTGTAGATATTGTAAAATCTTATCTAAATATGACATAAGACACTCACGGACGTTAGAAAAGTCCCTCTTTCCTTCAGTAAAAGAGAAGATAAGATCTCCGTTTCTGAGGCGAAAACCACGTCCATGTATTTTTCAATATAATCTGTTTTCGGACTATTTCCGCCTTCCATGAAACCTAAAAATACTCCCGGACACAAACAATGAATGATGACTTTACATTTTTTATCTTTACTTACCATAACGTCTTTCACTCGCTTCTTTCAGGCTGAGAAAATGGCGGCTTCTCGCACTGGTGTCGTCCGTGCTCTTACACCTCCGCGTTCCCAACCCAGCGCCGCTGGGTTATGATCAAGACCAATTTTCAACCCAACACCCTTACCCAGTGGTCTCAACCCAGCATTTGGGTTGAAAAAAACAACCCAGCTTTTTTTTGTGTATTCAGGGATCTAGAACAGAGCTGATACTTTTATACAAATCGACTTACATTGAGTTCAAGACAAGTTGTACCTTTTATCAGTTCATCCGTCATGTGCTCCCTGGGAATCAAACACAAGACCTTGACCTAGTTGGCCATGCTCTACTGTTTGAGCTACAGGAATGTAATGGCAATAAATGTAATGCATATTATTAATAATAACAAATGAGTTATACAAAAGTGCTGATTTAAAGGAGTCATATGATGCTTTTTAAAGATCATCATTTTGTGTATTTGGTGTAACAGAATATGTTGACATGATTTAATGTTCAAAAAACACATTATTTTTCAAATACTGTACATTATTTTAGGTCCTCTATGCCCGCCTCTCTCAAACGCTGTGTTTTCTACAAAGTCCCTCCTTCCGACAAGCGCAGTCTGCTCTGATTGGCCAGCTGACGCCACAAGCATAAGTCGCAAATGTAATGCCCCTTACCATAATCGCGAGCTTTAGCTTTCAAAATAAATGTAAAGACAGGTAATAATGTCCTAAGTTTTGCCATCAGTTCAAGTACAAGAGGGGAACAGAGTCACGTGACAGACACAGTGATGAAGCTCGTATGTGTTTGCACACAAGCCACGGTTGTGTGACCGTGAGCACACACACACACACACAGACGCGCGAAACTCCGCATTTGAACAGTCAATAGCACATTCTAATAACAAAATATACTTACAGTCGCTGATTCAGAAGCGCCAGATTGTCTGAGCAAAGTCAGAATTACCTCCTCTCCTAGGTTCACGAAACGGTCGTCCATAAAATGCGTTGCTGCTCTGTTGCAAGTAATCTTAATGATTCCTAAATACATCTACTTTCAGAAGGCCAAATAAAGTGCTTTTGCATTCGCCAAGAAACACACAGTTTCTCCCTGACACGGCTGCTTCAACACTACTGCGGTTACTGAAACCACGCATTACGCAAATATTTCCACATCGTGACGTAGACATGTGGGGGCGTGTTTGACTGAGCCGTTTTAGGGGGGCGTGGCAGAGTCTTAACTTTGATAAAGAATATCTCTGATTTTGAGACTTTAAAAATTGCAAAGACTAAAAATCCATTGCAAAGACTAGTCTTTCATGGATCTGATCTATGCACAATCAGCTTGTAACACTCCAAAGAGAAAGAAAAACTTGAAATCGCATCATATGACCCCTTTAAAATACCACTCATTTTGCACTTACATTTGTTTTGCAATATTATGGAATATTATATTCCATAATATTTCCCCTACCATTATTTTAGGGGGGCGGCCTGTGAGTGACTGAGCGCGTGTGTGGTAGGGTTGTGACGGTGAGGAAATTTTCCCACCGGTCTGATATGCAGACAAAAATAAATTGGCAATGAATTAAGAAGTTGTTCCCTCGTTTAATTCAATTGTGGCCACATTGTTGTTTGTCCCTTTTTTAAGTAAATTAAATAGAGGGGATGAAAACTTGGCTACTATTTATTAAAATGAGGACACAAAGTTGTGTGGGACCAAATGATTAGGTTGTGGGTACAATTTAACTGAAACAAGGGAACAGATTAATAAATTAGGAAATTAATTATTAATTTGTAGCCTATAATGGGCTCTTTTTTTCTGCATGTCATGTGTGGGGAATCTGGGTATCCATAGAATATGGACTCAGAATTCACTGAAATATTTGGAAACCAGCATTTGCACTGTATTCACAGAATGAGCATCTTAAAATGTTCAAATGATTATTACGATTAACCTGAATAATATTTTTTAAACCCAGCCTCAGTGATGACAAAGTAAGCCATTTGTAGGTATTTTTCCCTCAAAGTATTTTGTACAAAACGCATGTAGACATTTCTGGTTTGTTTGAGCATGTCGACTAGCCCAAGACAGCAATATTGGCTATATTGTTGTGAGTTTGAGAAGGGACTGGCTTTGTTTATCCAGAGGATTGTTCAGGAAACTTCTCATACATTGTGCTTAGTGAGGCTAGTAATGCAGAAATTACACATTTCACCTTTAAGTTTAGTTGGTCTGCTATTTTTGTCCCTGTCAGTATCTCGAAGCCTCAGTGGATTTCAGGTGTCTCTGGACACCAGATGCCATGAGCTAACAAAACAGCACATCCCTGCTTGAAGAGCAGATGGCTAGACCCTTTTTCTTCTTGAGAGGGAAATTATTGATCCGTGCGGCCCAGCCTCTCTTCACTGTCTCTCTGATTGATGAAGCTCATGAACTTGGGAAAGAGACCTCCATTTTGATTTATCCCTTGCGGCACGGTTTAAGAACATGGCTGAGCAGAGGCAAGAACAGAACGCGTTAGTCCGATCAAAGATCAACATCTACCAGAATGTCCAGAGCTGACCAGACCAGACCAAAGAGAGAGATTACATGACTGAAGTGACTGTTCTGTGTACACATTGTTGACCGTGCCACATATGTTCTCTCGATATTGAACCATACCAATGAACCATATCACCACTTATATGATTTGCATTATGGAACTTCTGCAAAATAATATAAATAATTTGATTGTTCATGTGTTTAGTGATGGACTTCACGTTTTTTCTCCACATCTTTGGATTTGAATACAGTACTGCTTGGATTCTGAATGGTCCTATTGATCAAGTGTTACTGACCTCCTGTTTCAGCACTGATCAATAAGGATGCACATATCGGTACCATATAGTTTATCAGCTGATTTGTTTTCCCCAACTTTGATCGATATTGGGTATTTTGTGCATGATTTATATTCCCATTTTTATTACGTTTCTTATAATCTGTTCACTTAAAGTGAATGTTTAAAAACATCAATTTAAAATTGCAATTAAATGCAATCTTTAGCTACTGTAAAAAATGAATAGCCATTTTCACATTGTATATTATAATGTAAACGCATTTAAAACAATTTATTTTATTTTATTTTTTTTTTTGTTTTGTTTAATTTAGTCAAAATGGTATTTTGGTATGTCCAGATTTGTAATATTGGTGTAGCTCTGATTATGAATAGATTTTAGAGTTTGTTCACAAAATCCAAGTTTCATTAACCCAATCTTTATTGCGTTTGGCATTTAACGTATAGGCCTACATTTCATATAGAAAAATGTTTATGTATATGTGTGTTTGTAAAAACCTGTTCATATACATGTGACAGCACTATATATATATATACACACACACACACACATGCACTTATGAAAATATTTTTACACCCACATAAATTATAAGCACTTACAGATTTTTATTTTTGTGTCTATTACAGATTATGTGTATTTTGAAAACTCCTCCAGTAACCCGTATCTGATTCGCCGAATAGAAGAACTCAACAAGGTGAGGTTGGAACATGTTATATTATAATCTGTCATCATTTTTGATACAAAATATCATGCTACTTTTGTTTTTATGCATGCTGGATTTTTGTTTTGTTTTTTTGTTGTCTTGTTTATTTGTCCGTGAGCTGTTTTTGACCAGTATGATTTATAATGCCAATATATCAGCATACATAATGAATCTGGTGTGTCACTGTTCTTACAGCCTAGAGTCGACTAACTGTGATTGGTTGGGGCTTTTGATGTCCACCAATCATTTATCATACATCATCAATTGCATGTGCAGAGATTTGAACATTACACTGAACATGGATGATTGACATATGCCAGCTCTCTACTTTTGCATTGTCACTCATGGCAGCATAACAGACTGTCTCTGTCACCTGCTCCCATCTGTTGTTCATTGCTTATGCTCAGCCATCATGCTGTTGTCTACTGATTCACACTGGGATGTTTGAGATGAAGATCCAGCCGAAAGAGACTTACGTAATGCTGAGAATGACACAGGCATGTTTCCTGGAGCAGGGATTAAAATACTTTATATAACCTTATTTTGAAGGGCTATGAAGCTCAGCAGGGCGGGTAAATTAATGGAAGTGGTATCTGTGTTCAATATGTATATGTGTTAGTCAGAATTCAGTGCTGTCTTGAATATACACAACTCTAACCAACGCGGTGTTGCATTAATGAGGAAGATGTGGTTTTCATTTCCATATAGAGTGGTTCGTTTTCAATGCTGGAAAATGAGTAGAAATTTAGTTAATAGGGCTCACAACTTTTTACTTGGCAGCTTAAATATTGGTGTACTTGCATGTAAATCATAGGCAGTATCATTCAGTTCAAGTTTTACTTGAAAAGTTATACTTAAATTGTGGGTTTTTACAAGTACATGACATGAAGACAGTAAGAGCACTTAAAGCACTTACTTTACACACTGTATAGAGAAAATTACTGTGATCTTTTTTTGTGAATGGTCTGTCTCACACTGTTTCTCTTTGCATGTCTCAAGACTGCCAATGGAAATGTAGAAGCCAAGGTGGTCTGTCTCTTCAGGCGGAGAGATATATCCACCAACCTGAACACTCTGGCCGATAGCAATGCAAGTGAGTACCTAACTGTTTCAGTCTCCTCCAATTCACGCCTCTTCATCACATTTAAGATAAAGACACGGTGTCACTATGTAGATGTACTATTTGCAGTGAAACACCAACTAGGATTTTCAGCTTTAAAAGGCATTGGGAACAGCATTTAATGCACCAAAGAGGATCAAGCCATATATAATTAAGTTGCATATTATATGACCTTGCATTTTATGTATTTGAAGTCTTCAATCCGAATGTAAAAGCAGATGTCTGCAAGAAAATCCTAAGATTTTTGTTGATCATGTTCCTCTATGAAATTATGAGAATTTACATTCTACATTAAGTTGGAGGGAAAATCTGTGGAATTATGCCAAACAGATTTAAGCTGATCATGAAATCAAAACTGACAATTCTTTTATTTTTTTCTAATTCATGTGCCCTCATAATCTTTAAAGGGGACATCAGATGGCCATTTTCCATAAGTTGATATGATATGATATAAAGGGGCAGTCGTGGCCTAATGGATAGAGCATCGAACTTGAACTTGTAACCCGAGGTTGTGGGTTCGAATCTCGGGTCCGGCAGGAATTGTGAATAATGAGTGTTCTCTCCACCTTCAATACCACGACTGAGGTGAGACCCTTGAGCAAGGCACCGAATCCCCAACTGCTCCCCGGGCGCCGCAGCATTGGCTGCACACTGCTCCGGGTGTGTGTTCACTACTGTGTGTATGCTCTTAAATGGGTTAAATGCAGAGCACAAATTCCGAGTATGGGTCACCATACTTGGCCACACGTCACTTAATTTATTTTTTTACTTAATTTTTTCTTTAGGGTCTTCATGAAAAGTCTATAACATACTTTGGTTCAAATTTCTCAATGTTAGTGTAAAACAACACCCCTTTTACCTTGTCAAAACAGCTCTGTTCACAGCGAGCGGTTTCAGTGCATGTCCCTTTAAATGCTAATGAGCTCTGCTCACCCCGCCCCCTCTTCCATGGTGGCGATGAGCCATTCTCATGAGACTGTAAACTTTAGCCTCTTTTGTTGCAGAACTTGCTAACTAGCACATTATTAGGAAAAGCAATTTGCAAAGAAAGAAAATATTCTACTCACCTTCTGGAGGTGAAGCTGGATCAGACCTGGGGGGGAGGGGCATTCCCTTCAAAAACAAACGTAATCTTCAGCGGCTCAGTTGTCGGGAGTGAGTGACGACTGCTATGTTCATTATTACATCCAACAACAAAACACCTCGATCGCTTGGGAGGCATTCTTGTCTACATCTGCTCCAGCTTCGAAACAATGGCGCACTGATGACAGCTCACTCAGGGCGGAGCTGTGTGACGCACATCAGGCCAGAATCTGTGAGTGGCCTGATCTGAGAAAGGGGTTATTATTTTGGGGAATAAAAAAAAAGCACATAAGTGGATTTTTATCATTATAGGGTGGTTGTGTACATGCACTGCCAACACACATTTATGTTCAAACAACATGTAAAAGTGAATTTTGCATCAGATGACATCTTTAATCTAAAATTTCCTCTCACTCACACAACATTATATGTACACCAGCGTAAGGACAATAACAGTAACCTGTCACTCACATGATATTGCAGGATTAACAAGCTTTTATTTCATGCCTAATTTATGGTAACATGTCTCAGTGGAGTAGTAGTACTAGTCTTTCTATTGATGGTTGAGAGTGTAATCTAATTATCTGAAATATTTACTGATTTACTAAATAAACACTCAACGGGCAATGCATTTGTAGAATGTTTTGAATTGCATGCATTTTCCTTCTGGAGATTTCTATGCTGGTACAGGTGCCGACAGGTCAAAAGAGAAGGATTTAGAAGAAGGATACCAGTCTACACAAGCAACAAAACTAAATCACTTCCATTATAATTAGGAATGGACAGGATGGTCGACTAGTAAAGCAACTGTAGATTTAGTTTTTTTTTAAGGTTTTTATTAACTTGAAGTTCTCAAAGAAGTTGCATCATTTTGAAATACTAGTAATTTATTGAGACATTTACTGCTAGATTTTATATAACCAAATATGGATAATTGTCTGTCCATTGCACCACACAATGAGTAGTGCAAATTCTCATTAATAATCTCAACATTGAAAAATGTCTGGAAACCGATTCCCTTTGTTGTGCCTCATTTTTAACGTCCTATGCGAGCGCCCTATGAGAAATACATCCGATAGGGTTGCTTTGAGACAGACTAGCTGATTAGTCATTCAGACAACCCACTGACTAGTTGATTTAAAAAATGTGTAGCATTGCACATCCCTAATTATTTGTATAACACCGCTGCAAACATCCCGCATGTCTGAAATATTTTTATCTCACCTGCGTGCCTGAGGTAGTGGTTCATTTATATGCAAATTGTGTATGTGAACTGTTGTAAACCTGTTGTACTTGTCAGTGTAGTGCATTTACCTAACTATTCCAAAATAGGGTCAGGTTTGAGTTGAGGAGGTTGCATTGACATGGTTTGGAGTTAGCGCTCAAATCCCTTGCAGTGATGAGAGGTCAATGTCTGCTTGGCCGCCCGTTTACTACTGAACGTATCCTCCTCTTTATGTCATGGCACTCTAAAGCACCAGCACTGTCCTGTTACACAAGATCAGGGCTCCCATTTACATCACCTCCTCCCTTCTCTACCTTCTGCCCATCTTCCTCCTTCAAACCCCCCCCCTCCCGAATGAGCTCCTCTGTGCTTATCCTCAGCTGCCATCCGCCCTGTGCTCAGAACAAAAGAGCCTTCATGGGACCCACCGGGCCACGGTGCTCAAAGGGTTAACATTAGGTTAACACTGTCTGGCTGCTGTCTTTGTCAAGGAATGAAAGTGTTTATAAACGCATGTATATGTGTGCGTGTTTGGCTCTGAGATTATGCAGTTATGTTGGATTTGTCGTACATGTGTCTTGAGTGCTCGTCTGCTTGTGCATGTGTGAAAGAGAGCTTGTGGCATTTTTTTATTTTTTTAATGCGTACTTGTGCATGGGGGGGTTGTTGCTCAATGGGGGATGGGCGCCTCAGGTTTATTGCACAGGGTTTCCCAGTAAAGTTGGCAGGGACGCACGCATTGGCCAAGGGGAGAGAAAGGAGGGGGCAGGGCCACCGGGGTGGCAGGAGGGGTTAATGGAAAGGGGTGTGGTTTGATATCCCGCCCTTTTCAATGACAGGGTTTCCTTCAGCTCCGTGCAGGGGTGGAGTCCGGTCAGATCGGCTGATAGTCCTTCCAAGTCTCCTCACCTCACACGAGCATCTTTTTAAGAAATATCTCCGTTAGCAATGCAAATTGGTGTTAAAGTCAAAAGTAATGTTCTTGAAATGCATTCAGTTTTGAGTTGGACCTGCATCAAAATTGTTTACTTCCCTTACAAGTCAACAGTTCTCATGAAGGATATTTAAGTTACTTGTATCTGAATGAGTGTGAAATTGATCACAACCATTACTAATTACCTAAAGTGATGCGTAAACTCTGTGTTCTGAGAGGAAGCTGGTTCACATCAGAACTAATTAAGGCCATTAGCATCGCACTTCATATGTTTGCATGTGTGTGTATTTTAGGAGACTTTGAAGAGGAGTCCAAGCAGCCTTCAACGTCAGAACAGCAGAAACACCAGCTCAAGCACAGAGAACTGTTCCTGTCTCGACAGTTTGAGTCTCTCCCTGCCACACACATACGGTAAATACACTCACAGCGCTCACCGACACAAACATCTCTGGATTGAATGGTATAATCCCATCAGAGCCCAGACTTTGACTCTGTATATAAGGCAATTGATTTGTAGTGATAGTCTTATTTATACCATGCATGTTTTGTCTTATTGTTTTTCTACAGAGGAAAATGCAATGTCACACTTTTGAACGAGACTGATGTTTTAACTGGCTACCTTGAGAGAGAGGTAAGAGTCCACCTTTTAGGACAAGAGCACTCACTGTGTGGTGGAATGTGTCATAAAACGGCCACCATCACTAAAGCCATGATTGAGAGACAAGCCATAACATGACAAGTGAATCTCATGAAATCTGTTAAGTCATGATTCACCCCTTAAATAAAAAAACAATATTTTGTTATGCTTTAGGTAAACAAATATAGTTTTTAAGAACAGATTTAAGGAATTAAAGGTCATTTGTGAGTTTGAAAATATTTCTGATAGAAGTCTCTTTTGCTCTCCAAAACTGCATTTATTTGATCATAAATACAGCAAAAAACAGTAACATTGTGAAATATTAGTACAATTTAAAGTAACTTTTTTTTACTTAATATAATGTAAAATATTATGTATTCCTGTGATGGTAGAGCCGAATTTTCAGCAGCCATTACTACAAGAAACATTTCTTATTATCAGTGTTAAAGTTGTGCTACTTCATATTTTTGTGGAAACCATGATACATTTTACATTATCTGATGAATAGAAACAGCATTATTTGAAATCTTTCATAACACTATAAATGCTGAAAGTTGAATGAAACAACTGTTCCCAATATTTTGAACAGTTGTGTGTGTTATATACACTCACCGGCCACTTTATTAGGTACACCTTGCTAGTACCGGGTTGGATCCCCGTCTGCCATCAGAACTGCCTTAATTCTTCGTGGCATAGATTCAACAAGGTGTTGGAAACATTCCTCAGAGATTTTGGTCCATATTGACATGATAGCATCACGCAGTTGCTGCAGATTTGTCGCTGCACATCCATGATGTGAATCTCCCGTTCCACCACATCCCAAAGGTGCTCTATTGGATTGAGATCTGGTGACTGTGGAGGCCATTTGAGTAAAGTGAACTCATTGTCATGTTCAAGAAACCAGTCTGAGATGATTTGAGCTTTGTGACATGGTGCATTATCCTGCTGGAAGTAGCCATCAGAAGATGGGTACACTGTAGTCATAAAGGGATGGACATGGTCAGCAACAATACTCAGGTAGGCTGTGGTGTTTAAACGATGCTCAATTGGTACTAAGAAAATATCCCCCACACCATTACACCACCACCACCAGCCTGAACCGTTGAGACAAGGCAGGATGGATCCATGCTTTTATGTTCTTTACGCCAAATTCTGACCCTACCATCTGAATGTTGCAGCAGAAATCAAGACTCATCAGACCAGGCAACGTTTTTCCAATCTTCTATTATTGTCCAATTTTGGTGAGTCTGTGTGAATTGTAGCCTCCGTTTCCTGTTCTTAGCTGACAGGAGCGGCACCCGGTGTGGTCTTCTGCTGCTGTAGCCCATCTGCTTCAGGGTTCGACGTGTTGTGTGTTCAGAGATGGTATTCTGCATACCTTGGTTGTAACGAGTGGTTATTTGAGTTACTGTTGTCTTTCTATCATCTCTAACCAGTCTGCTCATTCTCCTCTGACCTCTGACATCAACAAGGCATTTTCGTCCACACAACTGCCGCTCACTGGATATTTTCTCTTTTTCGGACCATTCTCTGTAAACCCTAGAGATGGTTGTGTGTGAAAATCCCAGTAGATCAGCAGTTTATGAAATACTCAGACCAGCCCGTCTGGCACCAACAACCATTCCACGTTCAAAGTCACTTAAATCCCTTTCTTCCCCATTCTGATGCTCGGTTTGAACTTCAGCAAGTCGTCTTCACCACATCTAGATGTCTAAATGCATTGAGTTGCTGCCATGTGATTGGCTGATTAGCAATTTGTGTTGCCAAGCAATTGAACAGGTGTAACTAATAAAGTGGCCGGTGAGTGTATATTCTGTTTATATTTATATTAGTGCGGTCAAACAATTAAACGCATCCAAAATAAAAGTTTTTGTTTAAATAATGTCTGTATTGTGTATATTTATATGTATATATAAATACACACACATTCATGTATATATATATAAAAAAATGTTTTTACATGATATACATTATATTAATATAAATATATATACATGTAGATATTTTCAAAATATATGCTGTATGTGTGTGTATTTATATATACATAATAAATATACACAATACACACATATATTATGTAAACAAAAATGTTTATTTAGGATGTGATTAATCGTTTGACAGCACTAATATATATATATATGTGTGTGTGTGTATATTATCAGACAAGTGAACACCTTTTTTTTTTTTTAAAATGATCAAATGGCCAACTGCATGAAGTGTTTGTGTTAATATAATGTGTGTTTGTTCTGTAGGAATGTTTCTTCTACTCTCTGGTGTTTGACCCAGTGCAGAAGACTCTGCTGGCTGACCAGGGCGAGATCAGAGTGGGATCCAAATACCAGGCAGAGATCCCTGACAAACTTGCTGAAGGTCAGAAGGTTTTAACGCCTCTACGCCTTGGTGTTACTAAAACATGGTCACTTTGATGTTGATAACTCATTTTAAGGAGAGGTGTTGAATGGCTAATTCACAATTAATTCACTAATTCAAAACCAGTCATTAGTAAGTGCAGTGTTTTCCCCACTCATCAGTTGATTCAGACAATCGAGTGCAGGAGAAGCTTGAGACAAAGGTTTGGGATCCTATTAACCAGCTGAAGGATCCTCAGATAGACCAGTTCCTGGTGGTGGCACGGTTAGTATTTCACTCTTAGACTGACTATTATTGATGCTTCAAAGGTGTTTTATTCATTAGCTTGACGTTAATTCAAATATTGCTTACTTTTAGGGCTGTTGGTACATTTGCACGTGCACTAGACTGCAGCAGTTCAATCCGCCAACCCAGTCTGCACATGAGCGCAGCGGCTGCATCTAGAGACATCACGCTGGTGAGAGAATGAAAGCATCCAATCACAATCTCTTCCGCAACTACTCACAAGAGTGTTTCATTCACTGCCACCTCACTCCAGTTTTCCAGATATTCACACTGTCCCGTCTATTTGTAGTTCCACGCCATGGACACTCTGCAGAAGAACGGCTATGATCTCGCCAAGGCCATGTCGACGCTGGTGCCGCAGGGTGGCCCGGTGCTGTGCAGGGACGAGATGGAAGAGTGGAGCGCCTCAGAGGCCATGCTGTTTGAGGAGGCTCTGGAGAAATACGGCAAAGACTTCAATGACATTCGCCAAGACTTTGTGAGTTTGAAATGGCGTACTTGAGCATTTGCTCTCACACACACTTAATTTCCGTAAGCTCAGAAAATTTAAATGAACATTTATTTGTTGTTGTCCCACAGTTGCCCTGGAAGTCATTAGCTAGCGTGGTCCAGTTCTACTACATGTGGAAGACTACTGATCGTTACATCCAGCAGGTAAAAAACTTTACATGGTTTTTTAAAAACTAAAATAAATCTAAAAAAAGTTTTTTAAAACAACCAACATTTTTGTAATTTTTATGCACGCATGCGAATGTTATTTAAACCATGTTTTTCTCCCCAGAAAAGACTAAAGGCAGCCGAGGCTGACAGCAAGCTGAAGCAGGTGTACATCCCCACCTAGTGAGTATTTAGTGTCACTGAACATTGTTTTTTTCTTGTGAATTCGTGGCACTTTCCAAATATATTCCACAAATTGGTGTCCCGTTAGAGTTGCTTGTTTTTTTAAAGGCTCAAATCCCATCGTTTTTTTAAGAGTGAATTTTTAAACAGATTACAGTTTTGAAGTTTCAAAAGATTTAATTTTATATGCTCTCCACTGCTGCATTTATTTGATCATAAATGCATAAAAAAATGTATGTAGCGAAATATTACAATTTAAAATGACTGTTTTCTATTTTAATATAATTTCTGAGTTGGTAAAGATGAAGTTTCAGCAGCCATAACCGCAGTCTTCAGTGTCACATAATCCTTCATAAATCATTATAATATTCAGATTTTCTGCTCAAGAAACATTTCTTCTTATCATTGTTGAAGACAGCTGCTAAATCTTTTTGTCAAGATCATTTTTTTAAGATCTTTGATTAATAGAAAGTTCAAGAGAACAATAACAGTGTTCTGTAACAATGTAAAAGTCTCTAGTGTCAATTTTGAGCAATGCATCCTTGCTGAATAAATACAATAATATATATTTTTTTAAACTCTTACTGACCAAATTTTTCAGTAGTGTATTAAACTGTTAATGAACACAATATTAGCACAGAATGAAAAGTAGCTATTTGCTTATCTAGTGTGTTGTATGTATACATTTAATGATAGCTTAATTAATATATTTTTTTCATCAACCTGTGAACTTCTTTACTGTTTTTTTTGGTTGTTGTTTTTTTTGTCTGCTGTTTGAGAATCTAAATTTTGTTCGGTCTTTCAGCACCAAACCCAACCCCAACCAGATCAATGCACCTGGAAGTAAACCTGGCATGAATGGTGCCACCGGCTACCAGAAAGGCCTCAGTTGTGAAAGTTGCCACAGTGAGTGAACTCAAGTATTTAAATATAAGCTCAATTATTCCTGTGCATTATAATGAATGTATTGATCTGTTTGACTTGCTACTCCTCCAGCTGCCCAGTCCCAGCAGTGGTACGCATGGGGCCCTCCCAACATGCAGTGCCGACTATGTGCATCCTGTTGGATTTACTGGAAGAAGTACGGTGGTCTTAAGACCCCTACTCAACTAGAGGGCGCCACAAGATCTGGCTCAGTATGTTAACCCTGTCTTTTTTGATGTACCGGTTTACTGTATTTTAAAATATTTAATGCATACAAAAATCAACAGTGAGAAATCTAGTTGGTTTCATCAGTTATCTTGGTGGCTTAAATTATAAATTATTATGATGGAGACAGAAAATTGCCCAATTGATTACTGAACATCATATTTCTTTCCAATAGGATGCAGCTCCACGTGGTCACATGACCCGCCAGGAGGTACAGGGCATGTCCCCGTTTACCAGCAGTGCAGGGAGAGCTAAACTTCTGGCTAAAAATCGGCAGACCTTCATCCTGCAGACCACTAAACTCACTCGAATCGCCCGTCGGGTGTGCCAGGACATCCTGCAGTCCCGCCGAGCAGCTCGCCGCCCCTACGCTTCCATTAACGCCAATGCTGTCAAAGCAGAGTGTGAGTAGTCAGTTGCAAACATACGTTTTTTTTTCTAAATGTTTTTTATCTGTGATCTATATATAAAAATATAATTTTTTAGTTTTATCTCCAGATTCTTTTTTTGACCGTTTCTTTTTCTTTTTCAGGTATGATAAGACTTCCTAAAGCAACAAAGAATGCTGTGAAGAACCGCCTTATTCCTCGACCGTCCCTCGTCAATATAGTTAAAGAATTGGGTATTGCTTCAGTATTCAATTAAAACCAAATAGAAAAAATATTTTAACATAGGGAAAAATGAACACACATGGCCTTTAATGATTAGACGTAAAAGTCAATTGTTTGGCACGATGTTATATTTGAAAACTGATCCTTTGACTTTTCAGATTTGAATATTTTGAGTGATCGTGCTTGTTTTATTCTTCAGCTATTCAAGCTCCTTTGAAACTCAAAGCCCCTCGAGGTGCTCCAACCCCTATCAACCGTAACCCGGTTAACCAGCCTCGGAGCGCATCCGCCCTACTGGGCAAGAGGCCTTTCGACAATGTGAGTATCCCATACAAAGACACGTCAACCTTTCCGCAGTTAGAAAACAGTGTAGACCGATCTAAGTGCTCTCTTTGGCTGCAGACTGGAGGTAATTCTTTGTCCACCAATGGAAGACCGTTCGCATTGGGAATGAGAGCAGCCAACCAGTCAGTCATTAAGAGGCAGAAGGTCAGTCAAGGAGATGCTCCGAATCCAGTGGTGTTTGTGGCTACGAAAGACACCAGGTATGTTTCCAAAACATCCCATCCACATGTTTTTGCTATTTCCTGAGACTAATTCCACGTATATGTGGTTTACAGAGCCCTGAGGAAACACCTCACTCAGTCCGAGATGAGGCGGGCGGCCAGAAAACCACACCTCCCGGTCAGAATCAAACTTCCCGTGCCGCCCCGGCCGCTTCCTGTACCCATCATACCCCCCAGCACCAGCGAGCCAATCGTGTTGGAGGACTGAGCGAAGTTCCATCAGACCACATCCATTGCCAGAGCATGTTAAACCCGCCATTGTCAGCTGTTCTTCTTTATTCCTCGTCTCCTGTTGTCCCCCCAAATCCCATATGCACACCACGCTCACGTGCTCGGGATGATGTACCGCATACTCTTACACCAGCATACACCACACTTCATAGCGTTTTACTCCCAGTGTTATAGTTTAAGGGTTCGGTGCCCTGCTGTCCCGTTGCTTTTTTAAATTGCAAATACTTTTAACTGTAATTTAAAGCAAATCATGTTCATTCTAAGATGGTGGTAAAGCACACTTTATTTTTCTCCAGTTCTGTCGTTATTTGTATAAATATTAACAGGATTTTTCAAGAGTTTGATTCTTGTGTGTATGGAAAGTGGGATTTAAATGTGTGAGGGAGTAAATGGTCTTTTTACCGTCATTTTCTTAATTTCTTAGGTTGCTTGTGTTAAAAACAAAAATCACCCTTTTTTCATGCTATATAAACAAATAAATGATTGCGCTGCTTATTTTATTTCAGCCAGTACTTATGGTTCCAGCCTTTCAGGCCTAGCTGAATTGTGGAAAGTGAATGGTATCATGAAATGCATTGCAGCAAAAGTATTGCTCACCATACAAGATCTGCAGTCGAGTTGGTGTTTATTGATAGCGACCTGGTTTCTCAAACTCATTTTTTTGTTATCAAGGATCCAAATCTCCTGCAGTGTAGCTACTCCAGTCAGTGATATTTGAAGGTCTCGTAGGTCTTAGTATGAAAACACGTTTGATGACTTAGGAAGGCTTCTGGTTGTAGTAAAGTGTTGAAGGTGTTCATGAATGTAAGGCGTATCTTGGTTTGAGGTGGTTGATGTCGCAATAAGTTTGGCCTGTTTTGTACCTCAATAATTGAGCCTTTTCCATATACGACATCATGAACAAAGCCATAAGAGTTTGTTTTCCACGTCTGCTCTTTTTCCAAACATGTTGACGCACTCACATTTGTGTTAAAAAGGTCTTGTGGGCTACTGGGAAGTTAATGGTAGCAATTGTAGATAATGAGAGGGAAGAGATGTTTTTCTAGTAATGACTCAATTATAGGCTGATATTGATGCATATTTCCCCCTCAAGGTTTTTTTTTTTGTCTTTGTTTTTTGCTGTAAACTGGATCCAGTGAGATGGAAAATATGTTTTGGAGTTTTCCTAGACATGGCTCAACTATAGGCTAATATTGATGCATATTTTTGCCTTATGATTAAGCTTTTTCTTTTTGAGCTGAATGGTTGGGTTTTTTTGACAGACTTCCTGGCTTGTTGAGATTAGTCAACACAGAAATTGAATTGTAAATCGTTCCCCCGGTTAGGGGTTTTGTAATGTTTCTTAAACAAATGGAGCGTGCACTGCACACTAAAGACACAATTAAATGTTAACATGTCCCATTTTAATTGTCACCTGTTTTTATGAAGGGGGTTTGTGACCCCACAATGTTTTGGCAAAGCTTGGAAAAAAACATGTAAACATTGATCTCCATTATGGGATAGAGTTGGGGGAGGGAAGACTGGTTGATTTTAGGGTTTGATTCAAGGATGTGAAGGATTTCAGTTTTATATATCAATGATAAATTACTTTCAACTCACAACTCAGACTTTTTTTAATGTTCCAGTGTCTCTGTATCCTTTAATGTATCTTGTGATAAGAAAATAAAGATCTTTTGTTTGTGGTCCTGATCAGGCAATGTTTCGTGTTTCTTTAGAGCAGTTACATTGATTTATTTGCACTTGCAGTGGACCAAATACCATGTTAAGACACCATATTTATTTTTGTTTTTTTGTGAATGAAAATGAGGCTGTAAAGTGTCTGGTTGGTTTGTACAGTTGTGTAACTTTAGATGATTTAACTGATGTAATGTTGAAAATGAATATTTCCAAACACGTAAAAACAAAGAAAATATTTCCTGTGACAAAACTGGAAAATGTGCTTTGAATTAAATGTTATAAAACCTTAAGAAAATACATGCTATTGCCTCATTTTCATCCATGAAGAATTACATATGGTGTTAAATAAAGACCAAAAGTGTCAAGGAATGCAATGAAAGAGTTCACCCAAAAAGAAAGAAAAAATGTCATTTGTTCACCCAGAATTAGTTTTATCTTTCTTCAGCTGAACATAAAATAAGATATTTTGAAAATGCTGGTAACCAGAGTTTATGGTCCCCGTTTATGTCCATAGTATTTTCCCCCATATTATGTAAGTTGATGAGGACCAGCAACTGTTCTGTCTTTTATGTTCAACTGAAGAAAGAGAAAACACATACAGGTTTAGAACAACTCAAGGGTGAGTAAATGATGACAGGATTTATTCTTTATTTTTGGGTGAACAAGCCTATTAAAGCGTTGAAATAATTCAGCACATATCCTCAATTGCTTTACTTAGCTGATTTAATAAATTAAGATCAATATTCAATGGCAGTGTTGGGGATAACGCATTACAAGTAACGCGAGTTACGTAATATTACTTTTTTCAAGTAACTAGTAAAGTAACGCATTACTTTTTAATTTACAAGAAAATATCGGAGTTACTTTTTTCCCATTTATTGACTGACAGTGCGCTGTGTGAACATGATCTTACTGTAGTTCTAATCTAGACTAAATGTGAATGTGTATTAATTCATCCCACTCGCAAAAAACAGATTCAGTATTCATCAAAATGAATTAAAATGTGAAATGCAAATTCAGAATATGACGCAAACCTGCAATAATTAAATATGTTAAACACAAATATATCTAATCTCATTTTATTAACCAATGTGTTTGCTGCTCACCTTTGATGATCCAGTTCAACCATACTAATAATCAAAAATTACTTTAGATAAACTAACAATTGTGCTTCGTTGTTTTTTTTATTGCTGAAGAGTGTTGAACCTTCTTCTCCTGCGTTCTACTGTACAGACGTGATTTACTCTTCCTTCAGCCTGAGGTTTATTCGTTACAATTTTTTTGTGTGAAAGGGCTTTTACATTTGCTATCAATAGAACTTCTTGTATTAAAAACAAACAATCAAGCCCTGTTCATATTTAAAAAGTAACGCAAAAGTAACGTAACGCATTACTTTCCATAAAAAGTAACTAAGTAACGTAATTAGTTACTTTTTTAAGGAGTAACGCAATATTGTAATGCATTACTTTTACAAGTAACTTTCCCCAACACTGTTCAATGGTTATGTTTATTATTGGGTTGCCAAACAACATATCAACTTAATGTAGCACATTAATATAAAATTCTACTTTGTTTTAAGGACAGACTCATCCAATCAGTCAAAACTTTCACATTAAAATATATATATATATTTAATAACTTCTAATATAGCTAATAAACTCAAAATATCTGCTGTTAAAATGTGGTTGTTTCCTTTTAAAGTCAGTGGCCGTAATTTAAGATTGTAATGGTCCATTGCTTGTTTGCGGGAAATGTATATCCTCATCTCAAGCCTTACAGTGAGCATAATACAAAGACTCCAATCTGCACTTCACAGACAAACGCTCAATTAACAACTCGAGGTGTGATGCGGTAATTAATACAGGATGGGCATGTGTGTATATTCGGAGTTCGCCCTTTGAAGTCGGCTAACAAGCTACTTGTCGAATGTTTATTCCGGTAGTAAGTTACCTACAAGCAATCGGCAATATCCCGATTTGATCAAATTCAAAACACCCACAGCAGACAAACCCATCATCACTTCAGACTAGGTCCAAATTAGATTGACTGTCACCTAGGACAAACCTGATTGGCTGATTCGAACGTCCACGCTTCACAGCTGATTCAGATTTTAAAAGGAGACGCGGGAACGCAATCCGGGTCAGCTTTAAAACAACAGCGCGAGCAGCTGTCGGTACGTGGAACTTGCCAAGCACAGGGTGTAGTTCGCGGCTCTCATCTGGAATCGGGCAACGGAGTCAAGTGTTTGTTGGGTGTTTTTTGTTGCTTTAGCGTCACTTTTCAATACCACAAAAGACCCCGTTTTGTTGAGCTGCTGTTGAGTTTTGTGAAGCTGTCTAAAATGTTTGAGGTAAGCTGTTTTTGTCTTGTCTTACGTTTTATATTTTTATTGACACCATCTGTGTTTAATTATTGCAAAAAATGTCTCGTATAACAAAGTACTGAGTGAGGTTTTTACTTTGAGCCACTGAAATGTGTTGCCATTTCTAGTAACTTAAATTGTAACAAGTAAGTTTTCTATAGAACTACAAAATTGTGAAATATCTAGGCAATATGACATTTGCTAGGTATGCAATGGAAAATGCTAACATTTAAATAGACTTGGTATGTAACGTTAGGCTATATTATTGTTATTGGCTTTGGGTAAGTGTCTGAGAAACTAATATTTACTGGTGGTAAAGCTTTTAAAATGGTAGTTTTTCAGACGTTATTATAATAAATATTTACTATGGCTTCTAGTCAGTGGTGAAATGCATGCATTTTAAATTACTATGGCTCTAATCAATAAGTGTGTGTATAATTTATAAGTGCATAAATAAGCTATGGTTTCTAGGCCATGTGCTAGAAATTGTCAAAATGTTTGCTGTTTAGGCAGTGGTAAATCCAGAAAACTACCTTGGAGTAGGTCCATTTTAAAAACCTATTTTTTTTTTTTCAGACTAGTCAAGATGACCAGTTTCTGTTCCCCACTGAAGGCCAGAATGAGGCTTTCTTCCCTGAGGAGGGTTTAGGCAGTGGGAGCTTGTCTCTTGCCGAGGCCTTGCTTCCCCTGGCTGAGTCCCCATCGACCCCGATGACGCCCTGGCTCTGCTCCACCCGCTACAAGACCGAACTGTGCAGCCGCTATGCTGAGACGGGTACCTGCAAGTATTCTGAACGCTGCCAGTTTGCCCACGGCCTCCACGATCTCCACATACCCTCCCGTCACCCCAAGTACAAAACCGAGCTGTGCCGTACCTACCACACCGCTGGCTACTGCGTCTATGGCACACGGTGTCTCTTCGTGCACAACCTCAAAGAGCAGAGGCCTGTCCGTCAACGGCACAGGAATGTACCTTGCCGTACCTTTCGTGCGTTTGGGGTTTGCCCCTTCGGTACCAGATGCCACTTCCTGCATGTTGAGGGTGGTTCGGAGTCAGATGGTGGAGAAGAAGAGCGAATCTGGCAACCTATGTCACAGTCCCAAGAGTGGAAGCCTCGTGGTGCCCTCTGTCGCACCTTCAGCGCTTTTGGTTTCTGTCTCTATGGCACCCGTTGTCAGTTCCAACATGGGCTTCCCAACTCTATCAAAGGCATCAACTCCACACACACATCCTGGCCTCAGCAGATGACCAATGGGGGATCTCTTTCGCCAGACTCCGACACGTGTTCTTCACCCACCGTCCTCGTCCCCTCCATCTGCGTTGGCTTCGCCGGTGTACCCTGACGGTTCTGGTCCAGTCACACCACCGTCAGTAGCAGCGTTAGCCAACAACGCTTTTACCTTCAGCAGCCAACATCTGAATGACCTTCTGCTCCCCCTGGCCCTTCGGCTCCAGCAGCTGGAGAACGCTGCCAATGTGGGTCCCAAAGATGCTCTGGATAAGCCACTGTTGTCATGACGTCTGTGGCAGGATGATCCCAGAAGCTAACTGCTATAAGCTTTAACTGTGACTGTGCTGAATTTATATTTAATCTTGTTTTTATTACGTTGTGTACAGTGTGTCCTCGCGACTTGTATTTTAACTGCCTTTGAGTCTGATTCTCTAATGTTTCCTTTAATTCGAGTCTGTCTTGTACTTCTGAGGCCACTTATTTTCGACGGACTGAATAAAGCCCTTATATTTTAAATTGAGTATTTTACTGGTGTAAATGAAGGATTTGACTCTGTATGTTTCTAACATATGAATTTTTTTTAACTAAATTACCTTTTTAAATTATTTTAGAAACATCAGCATCCTTTGCTCTCAATAAACCTCCTAAAAGGATTTTTTTTTTTTTTTTTTTTATGCTAATGAATGACAAGGTTACTGAACATTTGAAAGGTTATCTAAAACTTATATTTTATTTATAAAATAAATCCATAAGGTCTAGACCTTGCGACCCTGGCTGTGAAAACCTAGCTAAAAATTATTTTTGTGTGACTTACTCTTGACATAGTTGTTCTTCATAAATTAACAGTGAAAATGTAACTCTGATGTTGACTGGGGTCATGTCAGATTGAAATCATGGTGAAATGACTGGTTAAAATTAGACCTATATTATTGTGATCCCATTTAGATTGAGACTTTAGCATGGGTTTCAAACGCAGTGAGAGCTGCATTGTCTTGGTTTTATTTACTCAGAGTATTTATTTTTTTTTTATTGTACTCAAGGCTGCTTTTGAGTATTAAGATCCTTTTACACCGCAGGAACGTCAATATTAATACAAAAATCTCGTCTGAAATGGTACCAGAAAATTCTGGCTTTTTCTCCACCACCTGCTAAAGTACTTTTGGATTTACTGCCTGATCCTGAAGAAAAACAAGTTTGAGTAAAATTATATCTGAACTTTAAAAAAAAATAAATTGTTGAACGTAAACCATAAAAGATCGCTTAGTGAATTGATTCAAAAGATTCGAATCACAAAAATGAGCCCAGAATATGTACGCATGCGCGGAGCTTAAGCCAATCAGGCGCGTCCCACAAGTTCACCAGTGTGTTGTATAAACAGTCTGGAGGGGAGCTTAGCTGCTTGTGCTAATATAGGCATATAACGTTAACGCTAGTAAAATATAATAAATGTAACTAGTATATATGAACTGATACGTAATCAATCGTCAGTAGGAAGGTATTGTACATGATTTTTAGCTCCATGTTTGATGATTACAAGCGTGCTAAGGCAGCCTAGCGAGGAAGAGGCTGATGCGCGCAGCCTTGTCGCGTTAGCTCTAACGTTCAATCTTTAATGTCATTTACAGCATCTTTATTAAGTGATCTTACTAAGGTAAAGATGACAGAGAGGGAGGAACGGCGCTTTGCCGAGGTGCCCCGTGAATCCATCAAACTAATGGCCGAGAGCACCGGAGTGGAGCTCAGCGAGGAGGTGGCAGCTCTGCTGGCGGAGGATGTGTGCTACCGCCTCAGAGAGGCAACACAGGTCACACACGACTTCATGATTTCATCTTATATATTATAATCACATGCATTGCGTGCTACTGTATATGGCTGTTTGGATGGGTTCTACTGTCTCATCAAGGCCATTCAAGTCTCTTAAATATTCACGATTGTCATTCAGAGGCTTTTACTGATTTGTTGTACATGCATTGCATGTTGTCATACATGCAACCTGTATTGCAATAGTGATGTGTGCTATTATTTCAGATTATAACGACATGCATTCCATGCTCTTTTACATTGTAGATGTCTTGTTCTTTTAAAGTTGTGCTGATGGATGCTACTGCATAAGAGATGCATGCTCACACACGCACCTGTTAATTACTTAAAAGCTGCTGTCTTAAAATATTTCCAGCTGAAGCTTTTTGTTGATGTGTGTGTGTGTGTGTGTGTGTGTGTTTCATGTGTTTTAATCCTCTATACATAGCATTTGTAAAGAAAAACGTTGTAAAGTGTCAAACATTTTGCCTTGAAGTCTGTATATTTCATCTTTTTGTTCTACTACAGAACAGCTCACAGTTCATGAGACATGCAAAGAGAAGGAAGCTGAGCGTGGAAGACTTCAATAGAGCGCTACGGTGGAGCAATACTGAGGTATACAGGTACATCTAAAAAAAAGTGAAACCCATATATTATATAGATTCATTACACAGAGTGAAATATTTCAAGCCTTTATTTCTTGAAATTTTGATGATTATGGCTTACAGATAATGAAAACCCAAAATTCAGTGTCTCAGAAAATTAGAATATTACATAAGATCAATAAAAAAGGATATTTTAAACAGAAATGTCAGGTTTCTGAAAAGTATGTTTATTTCTATGCACTCGATACTTGGTTGGGCCTCCTTTTGCATGAATTACTGCATCAATGCGGCGTGGCATGGAGGCAATCAGCCTCCTGAAGACATGTCTGAGCGTGGTGACTCTTGATGCACTGACTCCAGCTTCAGTTCACTCTTTGTGAAGCTCTCCAAAATGTTTGAATCGGCTTTGCTTGACAGTATTCTCAAGCTTGCGGTCATCCCTGTTGCTTGTGCACATTTTCCGATCCAATTTCTTCTTTCAGTCAACTTTGCATTTAATATGCTTTGATACAGCACTCATTGAACAGCCACCCCTTTCAGTAATGACCCTCTGTGACTTACTCTCTTTGTGGAGGGTGTCAATGATTGTCTTCTGGACCATTGCCAAGTTAGCTGTCTTCCCCATTATTGTGGTTTCAAAGAACAAGAGATACCCGGAATTATACTGTATGGATGGTCATTTATTGAAACTCAAATGTAAATATTATAATATTTTGAGATACTTATTTTTGACTTTCGTTAGCTGTAAGCTCTAATCATCAAAATTAAAACAAAAAACTTTTGAAGTGTTTTACTTTACATGTAATGAATTTAAAATATATGAAAGTTTCACTTTTTGAAATGAGTTACAAGAAAAAAATTAACTTTTTCACCATATTCTAATTTTTTGAGAGTTCCCTGTATATTTGTCTTTCTGTTTGAAAGCGTTTTTAATGTGAATTTGCATTGTAGTGTTGTTTCTTACACTCAACATACATTCAAATGTCTGGTGAACAGCATTACACCTGCTGCATGTTTTCTAGACTATTTGCGGCTATGGTGCACAAGATGCCCTACCGTTCCGTCCATTAAAGGAAGGAGAGCTTTTCTTTGTAGAGGATCGGGAGATAAATCTGGTGGAGTTGGCACTTGCTACTAACATCCCCAAAGGCTGTGCAGAGACAATGGTTCGAGGTATGACCGGTATCATTAGTGTAATGTATTCAAGTTTACTATCTTGCATTTTTTTTAAAGAAATTTCTGTTTTGTTTTAATGGCAGTGAATGTGTCATATCTTGATGGAAAAGGCAATCTGGAACCTCAAGGCACAGGTAAACCTCCAATATCTTAATTTCGCTTCATTTTAATTGATTTATCTGGTAAAATAAACAAAATGACATTCTGTAAGTATCCAATAGTTCACCCAGCTCTATTCTGTGTTGGATTACTTGTGTTGTCTTCCTAGTGCCCACTGCTGTTCAGTCTCTATCAGAGGATATTCAGAAGTATTACCAACAAATAACACGAGCCATTTTAGGAGAGGACCCACATCTCATGAAGGTACTTGCATTATCTTTCAAAAGTTTGGGGTCAGTGAGATTGATTTTACTAATTTACTTACTAATTATAAATCATATCGAGCAAGGATGCATTAAACTGATCAGAAGTGAGAATAAAGACTTGACATTACATTTGTTTTTCATCAGAGCATCTTGAATGTTTTCAACATTGAAAATCAAAATGAAATACATTTTAATTTCACTATTACAGTTTTTACTGTATTTGTAATCTTCTGTAGCCCTGGTGAGCATAGGAGATGGCATTTAAAACATTACAAGCCCTTTTAAAAAGCATACATCCCAAAACTTTGTAACTGTAGTGTATTTATTTTATGAATGTGTCTAGTGTTACTCTTGCTAGTATAATAATGTTTTTTTTTTTCATCAGGTGGCTTTGCTAGACCTCCAGTCCAATTCAAAAATCGCTGCCCTCCTGCCTTACTTTGTTTACGTCATCAGTGGAGTAAGTTTGTCCATGTCATACAAAATCTAATATTTCCTTATATAATAATAACATTTGTTGTAAAATTGTGCATAATGTATGATTGTCTTTCTTTCCTCTTTCTTAGGTAAAGTCTGTAAGTCATGATCTGGACCAGTTAAACAGACTCCTACACATGGTGAAGAGTTTGGTGCAGAACCCGTACCTGTACCTGGGCTCATACGTGCGCAGTCTGGTGTCCAGTGTCATGTACTGCATCCTGGAGCCTCTGGCTGCCTCCATCAACCCCCTCAATGACCACTGGACCCTGAGAGACTATGCAGCTCTTCTGCTTAGCCACATCTTCTGGTATTTCTTTAGCATCCTACAGTAAAGTAATACTTGTTAAATTATGAACTTTTATAGTGAGTGCTCTGGTAAGCTGAAACTTTAATCAGTTCAAACACTAGTCTGACTGATTGTTTTTTTCTCATGTTGGCTTGTAGGACACATGGGGATCTTGTGAGTGGGCTGTACCATCAGATCCTTCTGTCTCTGCAGAAGGTTCTCTCCGATCCGGTTAGACCTCTCTGTTCCCACTATGGAGCTGTAGTGGGTCTGCATGCTCTCGGCTGGAAGGTAAACACAGACAGCACAACACCCACAAACACAAATATGCGTTTTACTACTAAATGTCACACTGTTTGTGTATTCATATTTTTTGACCCAGGCTGTTGAACGTGTGCTGTATCCTCACCTCCCTGCCTATTGGGCGAATCTACAAGCTGTGTTAGATGATTACTCTGTGTCCAACGCTCAGGTGAAAGCAGACGGCCACAAAGTCTATGGAGCCATTTTGGTAAGTACAGTATTTTAGACAATGACTGTGGTGCATGCATTTCTTTTAAGGATGCTGATATAAATGTATTGATTTATTCAAATTCTGTGTTTGTACACATCTTTTATTTTGCTGGAAACCACAGAGAGTCCTTAAAGCTGCTCTTTTGTTAACAACAACTGGTTGTTTGGAAGGATGGTTTGAGCATTTTGTGTTCCCAGTTGCAAGTTTATAAGAGACCCAAACTCATAGCCCTTGCAGAGATGGAGTTTATGTGGAAGACCATTTACTGTACCTGAACTCTGGAAAACTAAAAAAACACCAGATTCATGAGCTGCTCACGTGTAAAAGAACACAGTGCCGCTCTTCATTTTGAAACATGAAGTGCATACATTTATATAATTAAATTGCAGTGTTTAAAAGCTATATTGAGATGTAGCTATATTGAAATGTCTCTTATCTAAACCTCTAAAGTCAAGTGACCACTTTACTTTCCTCCCTGAAGGTGGCGGTAGAGCGTTTGCTGAAGATGAAGGCCCTCAGTCTGACCTTGGCAGCAGAAGGAAGCGGTGCTGGTCTACCAGGCGCTACCACAGGGGCTGGCGGCTTCAGAGAAAACTCGCCTGGCCTCAGCCCGCCTCCTGAACCTCTTTCAGAACCCCCTCTTGGCATTGCAAGCCATCTCCAAGCAGGTGGAGCTGGCTGCCCATGGGAAGAGTGGACTCCTGTATCTCTTCCTGCCATGTACTGTGAACTCTACTCCTTTTTTGGAGACAGTCTGGCTGTACGGTTCAGCACTGACCCGCCACTAGGTGGCACCCCACCTCCAGGTCCCTGCCAACCACTAGAGTGCAGGAAAGAGCCAGCGAGCAGTGCCCCCAATCTTGAGAATACAAGGAAAATGCCCCAGCTAACTGCCAGTATGAATATAAGCCCAAGACAAGATGGAAGCCCTCGTATGGAACCACAACCACCCAGTCTGGCTTCTACCGTCCCAGGGAGGTAGGAGTCGAACAACATCCTAGTAATTATGTATATAGGGGAATTGATTGAAGAAAGAAAAAAGTAATTGTGACTCAAAATTCAGTCTTCTTTTCTCACAATTGGGAGTTTCTCTCAAGTTAACATCACGCAATTCAGATTTTTTTTCTCAAATTCAGAATTTCAAGAGTTACAATTCTGAGAAAAAAAGACAGAATTGAAAAATTGTAAGGAAAAAAAGTCTGAATTCTGAGATAAAATGTCAATTTTTTTCATAGTGGAAACAAAAAAAAATTGTGCACTGTCAGATATAAACTCAAATCTTTAGTTTTTTCGCAATTTTGAGAAAAGTCAGAATTGTTAGAGATAAAAAAAGTCTGAATGGTGAGATGAAAAATTATGTAATATTTTCTATCATGTGTGCGGGAAAAAAGCTTCCATAGATTGTTAATGATATCTTATAAATCTTTAAATACAGACCTACTCTGAGAGATGGTGTATGCTTTTGTTTCAGCTCATTTTTACAATAATTCTTTAAAAGCGCAATTCCTAGTGAAAAACTTCATTACCAATGATTCTGCAAAGAATTCTCAGATTTCCTCTCTCTCTCATTCAAGCCGTTTAGTCTTGTACCTTCGTCTTTTTGTCCAATTTTCAAACACTATTTGGCTTTAAATTGAAGTTTCATATATTGCGATTCACCTCTTAACTGATTGGCTCATGGCTTTAATAAAGACTTTAAAAAATCCCTATGGGGAAAAAATGATACTGACCCAATCCTACATTAGCAAGTCTTGCCATTTAAAACTGTCCAAAATGTTCAGGGAAAGAACAAAAGTCAATTCACATTATGATTGATGATCACATTTTGTTGTTTTGTGTTGAATGCATTTCACACTGGTGGTCTCGTTTTGTCCCGTGTCTGCAGATCTCTTGCCCGCTCCTCCTCCTCATCTTCCATCTCACGTTCCAGGTCATCTTCGTCACGTCCTGGTCATTCAAACAGCCAATCCCGAGACATTTTCCCTAAAGCCCGCTTCCCGCTGCCTCAGGCTGGACCTCCTGCTTTCTCGTTCATCATTGGCGGGCGGCAGATGGGGAGACGATGTCAGGGACGGCGCTTCCAGACGAGTTTTACTCCAACTCCACCTATTGCTACCCTCCCACCTCGTGTTTATGCCCACAAGCTACCGGTCATAGGGAGAGTCAGCAAACCTGTGCGCCGCTGGACGTGTTCCCATTACTCACTTCACCTGCCTCTTTAAAATCCATGGGCGATGTATGTGATGTTTAGAGACACGTGGCCACAATGACATCTCATCACATGGCTGCATCTTAGTAATTACAGATGAACAGTTCTATATGCTCTATGCAAACAAGGCATGTTTTATTGTGAGGTAATTATTTTGAATCAATTTCCAGCATTTTTATGCTATAACTAGCATCGACTTTGAATTCCCTTATAGTTATTTCTGTTTGTATTGCAGATAGTATAATAGAACCTGACACCAAATAGAGTTTATATTTAAAGAACTTACAGCAAGATGAATCTGAACAGATACTTCTATACAATTGCCTTGTTTATTAGAGTATTTATGTATGAGTGAATGTCCTTATTATATGTTTAACTTTTTTTGTAATGATGTAGGGCTGTAAAAATAAATACATTGTGTAATGTACTCATGTGATATTTTATCATTTTGCATTTAAACTGCCCAGTCTGTTCATAATGCCAATGATTTTCATTTTCTTAGGCCTGGTATTAAGCTCGATGCCAAATCTAAACAGTCTCAGCATGACACCCTTACATTAATTTTCCAAAAACAGTGCTTAATGCATTATTCTAAAGGAGTTGTTAAAATTATAAAAAAAAAAAACAGGTTTTAGAATTGTTCCAGAGAATAATTGCAATTAATTTTAATTATTCTAAAGCATTCTTTTTAAAGGAACAGTTTTCTTTCATTGAACACAAAAGAAGTTAACCGGGTACTGGAATGTTTTCTTATTCCTGTACAATTGAAGAAAACCGTGATGCATCATTCATGCCAGTGATGCCTTCATGATGTTGCAAGTTTAATTAAGCACAAATGTGAATAAGAGAGAGATGGCGGGGAAATGCTCTGTGATTAACTATAATTTCAGTCTGTTCACCACAAAGCCGGTATGGCTCCAGAAGACTTGGAACATAAAGCCTGACTACTTTTATGGTAATTGTATGATGCTTATACTGTTCTTTTGGAGTTTGACTGTTCCTGGTTGCTGTTTGTATCTTTATTGTATATCTTGTATCTTAATTTTTGTTCCATAGAAAAATGTCATGGTTTTGGAGCAACATGAGGGTGAGTAGGTTTTAGAATATTAAAATATTCCTTTAAGATATAAAGTTCTGTTCTGATGAAAAATGGACCAAAGCAGTCTCTAGTGAACTAGTTGATGCATCTTCATAATTTAAGGTTAAAGTTGGGTTTTGGTTCAGTTTTACCAGACAGGTGAAGGCTGATGGTCTGCTGACCTGTTGCATTAAACTTTCAGCATGGTGCTGAACTCTCCATTTCAGAGCCCAGGTTTGGTTACACATGCAGCACTTTAACGTTCTGCCATACTGAAGCCATACACAAACAGAACTGGTTTCATAATGGCTATTTTTGCTGATAAAGCCCTGACTTTTCTACGTGTTCACGCGGTCACGTTTGTGGTGATAGCGTATGGCCTCTTCCTCGTCGTCGGTGCTGTTGTTTTGATGATACTGGAGCAACCTGAGGAGAATGTGCTCGTTAATGAGGTCCGTGAACTAAAAGCTCGTTTTTTGGCAGATAACCCCTGTGTTGTGGAGAGCAGTTTGGATCGTTTGTTGAAAAACGTGCTTTCTGCGAGTAAACGCGGCGTGGGCGCTCTGGAGTCCGCGAGCGATGAATGTAACTTCGACTTTACGTCGTCGCTGTTTTTTGTCATCACCTTCCTCACAACCACAGGTGAGAAGCAGTCAAAAATCATTAGGATAGATCATGTTCCATGAAAATATTGTGTACATACCCTACAGTACATATATACACTTATATAAAATATAATATTATGTTAGCTAGGCTATATAATACTTATAAACTTGTTTTTTTATTAGTAATATGCATTGCTAAGGACTTCATTTGGACAACTTTAAAGGCGATTTTCTCAATATTTTGATTTTTTTTGGCACCCAAAGATTTCAGATTTTCAAATAATTGTATCTCAGGCAAATATTGTCCTACCATAACAAACCATGCATCAATGGGAAGCTTATTCAGCTTTTAGATGATGTATACATCTTAATAAATAAAATAAAGAAGACCCTGATGACTGGTTTTGTGGTCCGGGGTCACATATTCAAATTATTTTCCTTCTGGAGCAATACAGTTCATAATCTGCTGAGAGGCTGTCCAATGTCATGTTGAGAAGCAATTGACAATGTTGTTTACAGCCAAGAAGCAAATGTGAAGTTTATTGCACCATTTTATTTATCTGTTTGTCTGTCTGTTTGTTAATCCCATAGCTCTTTTTCTTTAGTTTATATTTAAAATGATTTATTTTGTATTTTAATCTTAATATTCACAACACATTTTATGTATGCATATGTGCTTTAACTTGAATTTTAAGCATTTTGCCATTTATTTATTTAATTATTATTTGTTTGTTTTTACATTTATTTAGTTTTAAATTTATATCCGTTTAAATTGAAATTTAGCTAGAGAGTGACTAATAATTGATATAGTTTATTTGACAATGGTCTACCAGTATCATGCAGTGTAATTTGGCCATCACATTTGTTAATACTAGTCAAAAGGGACAGCTATCTTTAAAGTAGTTTTTACTAGTATTTTAGTATCATTGATATACTATTATAGTTGAGATGCTTTGGCAACTAGCTGAAATATTTTTTTAGATTATTTTTATTTAAATGTATTACGATTTTTGTGTATCAAGTAACAAATGCTTTTTTAATGGTATTAGTTAACTGTAAAAACCCTGATTCAAAGTCTGTGGTATCTTTACTGTTTTCTATATTTGCAGGTTATGGCACCACTGTGCCTCTTTCAGACGAGGGCCGTGTGTTCTGTGTTGTGTACTGTCTTGTGGGCATCCCCCTCACCCTGCTGCTGCTGTCCAGCCTCACTCATGCCCTCCTGCCCTGGGTAACACACACCCCTATTCACAACCTTCAAGTCTTCTGGGGACTGTCTCGCAACCGTGCTGCATTGCTGCACTGCAGCGTTCTGGCCTTTTGCACGGCCACATTGTTCTTTCTTCTGCCTGCTGGTGCCCTCTGCTTGCTGGAGAACGACTGGAGTTACCTGGAGTCGCTGTATTTTTGTTTTGTCTCACTTAGCACCACAGGACTTATTGACTATCTGCCCGGCAGGACGCAAAGCCGAGTAGCACGACAGTTGCTGGAGTTTGCAACCTCCTGTAAGTTATGTATGTATTAGTGGTTGGGAGTAGAGTTATATTCCAAGCCTTATTAAGCTTTTAGTTAGCTGGTTAGTAAAATTAATTGAAAAAAGTGACGGAGATTCTTGGAAAGTTGTATTTTCACATTTTGAAGTTGTATTTAGAGACTTTATTGACTTAAATTTTCTTCTTAAGGGGTCTTATAAAGTCTTATAGTTACCTTTATAAAACCTGAAGAAACCCTGATTTAAACTCCTCTTTATTCAGGTTACCTGATGGTTGGACTGATTGTCTTGCTTGTGGTTATGGAAAGTTGCTGGGAACTGCAACAGGTTCAAGCCATCCTGTGTTTTTTCGCTGGACCGTGGCAGGGTGAGCTGAATGGGGTGGGTTTGGATGAGCTTGTGCTCAGTGGTGACATGACCGGTGCAGAGGAGGAACCTCATTACACCCTTCCTATATCCACCATCTCCCCTGCTTTCACAGACTCACCTGCCACTCCAACAACAGAGCTGCCACCAGTCTTTGGCCTGACACCCATAGCGGCCACCAAAGAAAATATCCCCCCTTCACTAAGACCAGATCTGTGTCAATCCACTTCCACCTCATAACTGATACAATGGAACTGCAAATTGTAAGAAGAATAAATTATATACAAGAATGAAGCTGTAAACCACTAGGTGGCGATATTGGTTCCTTTTCTTTAATGCTCTTAATACAAAACTTAATTTATTTATTTTAATCATTCATTCATTCTTTTCAACTTGTTGGATTAAGCGTATAGTTTTTCTTTAAAGTTTCTTTTTTTTCTTAGTCAACTTATTAAATGCATGGTATATTTGTATATTAGATTTTAGATTTATTGCAATACTAATATTTAAGTCTACGCATATCATATACAAATACAAAGCTTTATTTATTTATTTATTTAGTTAATTATCACTCAATAATATTACATTTAAAAAAAGAAATAATATTGTCTCTGATTATTCAGTGTTTGGACTCATATATAGAGTATATATATATATATATATAATAATAGTAAAGGTAAAAGTCTGCACTTATTTTACCAAACGTTTAGTAATATTGTGAACTATTATTAAAATTAATAAGAGTTTAGTTTTAAATCAGTAAAATTAAACTAACTGTAAAATATATTTTGAAATTAAATGTATTCCCATGATGGCTAAGCTGAATTTTCAAAATTGTTACTGTCACTTTTGATCAAATTTAAAGCATTACTGACCACAAGCTTTTGAATAGTAGTGTATGATGACCAAAAATATGTAATATTTTAGTAGCCACCCTAGATTACAGCTCAGCCAAATGCATGTGATACATCTTGGGAGTTTTTTTTTAAATGCATCAATCTAAAAAGTAAATACAAAAATTCAATACAGACACAGTTTATCTTCAAAATAATTTAATGATTCAAAATGTATTTGATGATCAAGATTTTTACATTCAAGTATGTCCAAACATTTAGACTAGTTTATGAAAAGCAACAATTAATGATCATAATTATTTTTCCATATGCAGCCTATTACAATAAAAATATTCAAATTGAGATGCTCATGTTTCACATGTTGTTCTTCACAGTTGCAGCAGGGAAGGAAGCGTGTGTGTGTGTGTGTGTGTGTGTGTGTGTGTGTGTGTGTGTGTGTGTGTGTGTGTGTGTGTGTGTGTGTGTGTGTGTGTGTGTGTGTGTGTGTGTGTGTGTGTGTGTGTGTGTGTGTGTGTGTGTGTGTGTGTGTGTGTGTGTGTGTGTGTGTGTGTGTGTGTGTGTGTGTGTGTGTGTGTGTGTGAGTGTGTGTGTGTGTGTGTGTGTGTGTTTGGGATGGTGACTCAGAATCTGTGCCCAGCCCTGATGGCTCTGCCAGTCTGACATAAACTCACTTCACTGGCTCCACCTCTTACTTTGCAATGAAGTCATATTCTTCTATTACAAAGTGTGTGTGTGAGAAGAGAGAGAGAGAGACATTTTTTCCCCTTTAATTGAAAATACCATCCTGTTTACTGTTTTGCTCTTTCTAAATTTTTGGCTTTTTAAAAAAGACCAAAGCCCAATAACTTTTGTCCCTAATTATGAACAGAGAATATTATACATCACTTCAAAATCTGTTTACATTTATATGTATTAAATGTTGTGTGTATTGAAACAGCTGCTTCTGAGATCTGTTTATGTGTTTACAGGAGTTGTATGTAGGTCAGGACTGAAGTAAAGTTAGATCCCAAAAGCTGGTGCAGTGCTGGGTAACAAAACCTCAACCCAATTTTAGTCACTTGAATTAAACAGTAGTTTAATAAGCTGCCAAAAATAAAAACAGGATTAAAAATAGCACATGCATAGGATAAAAATAGGAAATAAGTAAGATTGTTTCCCCTCTAATTATCCTAATGGCAGAACCGACATCTGTAAACAAACGCAGGACGCGTGTTTAAGGACGCCGAAAGAGGCGTGACGTGAACTTCCCAGAGGAGTAGAAGAAATGATAGGTGGTTCCCCACTCGTTTACTGTGAGGACCATGAAGCATAAACAACATTTTTCCAAAACCTGCTGGCCTTGCACTTTTTAAATCCTCAGCAGGTCAGCACAGAGCTCATTAAATCAAACATTTAACATTTAGTTAGCTTTAACACATTAAAAAACATTTGAAATATATTAAAGCCATTTTTGACAGATGCATGTGGTATATTCATATGACCTTGTTACCATAGTGCCTAATGCTTTCACACTGCCAACTGCTCTTTCATTCAGATTGACAGTTAGCAGGTGTTACATGCATGTCTATATTTGTCACGCTGGTTTAAATGATATCTCTGATCGTGAACAGATGGGGTAACATTGACACAATGTAGTTTTCCACACTAGAAAGAGATGTGTGTTGAAAGGTCATGAAATGTTATCTTCCTGTGAAATCAAGTTAATATTGTTTATTGTTCATACTGTTCTCTTAAAGAATGTTATATAGAGAGATGATAGATTGGACATCTGGAATCTAGGTTTGAGAAAGCTCTTAAATGTCTGTTTCTTATTGGTGATAATTGCTTAAATCGGTTACTTTGGTTGATCTGTCCACTTTTAGAATTGCTAAAAACATTTAAAATATACAATAAATATAAAAAATATTTCCTCAAATAAAGTGTTTCGACCACACCGAGGATCAATTAAAATTTTATCAAAATATAATTTAATTAGATTGTATTTTTTTATTTAATATGTTTTTACTTTTCATATGTAACTAGTCGAATGTAAGTAAAAGTGTGACCCTGATCCTATGAATTCCATTGTTCAGAAGGTCAGATGTTCTTGCTTCCATTGAAGCACACGATACTCTTTGGATCATTCTCAAATCATGCTGGAGAACATGATCATCAGGTCTTAATAAATGTTTGATCAAGTTCATGCCAGTCCAGTTTATGCTTTTGTTAAAGGTCATTTCATTCATTAGAAGGATGCAAACCTGCTGAGAATTTAATAAAAAAAATAGTTTTTTAGTTTTTCACTCCAATTGTTATGCTGATTATATAATTTGTATAAGTTGAAAACTAATTTTTCAAATGTTTTTGAACCAAGACTCCAAGGCTGTATTTTTTGTCAGAAATACAGTAAAAACAGTACTATTTTGAAATGTTATTAAAAAAAATAAGAATAAGAACTGTTATTTGAATATATTTTAAAATGAAATGTAGTTTATTCCTCTAATGCAACGCTGAATTTTCAGCATCTTCACTCCAGTCTTCAGTATCGCATAATCTTTCAGAAATTAATCTGATTTGCTGATTTGCTCAAGAAACATTTCTTATTGCTTATTGAAAACCGTTGTGTTGCTTCATATTTTTGTGGACACCATGACACATTTTTTCAGGATTCTTTAATAGATAGAAAGTGTTAGCATTTATTTGAAATAGAAATGGTTGGTACTTGGTAGCAATGTGAAGGAGTTTACTGTCACTTCTGATCAATTTAATTAACCTTGTGAAAAGCAGTGTCCATTTTGTAAGCAGTCATTATTATGGCTGAAATGGTTTAGAGATGAAAGTAAGAAACGTACCAATGGCACTCAGATTTGTTTAGGCTTGTCTTCTTTTAGAACATTTCCCGCAGTTGGTATTTGAGGAGGTCAATGTCACAGGAAAACAGGAAGTACTGAGACCACGACAAGCTCAGCTAACAGGAAGTGTACGACTCTGAGCAGGAACCTTATTCGTGATCCGTAAATTTATATTATGTCTCTCTCTTTCTCTCTTCCCTTTCCTGATCCCTCTATCAATATTCTGTTATTCTTTGCGTGATGAATAAATTAAAATGACCCAACTAGTTCAATTAAACTAGTTAAATTAATCTCTTGTCATATTCCAGAGAGGACTTCAGAAGAGAAATTGCTGTAAAAAAAAGAAAAGAGCAGCTTGAAACAAGTTTACCGCACCAAAACATGACCTTTTAGGTAGTTGGAACCATATTTTGGCATGCTATATTGGGTGGTTTTGGATATAGGATCTCGGTCGATTTATTTTGGATCTGGTCATCCTTTCTAAAAACTACAACAAAGCAGAGCTTCAGAGATTTGTATCTTGGTTTACATGCAGAACTTTGCCTTTGGTTTTGGACTTGCCACACCTGCCAAAGCTAATCTAAACTCTCATCAGCAGGGGCAAGTTTAAGCCTGTCCCACTCGCACTGATCTAGAATCAGCTCTGGGTGCCCATATTAGGTTCGTCTACAAAACTGGTCTCAGGTCACCATAACATAACATAATATCAGGCTATCTGCTGCACAAGCTACATGCTATTTCAGCCACACCTAAACCTAGTGCAAACAGTATGACTGTACTGAGCAAGAACTAACAATCGACTATCAGTTACAGAAGCAATCCAAAGTAATATCCCACTCTTGTTAACACTGGTTCCATTCTATTGTTTAAAGCACAGTTGGGGAAAAACTGCTTGCAAATGAGGTAATGGTGACCTTTAACCTTCCACAGAGTGCTTTGAATAGCCCTGTCAACCTGCATTCACTTCAACAAGACAAACTGCTTCCCATGGCAAGGTAAGAAATATTACTTCGGCTTACCCAGAAGGAAAGATCTGTACTATATATCACATTTTCTTTATCAGTTCCTGATAATATTTTACATGCTGACAATGGTGAGGTGTGTTGTCACATTGTAATTTGTCAATAAACAGCCTTTGTCTTTTTAGACTGTTAAATGGTAAAACAATCATTAAGCCCAAAACGATTCATGAATGTGAATGAATTCATCAACATCCAAAAAATATTAATGGTGTAGAAACAATTTTCACATAGAAATTGCTAGTAAATTTTACTGTTATAAAGAAACAGCAAGTAATACATTGAACTAAATGTGAAATTTTAAGTAGAAAATGTACACATGATCATTATTTACAACTTAGAAAAATAAGTTTACAGAATATATAATATTGTTATTAATTATTAATATAAGAATTATATATATATATATATATACATATGTATATGTAGTATCTCAAATAAGTGAGTACGCCCCTCACATTTTTGTAAATATGTTATTATATCTTTTCATGTGACAACACTGAAGAAATGACACTTTGCTACAATGTAAAGTAGTGAGTGTACAGCTTGTATAACAGTGTAAATTTGATGTCCCCTCAAAATAACTCAACACACAGCCATTAATGTCTAACCCGCTGGCCACAAAAGTGAGTACACCCCTAAGTGAAAAATGTCCAAATCGGGCCCAATTAGCAATTTAGGAATTTTATTTTGGTGTTACAAGGTCTCGGGTGTGAATGGGGAGCAGGTGTGTTAAATTTGGTGTTATCGCTCTCACTCTCTCATACTGGTCACTGGAAGTTCAACATGGCAGCTCATGGCAAAGAACTCTCTGAGGATCTGAAAAAAGAATTGTTGCTCTACATAAAGATGGCGTTGGCTATCAGAAGATTGCTAAGACCCTGAAACTGAGCTGCAGCACGGTGGCCAAGACCATACAGCGGTTTAACAGGACAGGTTCCACTCAGAACAGGCCTCGCCATGGTCGACCAAAGAAGTTGAGTGCACGTGCTCAGCGTGATATCCAGAGGTTGTGTTTTGGAAATAGACGTATGAGTGCTGCCAGCATTGCTGCAGAGGTTGAAGGGGTGGGGGGTCAGCCTGTCAGGGCTCAGACCATACGCCGCACACTGCATCAAATTGGTCTGCATGGCTGTCATCCCAGAAAGAAGCCTCTTCTAAAGATGATGCACAAGAAAGCCCACAAACAGTTTGCTGAAGACAACCAGACTAAGGACATGGATTACTGGAACCATGTCCTGTGGTCTGGTGAGACCAAGATAAACTTATTTGTTTCAGATGGTGTCAAGCGTGTGTGGCGGCAACCAGGTGAGGAGTACAAAGGCAAGTGTGTCTTGACTACAGTCAAGCATGGTGGTGGGAGTCCATGGTCTGGGGCTGCATGAGTGCTGCCGGCACTGGGGAGCTACAGTTCATTGAGGGAACCATGAATGCCAAGATGTACTGTGACATACTGAAGCAGAGCATGATCCCCTCCCTTCGGAGACTGGGCCGCAGGGCAGTATTCCAACATTATAACGACCACTGCCTTGCTAAAGTAGCTGAGGGTAAAGGCGATGGACTGGCCAAGCATGTCTCCAGACTCTATTAAGCATCTGTGGGGCATCCTCAAACGGAAGGTGGAGGAGCGCAAGGTCTCTAACATCCACCAGTTCAGTGATGTCATCATGGAGGAGTGGAAGAGGACTCCAGTGGCACCCTGTGAAGCTCTGGTGAACTCCATGCCCAAGAGGGTCAAGGCAGTGCTGGAGAATAATGGTGGCCACACAAAATATTGACACTTTGGGCGCAATTTGGATTAATGGCTGTGTGTTGAGTTATTTTGAGGGGACAGCAAATTTACACTCTTAGACAAGCTGTACACTTTGTACACAACTACTTTACATTGTAGCAAAGTGGCATTTCTTCAGTGTTGTCACATGAAAATATATAATAAAATATTTACAAAAATGTGAGGGTGTACTCACTTCTGTGAGATACTGTATATATATATATATATATATATAATATTTGTATAATATGATTTTTTTATTATACATTATATACACTATAATAAATAATTATTTACTAATATAAATATGTTGCAACCTATATACATTTTTTTTTTTTTACAAAATATATATTTCTATTTATGATAGAATTTTAATTTGCAGGACAGAATTCTCTAGACCTAAGCGTGATGTCTGAAAGCTTAAAACTGCTGATTAAGCAAACACACATTTGTGGACTTTTTAATCAAAACCTAGCTAAGCCCTATTACATAAATTTGGCTACATCAAAATGGCTACAATATTAATTTAATGGGGAAAATAAGGCTATACTTTCTAACACTTTCCTGTCTTATAACATTGACTATATAAATATATAAAATATATAAAACCCTGCATTTCTGTTTTCCGGGCCATTCCAAGGGGGTGCAGTGCAGGATATGTCAGTTCAACCCAAAGTGGTTGGTTGTATGTTTCCTTTCCTCTGATCTGTCTGCACTTGTACTGCAGCCTTCACTTTGACATTTGGAGCATGTGTGAATGAGGCGCTGCCGTCCCTGAAACGCCGGGGCAGGCCAAGCGACACGGCAATTCCCACGATGTATTTTTAATTCATCAGCCTCTTCTGTGAGGAATTGTCTAATATAAGCGCAGTCATCATGACATCGGTTTGGAAGAGACTTCAGCGCGCTGGCAAAAGAGCGTCGAAGTTTCAGTTCGCCGCGTCCTTTCAAGAACTCACCGTAGAGTGCAATAAGAAATGGTAAGAAATACGATTTCTCTTTTCATTGTCGTGTATTGTTGTTACACACTATTATAAATGTTTAACGTTTCTTTTAAGTTTGACGTAGCTACAGTAACACCAGTCTAGAAAGCGACGCGACGCTATAAAATTAGAACGCAACGCTCCCATTATAAACAACAAAACTTGTGTGGTTACAGTGTGTACTAGTGATGGTGTAGTTTACTGTCAGTGTGTTGTGGTTCATGAACGGACAGTATATGAGGGCTTGTTTACTCTGGCAAGGACATTTCTGTTTGTAGTAGTAGGTTTGTTATTAGTACCTTATACTTCCGTTTTACTTTCAGTTCTCCCGAACACATTCATCTTCAAGGACACTTTCATTAGCAGCTACAGACCGACTTCATTAAGCTCTCTTTATGTGATACTCTTTCATTCTGATGCTGAAGGGAGGGTCTTAGACATGTCGAGAAACGAAGCTACTAACCATAGCCATTTTTTCCATTCAGTCATGCACGCCGTCTTTTATTATATGTATTTCACTATTTCAAAAACATATTTGTTCCGTCAAATTTGCTAGCGTTTATCTAGATAGCAGCTCTGCACACTCATTTTCTAAAGTGCATGAGGTGCATTCTGGGATGCTTTTATTGAAGGAGTGCTTGTTGAGCACTTGTTGATTGGTTTTCCTTTATTTTACTGTCCAACTCATTCATTAAGCACAGTTTCAAGTCAAGTCTAACTTTACTGTCATTCTGCTACGTGTGTGGACATATAGTGGAAATAAATGTTATGTCTCGCAGGACCACGGTGCTACATAACAATTAGACATAAACATACAACAACAGAAGTATAAAAAACGATTATAAACCTATTCACAGCTAACCATCTGACTACATACATATTAATATGTTGAGGATGTGTTTTTATACATAAAGAGTTCTGTGTGTCCTTTATTTGCATAATTAGAGTTCAGTCATCTAAATCTGAATTAATTTCAATGCAGTTATCTCCATAATCCCTTTGAGCAAATAAATGCTTCTGCATTGTAGGCTGTCAAACTTGAACATTAATTATTTCCCTGACAGTCAACATCATAATGGGCATTAGCATCACGTGACAGTGGATTTTTGTGGTAATCGATATTCCATCAAAACAATGTTAGTAGAAGAATAATAAGGATCTTTATCATAGAGAGTTAAGAGAAACATGGATAGCTGGAATGATTAAAGATGTTTGTTATTTTTATTTTTATTTATTTACTTAAAGCAGACAGAACTATTACATCATGTTGTAGACATGACTATTGGCTGAAACATGTTCATTAGAGACACTGCGTTGGTGTTCACCTTGACAACACTACATGGTTAGCCTTTTATACACAATTGATTCAAAGTTTAGAGTTGGTAGATTTAGTTTTTTAACTCTCTTGCTCACCAATGCTGCATTTATTTAATCAAAAATACAATAAAAACAGCAATGTTGTGAAATAGTATTACAATTTAAAATAGTTACCTGTTTTGTATTTTAATATATTTGAATGCGTGATTTATTCCTGTGATAGCTGGAGTCTCAGCATCATTACTCCAGTCTTCAGTGTCACATGATCCTTCAGAAATCATATGCTGATTTACTATTATTTATTTATTATTATTAGCAAATGTTTAAAACAGTTGTACCATTAAAAATTTGACCATGACACACTTTTTCAGAATTCTAGAACAGCATATATTTGAAATTCTAAATGTATTTATTATTTACTTTTGATTAATTTAATGCATCCATGCTGAATACAAGTATTCGTTTCTTTCAAAAATATTACTGACCCCAAAGCTTTGAACAGTGGTGTATGTTCATGGAACATTCAGTAATATTAGCTGATGCTGTGATGATGTCATCTGACTTCTATGGCCCTCTCTGTGGTCCATTGATAGTGTGTCTTGTGTAGTCACATGACTTAACAATGTCTGCCCTCAGAACAGCTGTTTGATTCTGTCAGTTAAATGACTCGGCTAGTTTTGAATATGAAATGTGGTCAGTGTTACAAGACTGTCTACAAGTGAAACATTTAGAATCTCTGATCATAGTGTTTGAACTGGGTTATTATTTTACATAATATTAAACAAAAAGTTGTGTAGCATTTACTTTTCTATCTAATATAACTCAAATCTAAATAGTTGTTTAAAAGCATAACATTTGATTCCCTTCTTGTGCAGTTTAATAGATGTAGCACAGTGTTTCAGCCGCTTTATCAAAGCATGTGCCATTTCCCAGTCTATTTCTGTGCACCCCATGACTCTGTCACCACGTCGCTTGACCTCTTGCATCCATTCACGCAGCTGCTGCTGACACTGACCTGCAATACGAGACCCAGAGGCCCACGATTCTCTCTCTCCACCTTTCCTTTCCTTTATTATGACTCAAATGTCACGTTAACATGCGTAGACATTATCTACTGCAATCATTTGCTTTTTCATCAGTTTGAGGAAATAATTTAATAGAAGCACTTCATGTCCCATTTATTTGACTGATCAGCACTTTTCCAGGTGTACTATTGAGTGATAGATGTTACAGGTGTGTTGTATGGGATGCCTGGAAAGGCAAAGCATGTAGCTTATATCCCAAGATTATAGGAACGACCTGCATGAAATGAAAGTTGCATAATTACATAGTCATCTGCATGTATAAATAATAGTGTATTTTTTGTACGTTTGTGTTATTACACAGTAAATTGTGTAATGTGTGGTAAGAAACGGCAGCAGTGGTTTCCAGAAATACCCCAAATACGGAAGTAACATTTTAGGCTTTACTGATCGTTCATTAATGGATATAATGTTAAACTACCAACCTATACTGAAATACAAAAATAATCTGTTTTGTGCCATTTTTAATACACTGACAACCATCAAAAAACACTGGAGGTAATGAGAAAGCCATGCACAAGCAGAATCAAAGTTCATCACAAGAAGCTTTTCTACAGGCCGAAGTAGGCCTAAATACTAATGCATAGAAGGTGCACACCATGTCATACACACAAATACAAAACAACATCATGTATACAAATTCATTTAACAATATAAGATAACATAAAACCCTAATGTATAATAGGCTAATGAAAAAAAATACAGTTAGCCTATTTCATAGAAAAACCATCAAATGTAAAATATCTGTACACACTGTAGGTTATAAGCTCACTTGTTCTTTTTCACTTGCAAAAAATGAAAATTGAATAGCATTTCAGTGTAAAATTACAGTTTTTCACTGTATACACTAAGGGAACTTGCCATTAACCAAACAACAGTTTTTTTCAGTTTTGTATGCGTTCAAAACAAGTGTTGAAGGATTGCTGTTGAAAATGACCAAAAAGGTCATTGGAAAACAGAAAAAAGTGGCTAAAAATGAAACATTTGAGCCAGAAAGACTTCCACGAGGAAGCGGCAGTGTATGTAAGTTAAACAGCTGATCTGACAATGTAATTGTGAGGAGAGTCCACACCCTCCATTGAGAGAAGAGAGATCAGTTTGACGGAAACACACTGGGGAAAAGGAGAGCAAGGCTCAGGTTATATTTCCCACAACCACACTTAAGGGAAACTCAGTCTGCCTTAGCTTACAATTAACTTGCATTACTTATTAACATTAATATTTTGTATTGTTTATATAAGGTAATATATTTGTTGTTACTACTATTTTATATGTTTTACCTGAGGTCCATTTATGTAAAATTAGGTATAAACAATTTAACTTTATACGTATAGAATGAATCCTTTTTGTAGCTTTGTTTCAGTCGGTCTTTTTGGACTCTGGAGGTACAGTTTTCATAGTACAGGGAAGACTTTTATCTCAAATGAGTCCTTATGATGTGACTCTTTAATCTAATATTTTTTTCAGCTATATGCTGTGCTTCTCTAGAATGTTAGCATGGACATATTTTAAGATGTGTCACGTGTTGAATATTGGCCTCACCCTTCTGCACGGAGTCTCTCAGTTACTTTTTAACATATTTTGTTCTACGATTGCTCACATTATGTACATACAATGTTAGCCTGTTAGAACAGGAACAAATAATTTCACTTGACCTTAAAGAAGCTCCAGCATTCCATGCAATGAAGCCAGCTAATGCTTTCCTGCATGTGGGTCAGATGAGTAACCTAATAACCAAACTGAGTGCGCATGAGGAGTAGTCCCCTTCTTCATGCTGATGGAGAATAACCTCCTTAAAGCAATTCCCAATGGAATTTTAGGTGAAATTTCTAGTTATGTTTTCATGAATAATTTCAAAACTCAGCTTCATGCAATGTTACATGCTCACTAAACAAACTAAATAATAGTATATGTACTTTCAGTGTGGAATAGGAGCTATGATGTTTTTGTGTTGTTGTATGTTATTTGTCATCCACAGGCAGCCAGACAAACTGCGAGTGGTTTGGACGAGACGAAACAGACGCATCTGCAGCAAGGTAAATAGAGGATGTGGGTTTTTAGGGTTACTGTTCACACATTTATAGCTTTTAAATACTATATGAAGATGCAGCTGTGATTAGGTTACCTTGACTTTTACCCATCTAGAATTGCTCATGTTATTCATCTAGAAGTGTTATTGTTTTAATAGCTACTGGAATAGTTAAGCTATTAAAGTTAAGGAAAGTTGTAAGTGCAGAACAACACATAATAGCTTTTTCTCGTTTAAGGTTATGATTGGATAGCATTTTGCTGGTAAATCAGGACACGCTCTCTAAATTGAATTTTTACTAATTTTACAGAGGAAGGAAAATACATCTCAGCATATTAGTATCACAAGTAACCTCACCGAAAGCAGAAAGAACAAATATATACTCCTAGCACACATAAATCATTCGGTGGCAGTGTGATGTAATAGTCATTTCAACACTCATAGTTCTGCTCATATCACAAATACAGTGAGATTATTGCATTAATCAGATGAAGCCTAATTCCTTTTATACGTTATTATTAATGTGTGTTTTATCTTAATGAAGGAATGTGAATAATCGTCATCCAGGCAGTTTTCATGTTAAGACTTTTTTTCTTTGTCATCATCTTTATTAGCTTCATGGCTGGCAACCAGGCATCAAGGACCCATACAGGGGGACCGTGGTTTGGCAGGTTCCTGAGAGCGTGGACATCACTGTCACTCTTTTTAAGGTGAATATATGATATAAAAAGAATTCCATGTACAATACAGTTTCAAAGTTTGAGTAAGATTTTATTTTTGGTTTTGAAATAAATTAATAGTTTTATTTAGCAGTTATGATTTAAATTATTAAATATTTTATATTGTTCCAAAAAAAACATATTTCAAGTAAATGCTGTTCCTTTGAATTTCCTATTCATCAAACAATCTTGAAAAAAAAAAAAAATTCAGAAAAAGTTTAAGCAGCACAACTGTTTTCAACATTAAACACCAAATCAGCATATTACAATGTTTTCTTGAGGATCATGTGACACTGAGGACTGGCGTAGTGATGCTGAAAAATCAGCTTTGCCATCACAGGAATAAATTATGTTTAATTATGTTTTTACTGTATTTTAATTAAATAAATGCAGCCTTAGTAAGCATATAAAGACTTCTTTCAAAAACATAAAAAATCTTCGCCAACACCAAACTTTTGAATGGTAGCGGATAATTTGTGATGCGGTGCTTAAATATGCAAATAATAAACTAATAAGAAGTTGTAAACATGAATTTTGACATTTATGTTATATAATAATTTAAGTACCTGTTCTCCATGTCCACATCTTCAATTTTCTCTTTCCCTTTAGGATCCAAATGCAGATGAATTTGAGGACAAAGACTGGACCTTCATCATAGAGAATGTGAGTCTGTCTACTCTGTAATCTCAGCCTGTTTATTAAAGGTGCTGCTAGCAATTTTAGCAGTTTGCTAACCTCAGCCACAAAAGCATTTCTGTTTTGGTTAAAAAGTATGGGACACTCCTTGACGCTTTTTCTCCAGTTAATAAAGGGCTGTCACAGAAATGGGTCAAGTTGTTGGAACATTTTATGTATTGTTATTGTTATCAAAAGACAGCGTTTTTGAAATTATGTATTATGTTGTGATGGCTTCAATGATTTGGCAGTACACTGTGGTTTGAAAGTGCTCTAACATCCACAGGAAACAAAGGGCCACCGAAAAGTTTTAGCATCAGTGGATGTGAACATGAAGAAGTACGCAAGCGCAACCCCGGCTCAGTTTGACCTGGTGCTTACACTAAAGCCTCTGTCTGTGAAAGTGTTGGATGCCACACTTAAACTCACCCTGTCCTGCGTCTTCCTGAAGGAGGGCAAAGCTACGTGAGTTCAGATGTTTTCAACGTTCCAGATGTGTTTCTCTAGACCTGTGTAGTGATGTGGAAGCATCAGTCCAAGCAGACAACATATACAGTATCAACTACATTTTATTTACTTGACTGATCTATAGTCTGTTTCTAGGGGTGTAACGATTCATCGATATGGATCGATATATCGATACAATGTATGACGATACGATGCATCGATGCCACGCGTAAAATATCGATATCTGTAGTATAAAAAGGCACCTTTATTTTGGCACTGTCCACATTTTCATATAATGTCCGTCTATGCATTACCACCAACGCGTGCATTCTCGTTCAATCTCACGTGTCAGGACTCGATATAAGGACTGCCCGAAGGCACAAGGCGAGCATATAAGACGCTCGGGATTTTTTGCGCGGAAATCTGAAGCGCGCACACACACATCCGCGTCAACTCTGCGCGAATACTAAATTGAGCTCTCCTCCGATTTTTTGAGCATGGATGAATAAATTCAGACAAAACTACATCAAAATGCATGTTTTGGCTAATATCCTTGTAAATAGTAGGTTAAGAAAAGCATAAGTCTTAATGTAAAGAGTGGAGAAAAAAGGCATGTGTATCAGTATTAAATCTGTGCTTTCATTCTTAAAGTGAAAGAAAACTAATAATAAATATAATGCTGTCAAAGAAAAATACAAGTGCTCACTGCTCCTGACTAAATAACCTTTGTAACATCAAAAAGCATTCATTTACAGGCTATTTAATTTATACAGTGAAGACTATGCAGTTATTTTACATTTGATTATTACATTTCTTTAGCGTACCTGAAAATGTATTTTAGACTGAGCTGGAAAACCTGAAAAGCACTGTTTATTGAACTTGTGTCTTTCTATTGTATTTATTTTCTGCTATTGCTTGTAATTTGGTTATCTGTAGAAAAGATGTTTAGCACTGAGCCCATAGTAGCATTTTTAGATTTATGTTCATGTTATATATTTTGGTTGCATTTGTGAGTTAATAAAAATGTAGATGGTTGTTTAAAATAGGTATATAATATGATAATATCGATATATCGATCGATATACTCCTGTATCGAATCGTCGTATCGTATAATTTTTTTGAGGTATCGGCAAATATCGTATCGCTGGGTATGAGAATCGATATCGTATCGAATCGTGACGAACCATCCGATTTACACCCCTATCTGTTTCAGCAGGCCTCTTCACTAGTGCTGTATTTTGTGTTGTGTATTCAGCGATGAAGACATGCAAAGTCTGGCGAGTCTGATGAGTTTGAAGCAGTCCGACATTGGGAACCTGGATGACTTCAATGACAGCGATGAAGAGGAGGACAGAAGAATGATTGCAGCAGTGAAAATGGCCACAGCAGTAATAGGTAATACTGACATACACTCTCAGTCTTAAGTACACATACTATAAAGCTTGAAGCTGAAACCAGAAGTTTGGAAACAAGTTTAGAAACAGACATTTCTTGTTCTGAAAAGGTATTTGAATTTTTCCCCCTGGTGTTGTGTTGTTTCCTGGTTTTATGAAAATGTATGTCAATGTAGATAACTTGGTGATTGTTTGCTGTTTTTAGTTGTTTGGTTGTATTGAGTTTATTTAATGTTTGCCTCAGTTTAATGCTTTATTTCAGATTTAAAGGTAGCTTAGTGGTTAAGCATCACAAACACAGAATCTGGCAATATTAGCTCTCATTCACGTTGTAGATTTATTTATTTATTTTTGGTTATTTTTTCTCAACTGCTATCTTTCTTTTCATTCTTTGTCTGTGGCTCTATTCTTCTTGTCTGTGGTCAGCTCCTCTTTCTCCTGCTAGGAGAATACATGACAAAGCCTGGAGACCTGCTATAGACACAGGTCCCTCTGACACAGGTAGATTACTGAATGCTCTGGCTTCTTTTTCCCTTTACACTGGAATTAACATTTTACATTTTTAATTATGACATTTTCTATTTGGTATGATAATATTCAAATGTATTTGTATTCAAAAACTATCATAGGGTTGGAGTGTTACAGTTTTTATACTGCTCAATTTGTATCATGACAGTTTTAGGTTGGTAAATACTTGCATCACAATTGTGAGACACTTATTAAGAAATTTTGATAGTCCTAACTGAAAATCGTACACTGCGATTGGCTGATATTTATTCATTTGCATTATTTGTTGTTCAGTGAGCACCTTTTTTAAGTCTTACGCCATAGCAAAATGTACCAATGCATAAATAATGCACTTGGACATTAACAGAGGGCATTAACAGTAACCTTTAATATGTAAGATTATATTAATTTATCTATTTTTGTATATTCTAAATTTACATATGCATACTGTATACTACATACTATATGTATAAGGATAACATTTCACATTTTTGCACATTATTAAATTATTAATATATACTAAAAATAAATATAACAATAGAAAAATAAATATATATATAATATGTATATATATATATATATATAATTGTATACATAAACCATGGGTATTTTGGTATAAATTTGGTGTTTGTACTGGCACTATTTCACCCCTGTAAATATTATTATTACTGTTATTATGCCCTCGAGTGTAAATTACTTTAGTTGTGTAAATTGAACATAATGTTACTACTTAAACTTGTGGAAACATCTAAAACCCAAAACCAGAAATGTATTAGTAGAGATCATGAATATCACAAAAAAACATTTTCACACACACACACACACACACACACACACACACACACACACACACACACACACACACACACACACACACACACACACACACACACACACACACACACACACACACACACATATATATATATAGAACATATCATTGTTTCACTTCTTCATTTTGTATCAGATGCTAGAAATAAGGTCATAAGTAATGCACTTTCTAACTCGTGTTGCTACACTGAATCTGGATTGACTGGATTCTTTGGAATGTTTTGTATCTGTCAGCAAGTGGGTGAAATTGCATAATGCATTCCCATGACCTCAGCATACCAGTGGTCATAAGTTTGTGTGTGTGAGAGTTTATCTGAGATCTGTATCTCTTCCTGTTTTCACTTATTTTCTTCTCTTCTGAAATATCCCCTGCTCATTTGAGTTCCTCTTTATCTCTCTGCATTTTTGTCTGCTACCTGTCAACTCTTCTTTAGTAAATGCACATCCACTCTAACTTCCTCTGTTTTTGTCTGTTCCTCTCCATGATCATCATCATTTCTCTCAGCTCATTCTGAACCGGAGCGGATGAGCCGTTCCTTCATTACACCTAACGTTCCTCTCCAGTACCGCCCCCTGTCATACACCACTCTTGACCCTTCTGCCCCGCCCCTCTCCACTTCCTGTATCCAACTCCCCCGTGCTGCCGGCAGCGTCCCACAGACGCGCCCCTCCCCGTACGCCTTCACTATACCTGCATTTGTGCGTGCTCATCCACCTGCCCTGCCCAAAATCTTCCAGCCGCCGTCCGGCTCAGGTACAAATACTCATCCACCCGGTGCAATGCAGCAGATCACCACTGAGTTGTGCTGGTCTTCATCCGCTGGACTGTGTACATGTCCATACCTCATAGATCATCCATAAACTCACTCTTCTGTGTTATTTCTTACAGTACATGTTTTCCTCATTTATGTTTTTAGAAGATTTGGTGTGCTTTAAACTTTAAGTAACAGTATATGAAAGTCAATTTTTTTGCCTAAAAAAACAAAGCAAAATTATTATTATATAAGAAAATTTGTAGAGAGAGAGAGAGATTTTTTTTTGGAAAGAAGACTTATGCTCAAGGCTTTATTTTTCTTTAAAAAACTGTAAGAACAATAATACTGTGACACATTCGATTTCAAAGTTTGTTTTAATATATTGTAAAATGTAATTTATACCATTGTTCCATTGCTGGATTTTCAGCAGCCAGTTTTCAATTTCACATGGTATTTCAGAAATCATTCTAATATTTTGATTGGCTGCTCATAAAACATTTCTTATTATTATAAATGTAAGGATTCAAGCATCATTGATGAATAAGAAGTAAAAAAACATTTCTATTTCTAAAAAAAATACAAATCTTTTGTAACAAATGTATTCACATTTAATAAATACATTTATACAACATGCTACAACAGATTTCTATTATAATTATAATAAGAAGAAATGTTTCATAAGCACCAAATCAGCATATTAGAATAACTTCTGAAATATCATGTCACTTTTTATAAATATAATGCCCTAGCTGAAAAAAATTATTAATTTCTTTAAAAACAATCTTAAGTTAACACTTTACTTAAAGCCTTTATGTATATTGCATTATAAAAACAGTTTTAATGCATTATTTATTCCTTGTAATGCACCTTATAATATATTCTCATGAATAATTGTAACCACAGTTAATACATTATAACACTTAACAATCCATTGTTACACTATGCATTTTAAATTTGGTTATAATTATTGATGACAAGATTTATTGTATTACAACGCACATTATGAATAATTATAATGCATTATACCCTTTAATAACCCTTTATAATGGATTATACAAAACCCCAAATGTTTGAACAGTAGTGTATTTCATAAACTGACTATAAATCTTTCAATTGTAAATATCTCTCAGTTTGACTTTATGCCTCACATTTTGACTATTTTAAACTACATTTGTTATATTCATGCTGAATATCTGCATGACATTACTGCATGAATATTTGCATGACATTCTGAGACAGCTATTTTTAAATAATGTAGTTTAAGATCTATAATCAAGAAATGAATTAGAAATGGTTGTTTCTGGCAGTAAGGTCTGCAGAGGTATTGGGTGGAACTTTTGTATAATTATTATTTCTTTAAACATTCTTCACTTCTAGATTCATTAAAAGGAATCTTAATTGACTTCTGAAAAACTGTCCTCTAAAAACAACAGATGAGCTTTAAATCTGCTGTTTAAGGAAATAACAGCTTGAACACCATAGTAACTGCTGTAGCACTCTGTTAATTTATTAATCAAACAGCTATATATCCAGCCCCTTACTTTGACCATTCTTGCCCTGTTACAACTTGATCTAATGAACCTTATTTACCTCAAATAAGTGTTTTTGCCTCCTTATAAACACACATCAAAAGATTTACAAAAAGCTGTAGCTTTACTTTCTATTTTCTGTTATTTTTTCCCTCTCCACCTCTCATCATGCTATACATTTTCCTTCTTCCCTTAAGTTGCTGTATCTGTCACTCAAAGGCCGTCTGGAGGTCTTGCTAGGTCTGAGTTATTGGAGAGCAGTCGCTCTGCTGAGGGCGGTGCAGTTCCTCCCCAAAGGCCTCTCTCTTTTCTTCCTGGGATCAGCACACCTTCCTCTCTTTCCTCTGCTCAATCCTCCTCATCCCCTCAGCAGACTCCTCTACCTGATATAACCCAGAAAGGTAATGAGGAAGTCTGTAAAGCTATAGCTTGCAAATAGTTGTATTCATTTGCTTCATTTTTTACCTGTCCTGTTGCTGCTTCACCTTGCTTCCATTCTGTCTTTTCTTCATTCTTCTCTTTTCTATTTCATGGTTTTCTCCCTTGATTTAGCCGCCCATTCTGTTGCTCGTAGCAAGACCTGGAGACCTCAGAGTTTTCCCTCTTCATACTCCTCCCCTCCTGATTTCGACCCCTCCTCCTTTGAGTTTGGCCCCTCCCCTCATGGCACAATGACTTTACCTGCACCAAGGCCCTCAAAGATCTATCGCGCCTCATTGGCTGAGCCAGGCTCCACCCTTACAAAGCCTACAAGCATGCCCTCTGCCACTGAGACAGGTACATGGGCCAGATGTTCATATTTAACACATTTTAAAATTTGATGCCATTTTAATTTATGTTTAATTTGAACCAAATTTCATGTTCAGTACCCAGCTTTCTGAAAATTATTTGGAGGTCATAAAGAGCTATAAAGTCACTGTGAAAGACCCTATGAAATAGTTGTATAGCTTTTAGTCCATGTTTGTTAGCTTTGAGTCTGTTTATATTACTTGTGTACTCCTAAAAGTTGACCAAATTTTACCAGATACAATACTGTTCAAAAGTGAACAAAAAGGCATTTGTAAGATTTGTTTGTTTTTTAAATAAGTCTACTATTATCACCAAGACTGCATTTATTTGATCAAAATACAGTAAAGTAATATCAGTAATATTGTGAAATAATATTATAGTTATAATATATTTATAGATCCTTCAGAAATCATTATAATATGCTGGTTTGCTGCTCAAGAAAACATTAATATCAATGTTGAAAACCATTTTGCTGCTTAATTTATATATTTAATTATTTTTGGACATCGGGATACTTTTTTCAGGATACTTTTATGAATAGAAAGTTTAAAAGAACAGGAGTTATTTGAAATATAATTTTTTTGTGAAAAGAAAAACCTTAAAAAAGGTCTTTACTGTCAAGTTTGATACATTTTTATTCACCTTTCTGAATGAAGGTATTAATTTCTAACACCAAACATTTGGAATAAAATGTGTAATTTGTATGTTATGGAAAGATTAACCGAAACATTGGTGACTCTCTATTCTAGAATATAAACATCTCCCAAAAAAAAATATCTTCCTCTAATTAACAATAGCAAGTAGTAAATGTCTGTGGCATAATATTTTAATTCCCTTGTTTCCTTTAAAAAAAAAGTCAAACATATTTGCAAATCTATGCTAATCATAGCATTTTCTTTTTTCTTCTTCTTTCTTTCCCCGGTAAACACTGTCTACTTATCATACCTGCACTCTGTCATTATTTACTATGGTAAACTCCAGCATCTTGGCAAAAAGAGTGGAGGCCTCCCAAGCTGCACCCTACTCTGTGTCCTGCTCCCCTTACCTCTCCAGAACACATTAACCAACAGTGTCATCCAGCCTCAGTGACCTCCTCTCCTCCTGCACAAACCCCTCCCCTAATGTATGTCCCCCTTCCTGCAACGTCTTCATCCCATGTGCTCCCTCAACCAATGGACTCCTCTACCATCACTCCCAGTCCTGCTGTAACATCTGCCAGTGTGGCTCCTTCCTCTGAGATGCCCAGTGTTAAATCAGTCTCTACTTCTTGCTCTCAAACCCTGTCAGCTGCCATCCTCTCTCCTGCTCCAGCATCACTGGTTTCTCCCTCCATTGCTCCTGCTGCTTCATCTAGTTCTCAGTCCACCCCGTATCCCTGTGCTTCTACTGTCTTGTCATCTCCTCATCCCACACTTTCCGATGCTCCTATAAGTTCCACTCTTGATGTTGGTCGTATGGTCACTGCACCTGTTGTTGCCGAGTCAGGTAGAGAGCAAACACTCTAGGATAGCTGTATTCTAAACCTTGCATGTGTTAAGCTAATGAAATTATTAGTTTTCATCTGTTGAGTTATAATCTGCATTGTTATAGGGTTTTGGATGCCCTTTCAGTGGAGCATGAATATTGTGGAATTTCTAATCCTCGTTGTCTGAATTAACCATACTTCATTTTTAAAAGGGATAATTCATCCAAAAATGAAAATTGTCATAATTTAAGCCCCGTTCACACCAATAACGATAGCTATAAAGATAACGATATTAGCGTCCACTCCAGCGAACGATGTTGTCTGATTATTATAAGCGCATGTGCGTCTGTCGCTTTAAATTCTCGAGCTTGTTATAGCAGGATGGATTCTGATTGGCTGTCAATGTTTGTATCGCTCATCAGCTGGAAAAAATAGTTCTGAGAATTATTCCATCGATATGGTTTCTCTGTGCCTTTATCGTTATAGTTGTGGTGTGGAGTGGACTCTGCTAGGTAGCTTTATCGTTATCTTTATAGTTATCGTGCTTGGTCTGAATGGGGCTTTACTCACCCTCATGATGTTCCAAAACTACTGGCTTTTGAAAATAGCATTTGGAAGTAAAATAATGATAAATGTCACTGTTCATCAACTCATGTTATTGAACAGAATTAAAGCAACACTGAAATTTTACATTACAATTAATATTAAGCTGCTTTGAAACAATCTTTATTGTATAAAGCGCCATTTAAATAAATGTAATTTCATTAAATTAAATGCATTTTAAAGGAATAGTTCATCAAAAAATTAAAATGTGTTGAATATTTACTCCCCCTCAGGCCATCCATGTTGTAGATTAGTTTGTTTCTTCATCAGAACAGATTTGGAGAAATTTAACATTACATCACTTGCTCACCAAAGGATTCTCTGCAGTGAATGGGTGCCGTCAGAATGAGCTGATCAAAACATCACAATAATCCACCAATAATAAACTCCAGTCCATCAATTACAATCTTGTTAAGTGAAAATATGTTTGTTTGCAAGAAAAAAATCCATTATTAAGTTGATTTTAACTTCAAACTGTTGTTTCTGGCTAAAATATGAGTCCTCTGTCTGAATCAGAAGAGAAATGTACACAGATCAAGCACCGTTTACAAGTGAAAACAGTTCTAAACACATATGTCTGTGGACTTTGAAGTGAAAAGACAACAGTGGATTTCACTGGAGGAAGTGTTATTATGGATTTTGACCAGAAGCAAGGGTTTAAAGTTAAAACATCTTAAATATGGATTTGTTTTTTACAAGCATGCACCTTTTTGCTTCGCAAGACATTCATTGATGGACTGGAATCATGTGGAATATTGTGATGTTTTTATCAGCTGTTTGGACTCTCATTCTGACGGCACCCATTCACTGCAGAGGATCCATTGGTGAACAAGTGATGCTCATTTTCTCCAAATCTGTTCTGATGAAGAAACAAACTAATCTACATCTTGGATGGCCCGAGGTGATTACATTTTCAGCACATTTTTTTTTTTTTAGGTGAACCATTCATTTAAGCTGTGTACATATTTTGAACAGAACAATTTCACATGCAATTTTATTAGAAAAAATTCAGCAATGGGTATTCACATTCCAAAGTTAATTCCCCCCCAATTTTCTTTTTAAATATATGCCTCTTGCAATTTTCAACAGACATTTTATTTTACTTTACAAATTTGCAAACCGTATTTGTAAATTCAGTGGATATGTTGCACATACTTTACTGTTTACTTCCATATGAAACTGAATAAATGTAAAATAATTGTAATTTTTGGGTGAACCTAAAACCTTTAAATTGTTTCCTCTCTGCACTCATCTCCTCATCATTCATTCTTCTTTTGTAATCATTCTCTCCTTTTTCTGTCATCTTCCATTCTCATCTGGTTAATGTCGAACTCAGAGGTCCAGAGGTCCAGTCCGAATGGAGGCATCAGGTTGTGCCCACAGTGGTTAGACCTAATGTGCACAGACCAGTAGCCCCTCTTCCTGCTAATACCCCTGCATCTCCTTTCTCTTCCTCTCCTTTCATTCTTCCTTCACCCTCATCCATGATCCCCGACCCCCACATTTATGCTGAAACGTCCACTGTAGCCCCTGTTATCACCTCCATTTCAGTCCCTTCCACTGACTCACTCACAGGTTCATATGCTGGCCTGAACATTTATCTGTGCTTTATTCTCATTCTATTTGTTTGCTGTGGATATGTGTGCTGTACATTGAGTAGATAACTGATTTTAAATGTTTTGAGATAACAGGACAGTGTCGGAAGGCCAAACATGCCATTCTTCCCAGTGGACTGATCCATCATAAATATAAAACTGTTCAGTATTTCTGACTCACAGTTTTTTGATACATTGTCTTAAGACAGCATTACCTTGTGTATTGAATTGTTACTTTTTTCCATAAACACACAAAAGTTTCAACAAGACAAGCTTTTGTAAAAGAAAACTGAATTTGGAGATTATCAACAACAGTCAGAAAACACATTATTTGCTAATTATTTTGTAAATCATATATTACATGATGTTACGCCCCTGGAGGACACATGAATGAAACTACTTGGTAAAAACAAACTGTAAATATAAAATATACTATTGTTTAAACGATTTAGATTGGTATGGTATTTATTTAGGTATTTATTTTACTGCTCAATAAACCTTTCTTATCATTATCAGTTCTGAAAACATTTGTTCTGCTTATTATTTTTTATAAACAGTGATACATTTGTTAAGATTTTTAGATTAATAGAAAGTTTAAAAGACCAGTGTTTATTTGAAATTCAAATGGTTTGTAAAAATGCAACTGTATTTAGTGTCTTGATCAAATTCATGTATTTTTGCTAAATAAAAGTATTAATTTCTTTGAAAACTAAACTCTAGTGTATTATGTTAGATGTAGCATATAACAAAGACATGGGTGATAGATTGATAAGTTGCTTGCGGTTACATACATGTTGCTTGTATGATTTGCATGAATTTAATTCAATACTGATCTTAAAAGCAGATCTGTACCTTAACAAACATGTATGAGACTTGAACTTCCTTTCTTCCACATTGTGTTCTGTGTTAACTGCAACTGATGGATAATATTTTTAATAATGCCTCAGTAGAATGCTGGAATGCTGCTTTACTGCTTAATATTTTGTTATAGATATACTATATTATATTATTATGGCATATTTTACATTTCTGTTTCAGAGCAACACAGACAGTTAAGTGTATTAGCAGAGGAGGAATGTCCCAATACAGTGTCTTCTAGTGAGTATACACTACAGCTGCTTTAACAGCTCACCTCTCATTGTACTGTATATACATTTGAGTGCCTTCTTTGACATATTAGTAATTCTTGTGTGATGTCTGGGCATATTTCTACAGCTGATGAGGATGCAGACACTAAGCCCACAGATGTTCACCCTCGCAGAGCCGGAGTCATCAGTATAGCCAACCAAAAACCAAACAGCAGTATGGACAAGCGACGGCCTGTTTTTGGACTTGAGGTTGTGCGGCCTGCAAAAGGGTGAGTCTTATGTAGAAAACTGAGTTTTGCTGATTGGTTGATTTTAATAACAAGTGCATTGGAGCAGAGATGTTCACAAGTCTTCAACCTGGAGTCTGAGTCAAGTCTCGAGTCGAGTCTCAAGTCATTTAATGGCTCGCTAAATAAATCCCATTCAGAATTCTCATGTATTGAAATCTTCCTATTTACAAATCTGTTTTATAGGCTATAGAGTATAGACAAAATATATGATCTATGATCTGCTTTGTAAAAAAAGAGGTGTTAAGATGTAAGGTTAATGTACATCCAGCCTGTTTCTTATATTTTAATCCATTACCATGTTCAAAACAGTTTTATTTCTGTAATCAAATTCTATAAGAGTCCGATCTACCATGACACATAAGGAAATATGTGACACAGATATTACAAAACATGTGTCATGTCATGATTATGAAGGTGTTATGTCAGTCTTATGCATACCCCTTCAAGTAAAGTGTTACCCTTTATTTTTATGGTAGTATTAAGCAGATTTTATGCATGTTTATGACAACTGTCGTTATGTGTATTTCACTCAGTTATGTCATTTTAATGCAAAGATGACATTGTTTGAGATGTCTTTGTTATGACAACTTTACATAAACCAACACATCAAAACCTGTCAGTGTCTTTTTCATGACAACTTGACATTACAAGACAACATAACCTGTCACAAATCTGTCATAAACATGACGCAGCAGATTAATTATCAAACTTAAGAAACTACTTACTTTATGGGTTAACATTACATTAAACTGTCATGTGGTTGGTTTTGCCATTGGCTGTCGTGAGGCCATTATAGTTGTGTTACAAATTGAATTTGTCATTAAAATGACATTAAGTGTTAATATTCTGTCAAATAATTTTATAACAGTGTCATGGATATTTTTCTCGACCTCAACTACAGTGGTACAAATTGAATTTGTCATTAAAATGTCATTAAGTTTTAATACTCTGTCAAATAGTTTTATGACAGCGAAAGCGACTTATACAAAGCAACTCACAAATGAGGACAATAGAAGCAATCAAAAACAACAAAAGAGCAACAAAACATGCAAGTGCTATGACAAGCTTTCAGTTGTTTGTCTTAACTTAATGGTTTGCATGCATTTGTAAAAAAAAATTAAAATAAATAATTTCAAATAAATGTATACTTTCATTGGAGCACCTAATTCCACCCCTACCCTAAAACTACCCACTTCTGAACAATATAAAACACGTAACAGGCAAATATAAGTGCAGTCACAGGTATTTATTGCAGAAACTGGCCGTAAACAAGCAGTATAAAAGCATTACAAACAAGTAGTGTTGCATTCCAAGTCCTTCATAAGCCATATGATGTCTTTATGCGAAGAAGAGTAAAACATTAGGTTTTAATCGCTGAAAATGATCCCTCTCAGCTAACATGCTCACATCAGACTCGTACGAGTCGGACTCATAATTGAAAGGTTGCGGGTTCGAGTCTCGGGCAGGCAGGTATTGTAGGTGGCGGGATTGAATGACCAGCGCTCTTTCTACCCTCAATACCACGACTGAGGTGCCCTTGAGCAAGGCACCGAACCCCCAACTGCTCCCCGGGCGCCGCAGCATAAGATGGTTCACCACTGCTCCGGGTGTTCACGTGTGCGTGTGTTCACGTGTGTGTGTGTGTTCACTGCTGTGTGTGTGTGCACTTTGGATGGGTAAATTGTAAAACACAAATTCCGAGTATGGGTCACCATACTTGGCCATATGTCACGTCACTTTTTCACTTTCAAAAGCATACTCCCATCCCGTAGAATGACGCAATCGGTCACGAGACATACAAGAGCCAATAGCATTTCACAACCAAGGCTGACGTAAGGCTTCTTCTGGCGGCATTTTTTTAATTTGCACACACTCCGCACAGACTGCAGCACACAGGAAGAGCTTTACAGCGGACGGAGACGGCGATCGCGTCTATTCCTCTCACAAATCAACCCTTTTGCCTCGGAAGACTTTTGAATAAATTATGACGGTAGTTGTATCTGCCTGTTATATCTTGTGTTTTATTGACAAATGGTAGGTTTATGGGCAAGGGTTGGGTTACGCGAATGTGTAATAATAAAACGGTTAGGTACATGCCGTGATGGTGTCTCAGGTAACGTAAATATATTCATGACATTGTTATAAAACACAGAGTATTAACACTTAATAACATTTTAATGACAAATTCAATTTGTACCACTAGTTGAGGTCAAGAAAAATATTCATGACACTGTTATAAAATTATTTGAATGACAAATTAAATTTGTACCACTGAATAAATTGGTCAGAAAAATATTCATGACACAACTATAATGGCCTCATGACAGCCAATGGCAAAACTAACCACATTTAATGTAATGTTAACCCATAAAGCTAAGTAATTTCTTAAGTTTATTAATCTCATGTGTCATGTTTATGACAGGTTATGTTGTCTTGGTAATGTCAAGTTGTCATGACAAAGACACTGACAGGTTATGATGTGTTGGTTTATGTCAAGTTGTCATAACAAAGACATCTCAAACAATGTCATCTCTGCATTAAAAATGACATAACTGAGTGAAATACACATAATGACAGTTGTCATGAACATCTCCTTCATATTCATGTCCTGTCGTGATTATGAAGGTGTCATGTCTGTCTTATGCACACCCCTTCAAGTAAAGGGTTACCAAATAAAGTATGTCTTTATAATATAAGTCAGGGGTATTCAATTAAAGTTCCAAGAGGCACAGCCTCTATATTTTCCTCTAAGCAGAGGTCCGGGCAAAAAAAAAAACGTTTACACTTTTTTTTTTTTTTTTTAATTTAAGTTTTACATTTAGATGTAGACTTAACAAAATATATGACAGAAAAAAAGTACTGTTTCTGTTCAGGGTTTTCCTCCTGAAATCTATACTATTTTAATATTTTACTTAAAAGCCTTATGTACAGTAGATACAAATACTTGAGGATATAGCGCTGAAAGATATTTGCCATAAACGACCCTGAGCGCTTGTTATGTGATCAGCTCCACTGTTTTGACACACTGCTCATTTAAAGTAGTGCTGCTGTTACCGCTGCTGTAGTGCCGGGGTGCGGATGCCATCCGCCTTTTGAATATCAGTTATACAAGTATTTAAGAATAAATGACTCAAATTGTTTTTAAAATATTCACGAGTCCTTTTCCTTGAGTCAAGTCAAGCCTGGAGTCATTTCAGGTTGAGTCTGAAGTCTATAATAATGCGACTCGAGTGCGAGTCACTAACTCGAGTGCCCATCTCTGCATTTGAGTGAACAAAGCACTGACAATTTGATTTCAATATCTGGAATACTTGAATATTGCATTTACTACTATGGGTGACTTTTTTGTGAAATCTTTGATGAAACAATAACAGACTAATGTATTTTATTTTATGATTTTATATATATATATATATATATATATAATTGTATTTAATTGTATTTTTGTGTTTGTATTGCATTATATTATGTTAAATAAACCTGAATTTTGTTTGGTGTGTTTATAAATGCTGATAGTAACAATTATGAGGACTTTAACCCTGATCTAAAACCAAAAGTTAACTTTGTTATGATATAAATTGAATCAAATTAGGAAACTGACCGCAAGGTCACAAAAGCAACAAAAGAGTTTTGAATTTTAGAAATGGTTACTGACATGTTTAGACTATTGGGTTTCTTTAGTTTAAATTAAGGGTTAAAATCACTTAATTGGCTTTGTTATTAGTTTGTATCTCAAAACACAAGTTGGCACATTGTAATGAATATATGATAAAAAAATATATGAGCATGTTATGTTCATACAGATGCCAAGAGCATGATTTTCTTTTTTTTAATTACGTTTCATTACAGCATGGTCTTTCATTAACACTTTATTCATTTCCGCGGAAGGTAATTCACATTGTTTCAAGGTGATGCAATGCAGTATAATTTAGATTTTTTCGTTCTTGCTGTCTTCCCAGCACACTTCATCAGTTCTGATGTGTTTTCTTCCTAGACCAGAGAGTATGACCTCTCTGCTGCCCAGTGACCAAAAGTCACCTTCTATCACTGATGTCACATATTTTGAGCTGCCAAAATCAGAGCTGTATGAAACAGATAGAGAACCCACAAATGCAGCCCTCAAAACAGAACCCGCTGCAGTCCCTACATTCACCGGCCCATTAACTGAGGTCCAGATCAATCAGTCAGAGAATTCACAGAGCTCTGCTGAGCTGCCTGTTTTACACTCAGCTGCACATGAGCAGACAGAAGATGAGACGATTCCTCATAAAGACAAGTCAGAGCCCTTTCAAAGTAGCGTTCAACTAGCAGAAATACAAGCGCAAGAGGCCAGCCCAGAATCTGTGCCGCAGCTGCTCTCAAATACAGAAATGTCCCAGTCAGATCACATTAATGAAGGGTAAGTGTGGAATGATGCACGTGAAGTGTGAAGTCTGTCAAATTTGCAGCATAGCTACTGTGTTACATTTGAAGCTTATGCTATATTAATATAAAATGCAAATACTGTATGTGTCACGGTCCATTTGCTTATTATTATTCTTAAATCCATTTTACATCCTCCCTCTGATCTCTGTTCTAATATCCCTGTCCCTCAGCACCAAAAGCATGGCCGCTTTGCTGCCCTCTTGCCCAAAAGAGTCCCATTCTCCTTGGTCACCATCCATATTAGCTGATGACTTAGCTGAGAATCAAATAGGAGACTTGTTTGTAGACCGACTACCTAGGATGAACCAGGAATTCAAGAAAGCACATGAAGGAGAAGAGCCTAATGTCGACAGTTCTCCATCTGTTCCCAGTATGATATATCTTCTTCCAGCCTGTCCGAGAACTTCTTTTGCACCTGGGATGCCATCTATAACCTTTAAAGACACAAAGTGGCCTTGGGATGAGTCTGTGAAGATACTGATAGAGTACATTCAAAAGGAGAAATCAGAAAGAATTATTCAAGATATGGATTGCTCATTGTATGACCAAAGCACTGTGGAAAATATGGTATCCCTACAGTTAACTTGTCCAAGAGCTACCAGCATCCCAGGATTGCCATCTTTGCCATTTTGTATGGTCAGTCTCCTTCCATTATGTCCAGATGTCTCTGTAGTTCCAGGTTTATCTTCAAGATATCCAATCATTTGCACAAATGAAACATGGCCAACAGAGAATTTAGTATTGTATTGTAGGAAAAACAAGCAACAGATTTTGCCATTGTCCTCAATGAATGTGGGTTTTGAAACGGCAAGAAAGATGGTTGCATTGAGATCATCTTGTTCAGCAGCACCCAAGAATCCAGGATTTCCATCTGCTCCAAAACCAGTTGCACCAAGTATGGTCAGGATTTCACCATGTTGTCCAAATGTTTCCTGCATTGCTGGATTTACATCTGCAAAAGAACTTGCCAGTCAAAATATCTTCCAACAGTGGCCACCCAACAATCAATCATCTGTGATAATAGCACAAAGGAACCAGTCCAGTTTTCCTCAAGTTCTAAACGTACTGAAAGAGGACCAGTTAACAGAGATGGTAAACTTAGTACCATCTTGCCCAAGAAAAGCAAGGACTCCTGGTTTTCCATCTGCACCAAAACGAAAACAAGACATTGCATTCTGTATGACAAAACTCACACCTCTATGCCCAACAACCTCTTGTGTCACTGGAATATCAGGTATACACATTCTTACAAGCAATTCAGATTCATTTAAGGTGTGGCCAATGGACATTAAACCATTTTGGATGAAGACGCTAGCATCTCAGCCGTGTCATTTAACCTGTCCATGTCCAACTCGGTATGAAGTTACAGAAAACAGTATGCTGTCATTGATACCATCATCCCCACGAAAAGCAAGAACACCTGGATTTCCTTCTGCACCGTGGCTCATTCCTGAAACACAAATAACGTCTGGTACTTTATCAGCATGCCCACTGACAGCTAAAACACCAGGCCTTCCCTCTTTAGTCCAAAGCAAAGTTGATAAGACTTTGGTAAATAATTGGCTTTTTAAGGAGAAAGCTTTTTGTATGAGGTGTCTGCCAGTGTACACATTTGATAAGCTAGACATTGCTTATCAGGACAAAGAGAGTTTTAAAGGAATGTATGCTATTTTTCCAAGTTGCCCAGTGAAAGCAAGTGTCCCTGGCTTTCCATCTGCACCAAAGCCCAAATCAATGGTTTATCTTCTCCATTCCTGCCCAACAGTCTCAAATGTACCTGGGATGCTATCAAGCATAATATCTGAAGTGGAATTACAGTGGTCTTTAAATGAAAAGCCATTATGGGTAAAACAATTAAGTAGAAAGGCTCAGTCCATAAATGTTGTTCCTCTTCAGTACAGAGAAATAAAGGATAAAGCCTTCATTAAGCATATGGTAGCTTTGCGCCCAACTTCTGCAATCAGTGCTAAATTGCCTGGCTTCCCATCTGCTCCAAGAAAAATAACGGAGAAGAAAGCACCAGATATGGTCTCCCTCATGCCATCTTGTCCACACTTTACAAAGGTCTTAGGTGTGCCGTCTGTGGACTTGGAAATGAATCAATAGATTCAAGTGCATGGCCTCTGGATGCAAAGCAACTGTACAAGAGGACCTCAAAGGATGAGTCCGACATAATGTGTTCTTTGTTGAATCAAACATATGACGACCATCTGAATTTCCACATAGAAGACATGGCTATGATTATGCCATCCTGTGCAAAGCAATCCAATATCCCTGGTTTTCCATCCACTTATTCAGAATCTCCACATATGGTTTATCATGCAAATAATACCCACGTGTCACCAGAAGATGTTGGCCATAAACAAGAAACTTCAACTGTGCTTAGTCCAGCGGATACTGAGATAGACCTGTCTAGTGCAAACAATTCTGACAATAGTTTTGCATTAGAGAAGACCAAGGAGAATGAGAACTTTTGGGCAAGACTTGAGGAAGGACAAAGGGGAATTCTGGATAGGGGGTAAGTTCAGAAAAGTGTTTTTTACACAAATAAGACATTTTGTATTGCACATCCTGCAGGCAGTGGATGGTGCATGAAATACTTTGACAATTGTTTCTAGGAAAATGCATTGCAGAATGTGGCACTCCATACCAGACTTGCCACTATTACTGACTGTTGAGGAGAGGTGAGCTTAGCAAAAAAACATAATATAGAGAATTTATTGCTTTGCCTTGCCGGAACTGCATCAGATTTTTTTCCAACTGCATATAACATTTATATCCTCTGCTCTCTTAAAGGCATGCTTCAACCCAAAATGAAAAATCTGTCATCATTCACTCACCTTTGTTGTTCCAAACCTATATGCATTTCTTTCTTCTGTTGACACAAATTAACATATTTTGAAAAATACCTCAGTGTTTTTTGACCATACAAGTTTAGAACAACATAAAGATAAGTAAATGATGACAGAATTGGCATTTGGGTCACCAGTGCCTTTAATATCATAAATGCATAATGATGTGAAAACTAAGTACAGCTTGTGAGTTGTAACAGAGACAATTTAGGCCTTCACCACGTATACTGAATCAGTTAAATGGCTGCCAGTAAACAGAATGATGCATGCAGCCAAATCTTCTTGCAACCTCACATCTGACATCTGATTATATGCTTATTTTTCTCAGATGTCAAAGCATAAGTACTCAGATTCCGCCTTCTGAAAATTACAGAGACACTCTGGCTAAAAATAATGACATGGATCAAGGTGTATTATGGACATCGCAAGACAGACCAGAACAGTTTGCTGAAGGTTTTATGCACGAAGAGACTACAAAAGATCATAATAGAATGGTACCTTCAACAGCTGAAGATCAGCCTACAGGACTGCAACAAGAGTGTGTCCCAAACATGGTAGATCTTCTTCCATCATGTCCACTGTTCTCAAGAGTTTTTGGATGTCCATCAACAGTGCTATCTAGCATATGTAAAACAGACATAATCAACTGGCCTACTGATTTAAGTGTAATTTGGGATGAGCCACGTAACTCACCAGAAAATATTTTAATGCCAAACTTGGAAAAATCCCCCTATGAGGCAAATATGGTGTCCCTGACATGCACATGTCCAACTGAAGCAAGAATTTCTGGCTTTCCATCTGCTAAGAGACCCACAGAGGCCCCATTTATATCTTTTACAGAAACATTTGTTGTTGTTGACACATCTTCACAGACCCCAATTCCAGAGGAAAACCACCATGAGGAGTGGCTGAGCATGGAAACATCATTATTGGAAGAACATCATGAAGCAAAGCCAATTTTACACATCGAAAGCACAGTTGACTATTCAGAGACGACTATAATGATGGTGGATACAGTTCCATCTTCAAAACTTGATTTCATATCTGCTCCAAAGAGTGAAGAAATACTTATTCAATCATGTGAAGAATTAATTCTTCAAGAGTCTACAATTCCTGAGTCAGAACTGAGAGATGATTCCAAGCCTGCAAATGAGATATTAACCTTTGTGTCTGAAAATGCTGCACAAATGGCAGATTCTATCCCGGAAACCCAAGCAGAGCCAAATATGGTGGAACTCCTTCCATCCTGTCCGGTGCTTACTAGAATCACTGGATGTCCTTCTCTAAGGGTCCTTGAAGGCATGGAGTGTATTAGTGATCAAGCAGTAATCTTTTGCTATCTATTAAAAGATAGACAGACTGGTGTTTTTGACCCCATTAAAGATGAAAAAGACTCCCAGATTATAGCTCTGGCACCAACATGCCCAAAAGCATCATGTATTCCAGGCTTTCCATCTAGACCACATCATAAATCACAGATGGAGCTGAACATGCAAAACATTTGTCCCTCTTGCCCAGAAATTTCGCATATAGCTGGCTGTCCGAGCATCCAGAACCCTAAGATGTCCAATTGGCCTTTGAGTACAGTTATTTTGTGTTCAAATACATTAAAGAAACCCCCTGTTGTTTTGGACATGGACAAGATATGCAAAGAAAACGGTCATAGAATGTTTGCTTTGGCACCTACATGTCCATCAGTGCTCTATGTTCCAGGTTTTCCATCTGTGCCAGAGCCAGTAATGCTGCTCATGCTTCCCACTTGCCCAGAGAAGTCTAATGTTATAGGATTTTCTTCTAAAAAAGAGCATTTAGATTGGTTTGTTGACAAGAAAAAATTGTACAATGTATCTTTTAAAAAGCAACCTGTTGTTCTTAATGACAGAGGTGATTGGCATAGTGAATTAACCAAAATAATGTTTGCATTGGCTCCAACCTGTCCATCAAAGGCAAGAATACCAGGATTCCCATATGCACCTAAGCCTAAAGCTTCACTTCCCCCCAGTATGGTTGATCTACATCAGTGCGTTCCAAAGAAGTCAAGAATCATGGGATTCCCATCAAGTGAGGGAACAAACGCAGGAACAGGGTTTGAAAATGAAATTCCCCTGTTGGAGAGGCCACTGAGAACAAAGTCAGAGCTTCTTGTCCAGTTTAATTTCACAACTCCATATAAAGAAATAGACAAAAATATTTTGCAGATGATGTTTGCACTAGTACCCACCTGCCCAAGAGAAGCATGCATATATGGTTTCCCTTCTCTACCTCAGGTTAAAGTGGAGGCTTTCTATCTCCATAAAGAACCAGATGTAGTCAGCCTTTCGCATTCTTGCCCAATGTTTTCTTTTATTGTAGGTGTTCCTACAGTAAAATCTGTGCCTATAGAAGAGTCTCAAGAAAGCATATGGTCCACTCAGAAGCCCATATGGGTTAAACCTCTTAAAGAAAGACCGTTTTGGTCTTTAAGTTATACAAAGGATAATGAAGAGTATTCAAAAACCATGTTCTTGCTTGCCCCTACGTGCCCTGATAAGGCCAGAAATGATGGTTTCCCATGCTCAGAAAGGCCTAAAAAAGTAGAGGGTCCAGTGACAACTGCCTTCCCAGATACTCCAGAGACTCCATTCTCTGCAACCAATGAAACAGATTTTAGTCACCTTTTGCCTGAAGTGCCATGTTCCCTAGTTGAAGCAAGGCTTCCTGATTTCCCAGATGCTTCTACATATGCAATTTCTCCATCAAGTCCAACGCAAGAACACACCCAATTTGAAGCCAAATTTACCCAATACATAGAATCTGAAAGAAATCAAACACTGGATATAGCAGGGCCTGGTAAGAGACCCATTTTTAGAGTGTGGCTTGAACATTGAGCAATGTGTATTCTCAGACATCTATAGACTTTTTTACTTTTTTTGTTTGTTTTTTGTTTGTTTGTTTGTTTGTTTGATTGATTGTTTGAAGAAAATCCTAAAGAAATAGGAAGTTCTTATGAAATGCTCTTGGCTGAAGGGTGAGTTACATAGCATGTTTTTGTGTGTGGTGTGTGAAAACATTTTAGAAGTACATTTATGTTCTTTTGTTGCATGTGCAATATATTGTTTTGACATTGTTTGAGATGCTTTGTACATAAATTGAGGCCACTTTTATTTTACTGTAGTTATTTTACATATATATTATTTATTAACATTGTTGAGGCTTAACGGGAGCTTTATGCAAGCCTGTACATGTAAAGACAACACCCATTGTGTCATTCAAAATAATCCAATAAAACATGTCTCCGCATGATTTGTTTTGACCTGATTAATATCTGACTTTTTCTTCACTAACTTTGTTATATCACCTGACTGTATGTTGTGCCTAAAACAACTTTGGTGCATGTACATGAGAGAGACGCATGGTGCATGTGAATTGCATCATGGACCATGCTGACTATTGAACTATTCTTAATCAGTGTTGAAAACCATGAGGTGAAGTTTTTTCTGGAAGAGCAAGATGTTGGGGAGCAGTCTGCTAGTAAAACTCATGATACTGCAGAGTCTGGAGAGACTGCTATTGCGTTAGGATGGGAAGTTTTGGAGGCAGATGATACTTCCACTGAAAAGGAAGGATCTTCTGGACTTGTTAGGACTATATTTGATGTATTTCACAGAGGGTAAGATCAAATAACATAACTGGGTGAAATCACTGAGCATGTTTGCTTTGATTTTATTTGAAAAACACTTGCAATATATGTAGACCTGTTTCATTTTTTAGTTAGATTCATATAAATATCCTGAGAAATGAAGAAAACTACTCGTACTCATATTTCAATGTGTTATTTTGCTTAAGTAATACATTTTCATTATATATCATATTTTTACGTGTATTGTTCTGGAAACTTTTTTTTAACTTTTTACATCTCAAGTGTTGCTTTCTTTTAGTTATGAGTCAGTTGCTGCAATATTACAGCCCTCTAGCTCTGGGTCAGTCACAGACACGGACACTTTAGATCCTCTCGACAGTCTTTCATCCTCTGTGGATCCCGAGGACAGCGCCACTGGATGTGATCACTCATTGGAGGCGCTCGTACAGGCAGCGGAGTCTGAGGTCTTTGATTCTGCTGCTGAACCCTACATGTGGCGTTTGGTTGGTGGTTGTTCAGAAACATCACTGTCATCAAAAGAGACTGAAAGCTGGTTCGTTGAAGATGAAGAATTTTGCCTAATGAGGAAGTGGCCCCCTTTAACAGAGGCTGACCTTCATGAGATAACCAAAGAGGAGGAGGAAAAAACAGATGTTGACTCGTTGATACAGGAGTGTACAACTTCAATTCAAGAGGAAACTGGTAATGATGAGATTGTGACAAAAAGTAAAATGTTGAAGGATGAGTTGTCAACCAAACTATTTCCAGAGAAGGGGTGAGTTCCTCAGGAGTGTTGCATTCAAACCCAACCTGCAAGTCCTGTAAACGGCAGCACGGCTATATTTGTTTTTCTTTTAGTGTTTTCCAACTCACATCTGCACACATTTTGCACTGAAATGGCTTTCGTTTTGTTTTTGTTTTGTTTTTTCTCTAAATGTTATGTCCATGTGTCTAATTTAGCTTTTTGCTCTAAGATGCAGTGTGTAATTTCAGTGCCCCTAGTGCAGGGGTCGGCAAGTAAGTTAGGCATCGGGACAAAAACAAATTTTGCCACTAGATGGCGGACCTGAACATAGTTAAAGGATAATTTAAGATAGTATTTGATGAAAAATGCAACTAGAATTGCCTGTGACTGACTGTTACAGTGTATTTATTAACTGGTAATGAGCTGTTACTCTGTGTGAAATCCTGCGACAGTCATTAACAAAAAGCCACATTTGTGTGGCGGTGTCCGATCAGAGTATGTGAGCGGAGTGGAGCGTCAACAATTTCCATTTAATAATGACTCCACTCCTCGCTCACTGATATCAGAAACACCGCTCCGCATCTAAAGCATTTCAGTTTGTTTGAAATATCACAGTTCTGTTCATAACGTACAGAGAATTTAATAAATTAAGTAACAGGAGAGTTTCAAAGTGGCTTGTTGGAACACAAGTGTGCAAACCTTTTTCCTACCACATGACAAGCTTGACATTTGCTGCTTTTTGCAGTGCAAATTTTGTTTGTGATGAAAATACACAGTACGTTTTCATTAGTTATTTTACATACGTATCAATGCATTTCTTGCAGATTTCTGCTCATTTGAAATCGGATACAGATGAAGTAGCACTGTAAGATTTAATTTGTTTGAATGCATTATTGAGAGAGCGATTGCGTGTGAATACGTAAATCATGCTTTCAGCTGAAAATATTCAGACGGAACAAATAAATTCCCTGAGAACTATAACTTCCCGCTCATATCCACTGCAGTCATCACAGCCTTCACATTCTTTCTGATTTGAGTCATCCTTTTCTATCTAGCTAGCTAAATATGTTTAACACGTGAATTCTGTCTAAATATTCAGTTATATTCAGGGCCGTTGGCCTTGAATTGTACTCGTGATGGAGCAGTGGTGGAGTGCTCTTGGAGCGAGTGAAAACCACAATGTTCCGACTTTTAAAAAATCCGCTCCTCACTACATTCAGAATCACACCGCTCATACTCTGATTGTGAGTAACTGTTGCTGTCATGACAGATCTATTTCAGAACCAGCCGCTATCAAAATAATCTGGCCACGGGCGCGAGCCAGAAATTATTGCTGCCGCCTGTTTCCGACCACTGCCCTAGTGGCACCTAATGGAATTGCAGAAATAGTAATTGTGTCCATATATGCAACACACCTACTGCCCTTTCATTTGAGCCCCTTCTTCCATTTTTGGCCAGACGAGTTGTCCTGCCCCAAATCAGGCATGGAAATGTTTAAACAGACTGGAAAGATTTTGAAAACTCCACTGTTTTTACTTACTGTTGTACCTGGAAATGAAACCGGGAAGATAAATTGTTTTAAAACAAAGAAATTACACACTTCACCTTGAAAGACATTTATTTGTTCAGCTAAGATTGTAAACTGTGATCTTCTGTGCGTTTATTACCAAATCCACCATTGTTGTGACTTTAATTTACTCGTTGCATGATGCAAAGTTATGTGCAATTTCTGAAGACAGCATTTCATGCAGTGGTACAAGTGCTTGCTAAACAGGGTGTTTGGTTGTGATTTATGAGTGTGCCGTGGTACAGTCAGTGCATTCATTATCTCAACAGAAAATAAAGTAGTGATACTGTATTTTTGTTCTTAAGGCCACAACATAATTTTGTCCAAGAAGTCTCTCTTTTCATCCAATGGACTAAGGATGAATTGGTGGGTGAAGAGAAACCTCCTATGTCCTTACTGTCTTCAATAAATTCTCATAACCTAAGACCTGTCACAGAACAGACTATTTCAGCTTCAAAAGAACCTGTGCCACCACAAAGGTCTAAGAAGCAAGATATTCTACAAGAGACATTTCTGTCATCAACACCAGTTTCCAATCCAGCTGAGCCAACTGCTCAGAGTGACAACATCTGTGTCATAAAACAAACTGATCATTATTCTCAGAGTACATCACAAATTGTACAGCCAGACACCCGGCTCACCACCATCCAGAGTTCTTCAGCTGCGGTAGATGAGGGTGCATCTTTAGAAACGGATCGCTTGACGGATGTGCCTGTCCCACTGACAAGCGCTGCTTTTCCTGATGGGACCCCTGAGATAGAAGCAGTTGAAAATGTAAAAGTATCAAAAATTCTGATTTCTTCACCAGAACCCAAAGAGAAGCACACACCCAGAGAAATTATAGCATCATGTCATAGCAACAGCGAAGATGTTCCCCTAGTGCCTGCGGAAGACACAGTCACACAATTACGTGCTCCTCAGAGGCGGAAGAATCAAGCTCAAACCAGCAATGTTGAGGAAGCTGGTGGAGAGTTTGAAGAAAAGAGTACATTGTCTTCTGTCATCACAAGTATGTCCCAGTCTGAAGACAAAATAAAGACCCATGCTGGTGATGAATTGAGCATAAAAGACCAGGTACAACTGGATTTAAATGTTCATGAGGTGTCGGAAGTAAAAATGCGAATCAAATGCACTGATCTTCCAGTCCCAGTGCTACGTGTAAAGAAACGTCTCAGTGGATCTTTTGCAGATGATCTTCCTTCTCCTTCATCCACCCCTTCATCTGAAGCATATCCAGGTAACATTGTTATCCAAACTGAAGACCATAAAGATTCAAGTCTCCCAGTCCCACTACCACGTTCAAAAAAACGTCTCAGTGGTTCTTATACAGATGATCGCCCAGCCCCTTCATCCACCCCTTCATCTCAAATAGTTTCCGATAATAGTTTTCTCAATACAGAAGACCATCAAGATTCTAGTCTTCCAGTCCCAGTGCCACGTGTGAAGAAACGTCTCAGTGGTACTTTTCCAGATGATCTTCAAGCCCCTTCATCCTCCCTTCCACCGCAAGCAGGTTCAGATAGCATTGCTCCCCAAAAAGAAGACCATCAAGATTTAAGTCTTCCAGTCCCAGTGCCACGTGTGAAGAAACGTCTCAGTGGTTCTTTTCCAGATGATCTTCCAGCCCCTTCATCAACCCTTCATCTCAAGCAGATTCAGACAACATTGTTCACAATAGAGAAGACCATCAAGATTCAAGTCTGAAGAAACGTCTCAGTGGTTCTTTTCCAGATGATCTTCCAGCCCCTTCATCAACCCCTTCATCTCAAGCAGATTCAGACAACATTGTTCACAATAGAGAAGACCATCAAGATTCAAGTCTGCCAGTTCCGGTTCCACGTGTGAAGAAACGTCTCAGTGGTTCTTTTCCAGCCCCTTCATCCTCCCTTCCATCACAAGCAGGTTCAGATAGCATTGCTCCCCAAAAAGAAGACCATCAAGATTCAAGTCTTCCAGTCCCAGTGCCACGTGTGAAGAAACGTCTCAGTGGTTCTTTTCCAGATGATCTTCCAGTCCCTTCATCAACCCCTTCATCTCAAGCAGGTTCAGTCAACATTGTTCTCCAAACGAGAGACCCTCAAGATTCAAGCCTGCCAGTCCTGGTTCCACGTGTGAAGAAACGTCTCAGTTGTTCTTTTCCAGATGATCTTCCAGCCCCTTCATCCTCCCTTCCATCTCAAGCAGGTTCAGATAACATTGTTCCCCAAACAGAAAACCATCAAGATTCAATCCAACGTGTGAAGAAACGTCTAAGTGGCTCTTTTCCAGATTATCTCACTGTTCCCTCGAGTTGTCCACCTCCTGTAGATTTACTTAACATAGGAGTCCTTGAAGGAGTAACAAGTGATGCAAGCATGCCCATCCCAATTCCTCACTCAGAGAAACTCAGTGATAAGTTCTCCGATGAGAACCTTCCAAGCTTCCCTCAAGAAGAAGGAGGCAAGCTTCATCTCTCAGAAAACAAACAATGTTCTGTTGAAGTGGACATGCAGGTGAGGGCAGAAGCAGAGATTGAGAGCCTTGAGGATTCCACCACCTCAAGTGCCAATGAAGTAGAGCTAAACAGAAAAGGCCTGGAAGAGTCTGGTTTAGAACCTGTTGGCCAGTTACTACCTGATGTAACAGTTATCAGTGAAAAGCCTAAGACTGGTTCTCCACTTGGTAAACATTGTAAGGACAAAGGGGAGACAGACCAACAAATTGAAAAAGATAAAAGTGTTGAGGAAGAAAAAGATGCTGTACATTCTGGAGATGATGAGGTTGATTTGAGCATGGTCACTGTAGATGGTGTTATCATAGATGTATTTAGGTAAGTTTCATAGGATAAACTGTTGCAACATTTGTAGACATTACAAATGCCAATTTTTGACAAAAAGTGCTGTAATATTTCTCTAACTGGTGCTCTAACTGTCTTTTCATTCAATGCTTGTTTCTTTGATGTTGGGTTTAAAAAAAAATGGGTTTAAGATTAATTTATTCATTATGGGTTTGACCTTTCAGTTAAAATTTGTCTTTATGAAAAATGTGCATAATGTAAATACAAATAAATGATCGTTTGATAAAGGTGAAGACTTTGGTGCTTGTTTAATTTTGTTGTTATGCTTACATTGTTTACGCGAAACTAAATCTGAATTTATTTTAGGCTTCAGAGATATATCTACATTTTTCAATACTAGTTTATTTAAATGTAAAAATAAGTTTTGTTTAATATTTATTTTCTTTCTTTAATCCAGACAAGAAGTAGCTGAAGACTCCCCCAATCTTCCTGTGCCAATGCCTCGCGTGAAGAAACGTTTATGTGCCTCTTTCCCAGAAGACGTCTCCATTCCCAGTTCCACATCAGCCAATCAACATGAGGTTTCAGAAAAGGCCACTAATGAGCCGACAGTGCCTGTTCGTAATAAACGAAGAGCTGCAGCAGATGCCATAGACCTTCAGGGAAGTTCCACAGCTCACACATCGCCAACAAGTGAAACAGAGGTTGTTAAATCTGCTGCTTTTTAATTACGTTGTTCATATTACCATAGTGACATCAATGAGCTGGTGCTTAATTTGTTTTTGCCTTCAATTCTAGATTGTGACGTTGGTGAATTCAAGTCAGTCTCTGCTGGAATGGTGCCAAAAGGTCACACAAGGTTACAAGGGTGTCCGGATCACAAACTTCAGCACCTCATGGAGAAACGGCCTCACTTTCTGTGCCATCCTGCATCACTTCCATCCAGATAAAGTGTGGGTGTTTTTTATGTGGAAGAAGGCATTAAGCTCATTTCATAAATGTTACATGGGTTATGTATTTTTTGTCAACCCAGTTTTACTCAATATTTTGTTTATTTGTTATTCTATCTTTAGAAATTATGAAATGCTGGATCCATATGACATTAAGCGCAACAACAAGAAGGTGATCAACCCATTTTCAAATTAGATAATGACTTTTTTTTATTTCCTTTGACTGTTATCTAATTGGCTGGCCCTATTTAATGTTGTTATATATTAAGTCTAAGCTGTATGTTCAAGTTTTACTGTACATAACAAATTACAAGGCCATTTTTGCTGTGCACTTACCTTAATGATTATAATTCTGTGATCAGCAAATGGCAAAAATGAAGATTTTCTTGTGTATTCATAGGCGTTTGATGGCTTTGCTGAACTGGGCATCTCTAGGTTGATAGAGCCCTCTGACATGGTGCTGCTGGCAGTGCCTGACAGGCTCATCGTGATGACGTATCTCAACCAGATCTGCACCTATTTCACGGGCCAGGAGCTCAGTGTCATACAGATCGAGAAGAACAGCAGTGAGTCCAGTTACGCTGTCGGAGAGAAGAGGGAGGAAGCCGACCCTGAAGCTGCTGTTCGCTACTGCACAGAAAGGCTCCAGGGCAGCGGCATTACTCTAGAGACCAATGGAAGCTTCCCTGAAAAGGAGGTCAAGGAAGGTGTTGGTGTTTTAGTCCCACCTCCAAGAACGAAGCGAACGCAGGGCCCGAGCCAGGCTGGAGGATCAGGGGCCCCTCAGCCTCCGGTGGCACCACCAAGAACTCAGACCTCAAAGGCTTTTTCTCATCTCAAGGATGCAGATCTTGTTAAAAAGCGCAGATCGAAGCTGCGGGGAGAGTCACTGGATGAGCCTGAACCACACGAACAGCAGAGCGGTACAGAGGTAAAACATTTCAACTATACTTTACCGGTCAAATGTTTGGAATTATAAAAAAAACACCTGAAAAAGATCTCTTATGCTCACCAAGGCTATAATATATAATTGAATATATAACTTATTCCCGTGATGGCAAAGCTGAATTTTCAGCAGCCATTACTAAAGTCTTCTGTCTCATGATCCTTCACAATCATAAGTCACATTTTAAAATAGAAAGCAATTGTTTTTTATTGTAATAATATTTCACAAGTTAGTGTTTTACTGTATTTTTTAAATTATTAAATGTAGCCTTGGTGAGCAAACCTGAAAGAGACTTCTTTTAAAAACATTAAAAATTATTCAAATAATTATTTTGACCAGTAATGTTATATTTATGTTATTTGTCTTAGATTTAATAGTATGGTGCTTGAAGACGAGTTTGAAACACGTACACAAAATTGTTAATATTAACTATAATGCATGAAAGTTAAAAGCTAAAAGTTTTAAGTGAAATGAGATTTGTAACTGGTCTGTGTACTTTGCAGTTTCATGCATTTTTCATGAAATTCATTATTCAGGATCATTATACAGGACTCATCATGTGTGACTGTATAGATGTGTTGTGATGGCTCTTGTTTACAGTGTGCGCTCTGTATACGTTTTTGAACATGTGATTCATGTTGCTTCATGAGAAAGGTATTGTTTTTGGAACTGGGTTGTATAGCACTGTATTTTTGTCCCCTTTGTGAGGGTGATTATTTTCAAATTTTCTTATAATTGAGTTATATTTAAAGTGTATTACTGAGCTGCTGTGCATTATGTTTTTGTACCCAGGCTGCATCAGTCCAAGCAGAAAGGGAAGCAGCCAAAGGAGGTTCAGAGTCACGTAAGATTTAACTCAAAACACACTTTTCAGACTTTATGTTCAAAGACATGTTAAATCCATGACTTATGCTGGACATATTTTCCAGTTTTTTGGGATGTATACTATTGTAACATGTAAATTAAATGACCTATTGCATGCATTTAAATAATCTGATTCAGATGAATTGTTCTTCTGTCTTGTTTGTGTAGAAAACGTAGAGAATGTTGAAGAAACTACTGCAAGAGAGAATCAGGTAATTTGACGATTTTCATTCAACTAAGTCATTTGAAATATTGGCTAAAGGTCTTTCATAGTTTGTCTTATATGTAATAGCATGGTATAGTAAACTAACTCCAGACCAATATGTTATAGGGTGGTAAAATGCGTATACATGGGTGTGAGTATTTGCATGTGTGTTCATGATGTGTTTGTATATTTGCAGGATGTCAGTCAATATGTACTTAGTGAGATGCAGGCGCTGGAGGCTGAACAGAAGCAGATAGATCACAGAGCAGACATTGTGGAGAGGAAACTGAGAAGACTTATGGAATCTGGTAAATCACTGATTAAAGTAGTTTGAGAGCCTACTTTTACCAAGCAACAAATAACAAATAAAAAACATCTCAAATAAAGAAATATACCTCACATACTTATGTTTGTGTTTTTGTAAATATACTGTATATATATGCGTATAAATGCGTACATGCGTATAAATGTATAATTTACACACACCTCCAGATTATTATTAACAGTATTAACTCATTTTAGATTATGATAGATTATGATGCTTTGTGCTATGCAAATGACACTACATTTGATTAGTGTGGCTTCACTTACAGGTAGTGATCGTGCAGAAGAAGAGACTCTGATTCAGGAGTGGTTTACACTGGTCAACAAGAAGAACGCTTTGATCAGGAGACAAGACCATCTGCAGTTACTGTATGTCTTTTCACACTTATTCCAATTTTGTTTCACTATACTTGTTTAGATGATGACCTCTCTAAAGCTTCATCTTAACAGAGGCTGATTTAATAAACATTGCTAATAATTATCATTCCTTTTGTGTGACAGACAAGAAGAGCAAGACTTGGAGAGGAAGTTTGAGCTGCTAAAGAAAGAGCTACAAGATTTAATGGCTGTGGAAGGTACGACTGTTCTTACATAAATATATGTGAAATGGAGAACTGTATCGCTAAGAATTAAAGAAAATGTGCACATATGATCAGGAGACTATGCATGTGTTTACATATTAAAGACATTTTGCCACTTATCTCTCATTATCCTCAATTTTTTGTCTTGCTTGTTTTGTAAAACTGAAGAATGGAAGAAAACCCAGGCCCATAAAACCAGAGAGCAGCTGCTGTTGCAGGAGCTGGTATCATTAGTCAACCAGAGAGACGAGCTTGTGCATGATATAGACGCCAAAGAGAGAGGGTGAGATTCAGTCCAAATGTACTCATTACTTTTTTAGACCAGAATTGAAATGTTTCTGGTGTAGCAAAGACTGAAGTAAATGCAATTTATTTCATTGCCATCAATGGAATAAATTACATTTGAAAATACATTAAAAATACATTTTTTATTTTAAATCATAATATTTCACAATATTAGTGTTTTTACTTTATTTTTTGCTTGTTGAGTATTTCTCTTTATCTTACTCTTTCTCCGTCTCCTCATTCTCAAGGGCTCTTGAAGAGGATGAGAGGTTAGAGAGAGGACTAGAAACGAGACGCAGGAAATATGGAAGTCGGAAAGAGAAGTGTGTGTTACAGTGAGGGATCCTGTGCACCTGCTTTTATACAGGACCGTCCCCCGTTAAACACTGTGCTGATGGACTACTGAGGTGTGTGTGTGGACCATATCGCAAAAAAACAACAAGGAGATTGTGACTAGATGAATTCACAGTCCTCATGTGGAAAAGTTTGAGCAGCATGAATGCTCATTTCAGGGTGGATTAAAAGTTGTTTTCTTTTAGAGACATTTTTTAGTCTCAGAATATTGTCTGAAAAAGTGAAATAGACAGTCCATAGACTTCTGACAGCAGTTCTTGTTTTAGATTTTCAGTCAAAATAATATACATGTGACCTTTGCAGTGTTATTAACTTATTTACCTTGTTTGTATAAGTCTGCTTGCTGCAGTGATCTCAAAGCTATGTGAAAATAGTACAGTACACGTATGAAAAAAGATCTGGCCGTTTTAAAAGACACTGCTGTGTTACAAAGAGATTGCCTTCTGTTGTGCAAGTCATACATTTAACTAACCTAACAAACAGACAAAACAGTACAAAAACATGGGAGAAAATAAACATTTTGCACTAAATGTCTCCATTAATGTACCCTATTAGTTATGGATATAATTTGAACAATTTGATCTTAATGATGCCTCTCCAAATACTGTTACAATGGCTGTCTGTTCTATTTGAAGGACCTAATATCACAGGATATAGAAAATACAAACAGTCAAAAAGAGATTATGTGCATGAACTTTGAGTGTTAGCATTTTGTTTTAAAATATTTGAATGAACAAAATAGAGATTGGATTCATATAACATCATATTTCATCCATGTATGGTACAGAATGCAAAAGCAAACGTACCCTCAGCAATTCAGAAGAATGTCTCCTTTATAGAGTGAGTGTGTGATAGCTTTTTTGAGTGACTGGTTGTTTAGAGACTCAGCTCTTTGATATTATCTGTTTGAAATGTCATTATTTGACAGTGAATTGTTTTTGAAAAGTCCCGATGTCAGCTAACACACCTACAGCGGACAGGTCTTTGGGAAATAAACTTGTTTTAAAATTCTGTGTTGCATCTTACCTGGTAACAGAAACAAGTAGAATAGTGTGTTTAAAAGTATTGTGCAGTTTTGTTTTAAAGGAAATATGTGGTCATCATCAGTATGTGCAAATGATCCTAACGTCACTGGACTCCAGTAATAGAACGTGCAGATTTAGCAGAGCTCTAGCCAGAAGTTCAAGGGCCGGATCTCCAACCAAAATACAATGATAATAAAAACATGCACTAATGATTCAGCATCTTTTGGAGAAACATATGATCGAAGCTTTGGATAGTTTACTAATGTAAGCATCTAGAGTCAGTGCAGGATTAAGAGTAATGCTTACATTTCTGACAGTAGCAGATGGAAAAATTGTTCTAGCATAAAGGTTGAAACTGGGAGCATATACTATATTTTTTGTTAGTAAAGGGGGGCCAGTAATTAAAATTTCAGTTTTTCTCAAATTCAAATGGAGAAAATTTTACTTTAGCCAGGCCTTTAGCTCATTAACACAGGAAGATAATGATGTGGTCTGGTGAATAGAGTCTGGTCTGCAAGCAATATAAATCTGAATATCATCAGCATAACAGTGATAATGAAAACTATGACAACAGATAATATTTCCAAGAGGCATGATGTAAGTAATAAATAGTAATGGCCCGAGAACAGAGCCCTGGGGAACACCCTGACTGAGTAAAGTAGTGGGAGATTTATAATTATACATAGTGATGTAGTATTGTCTATCAGTGAGATAGGAAGAGAACCAGGATAGTGCAGCACTTGAGACACCTATCTCAGAAAGGTGGGAGAGTATTAACTTGTGACAGTATCAAATGCTGAGCTGAGGTCGAGCAGCAGGAGAATGGAGAGATTACCTGAGTCACCAGAGAGCAACAAATCATTGACAACCTTAACTAAAGCCGTTTCAGTGCTGTGATGTGAGCGAAAACCAGATTGAAATGCATCAAACTGATCACAGAGAGCTTGAAAAGACAGTAGCTGATTGCCAACAACTTTTTCCATAATTTTTTAAATAAATGGTAAATTGGAGATTAGACGATAGCTGGTGAAATCTGCTGGGTCCAAGTTTGATTTTTCTTTAAGAACAGGAGTAACCGCAGCAGTTTTCAGTGAAATTAAAACAGTGGCAGAGATAAAGGACACATTTAAGTGTGAGATAGGAGCAGAAATGACAGAAGTACAGTGTTTCAGAAGGAATGTGGGTATGAGGGAGAATTATATTTCTGTATTATCTCAGCAAATAAGGTTGGAGTTGTCAAGGTCAAATTATTTAACATTTGAATAGATTGAGCTTGCTCATAAGTAAGTGGTTGGTTCTGTGCCAAGAGACCCATATAGAGCATCCAGTTTTGTTTGAAAGTGGCGCAGGAAAGAGCCACACTAATCATCACATTCATATTGACTGGGACTATGGCTAGGTGGCTAGACTCATTTGTTAACCATGTTAAACAACTGTTTTTGGCATATTGTTAGCTTTATTGATGATGTCGGAAATATAGGAAGAGCATGCTGCATTCAATGCAGTTTTATAATGCCTAATATGTTCTGAAAATGGACAGTCAGGCCAGTTTTTCTAAGATTAGATATTAGATTGGTTATTGATGGTTGTGTGGTTCACTTCCCTATTAAATGGAAACATCAGCACATAACCATTTCTCAAAAATTCCATATATACCAGTCTTGCACAACATTACAAGAGAAGCATTGCTTAATCAGCTACCTCGACAGTGTAATGGAACAAAAACTGCATCATTAAAGTGTGAGGGGTTTTCTGTCTTTCTTTTTATAGCTGGCAGCCACTGACTGAATACTTGAAATAAACATTTACATGTTCATAGCCTGTAGGCTAAATCAGGGATTTGTTCACGAAAATATTTTGAGTTGGATATTTTGCTCGGCGCTGGACTACAACCAAAGAAAGAAATCTAAAACAGTTATTAGTAATATTACGTTCTAAGTTTGAACTGTATTCGGAAGTAATAGTGAAAACTTTGGACCCTATTTTCAATATGTTTTATTTTGTATTATTCATTTCATGGATTGTCTCTGCTGATGTGTCCGCACAGCTAACACCAATCAGAGGTAAGCCTGAGGATTCACATCATATGGGATATTGTGTAAATGTAGTCGACCTCTGTAAAAGTGTGTTTCTTTTTAGAAGAAATATTTGACTCAAGCAAACAGCGCAGACTAGAATGGACATTCTCCCCACCAAAAGCTGTAAGTGACCCTTTCTTTGTGGGCTATTTAGGTCATTCCACAGAGGTGTTCCTCGTATATAAAAAACTATACTATATTCCCAATATAAATATTCCTCCATTTCCCGGAATTACCGGTTGTTCCGTTTTTATTATACATTTTTTATTTTATATAAATATATATTGTTCAACCGTTTTTGAAGGAAGTCTCTTACAAATAATGGTAAAAGTTATATTGTTTGAAAAACTGAAATTGAATTTTTAATTAATCTTTTAAAATGTAATTTAGTACTGTGATGGCAAAGCTGATTTCTTTTTAGCTTCTAATATGCTTATTTACTGCTCAAGAAATATTATTATTATCAACGTTGAACAGTTGTGCTGCTTAATATTATTGTGGAAACCATGATACATTTTTTCAGGATTCTTTGATTAACAGAATGTTCAAAAGAACAGCATTTATGTATAACATTATAATCTTTTCATGTTTGATGTTTTAATGATATTTTCTTGCTGAATAAAATAGCCTACTCTTTAAAAAAATATTTATACATATAATATTTTTTTATACAGACAATAAACAAATAAAACAGATTAACAGATGTATTGTTTAATACTGGTCCATTTTGAATCATTAAAAATTGAATAAAGAATCAAAATAATGATTTGCTTCTCTTTTGGTCAATGTAAGTGGAAGGAAACACAAATGCAGCTTGGAAAGGACTACACACACTCTGTCTACCATGCTTGTAACCCAGAATTGAATAAGGATCCCAAAACACTATGGACCAACTGGATTCCCAAACAAGATGCCCATGAACTTTTTCTGGACCTAAGTTTTGCCCAAGCGGACCAGCAGCCTCTTGATATCTTTGTGCGAGAATCGAACCAAACGCAGTCTCAGTACTTCAGAAGACCACAAAGACAACCTCTCCTCAAGATCACAGTCCATCATCCATTCCCTGATGCTGTTCCTCGGGATGAGCACCTGAGCCATGCCAAGGGCCTTGCATTGGGAAAGATGTCTCAGAAGGGGTTTTACCTGGGATTTAGCTACAGCGGCAAGTGCACTTTTATTGCTTCCATCCAGGTGTTCTTCCTGAAATGCCCAACACTTGTTTGGAACCAAATGGAATTTGAGAAAACAGCAGCAGGACGGCTGGGGAGAGGAGTTTGTGTGAACGGTTCTGTGGAGATCAGCACCCCAAAGATAGAGTGTCAAACTAATGGGACGTGGGGTCCACCGCAGGGGTTATGTGTCAATGATACAGGACACCAGACAAACAGAAACCGTTCAGAAGGTGAGACAATGTTATTTTTGACAATCTAAGAAGAATCGAGAGAGAAAAATAAATATGTTTAGAATTCTTATGCCAACAAAGCATAAATTATACACAATCTTCACAGAGAAAGCATTTTATGAAAGGTAAAAAAGTGGTAAAAATCCTTTGAATGCCTAAAGCATTTGAAATTGCTCCCTTGATAAAGCAAAATGCTTGATTTTCAATTTAAACATTGCTTATATAATATCATATACTGTAATATATGTCTTATGCTCACCAATGCTTATTTTTATTTTATTTTACCTAAGTCTTCAGTGTCACATGATCCTTTAGAAATCATTCTAATATGCTGATTTTTATACCATAGTAAAAACACTTAGAGCATCTTAGCAACTGCATAGCAGTGCCCTGGCAATAGTATACAACGCCCTGGCATCATAGAAAGGATTTTTTTGCACAGAAACGATCTACTGACATTGTCTTTAAAATGTAGCGTTAGTTTTTATGTTTACAGTGATATATCCAGTGCTAAAATTGTATGTTGTGTGTGTTTCAGCAAGACCTCCAAGCAGCATGTTCTCCCCTCCTGACTCCGTTGCTGATTCCAGACTGGGACACTCTCCTGTCCTGACTGCTGGTCTAGTGTGTTCTCTTCTGGTTCTTCTCATTCTCATTGCTGTGGTGTTCATCTTTGTTAGGCATCGCAAGCTCAGGTAAACATATTGTAGATGAAAATGCAAATGTTTATGCAGTCGCATACCTGTCCAACATAAACAAGCCTTGGTCCTTCAAAATCTCTGGAATAATGGTCAGTGCATAAAATAGCAATAGTTTTTTGTTCTGTTTAGGGTAAGTGAATATATCTGTACTGCATAAAATATATTGTTTGCTGCTTTGTGTGTATGTGTTCAGTGGAGGTCAAGAAACAGAGCTCATATCCAGACCTGATGTAATTCGATATCGACGTGCTCAAGAACAAGTATCCTCTGCTCAACCGGAGATAATCAACAGTGAGTCTACTTCTATTTTCACCATGAGTTTATATCTCAGAATTCATGCTTTTCTTCTCAGAAATGCATGTTATAAACTCTGTTGTGAGTTACAATCTCACAATTCTGTGTTTATATCTCACATTTTTTATTTAATTTTGCTCAGAATTGCTAGAAAATAAGTCCAAATTGTGAGATATACTCACTCAGAAAAGACTTATTGTTGTCACGAATCCTGTCCATGCACTCCCTGTTACTCACCACCAGAGGTCACTCGCTCACCACATGGACTCCTGCACCACACTAACTGTTGCACATCACCTAAGACTACATTTCCCATAACCCATTGCACTGACGTCACACAGCTGATCGCACTAATCACACAGCTGATTGCACTGATCACACTCTACATAAGCCTTGGACTTCCTCTCTGTCATCGCTGAGTATTGTATAAGTGTATATCCTAGCCATAGCTACTCTACAGAGCCCACTCAGTTGCCTTGCCTTGCCTTGCCTTGCCTTGCCTTGCCTTGCCTTGCCTTGCCTTGCCTTGCCTTGCCTTGCCTTGCCTTGCCTTGCCTTGCCTTGCCTTGCCTTGCCTTGCCTTGCCTTGCCTTGCCTTGCCTTGCCTTACTGGATTACTCTCTGTCTTGCCATTGATATACCTGTTTGCCAATGTGTGACCCATGCTTGTTTCCGACCATACCTCCTAATAAAGCCCTGCAAATGGATCCGCACGCCTCTCGTCTTGTCGTCCCCGTAACAATTGTGAGATCACCATTTTAATAAATTTGTGGAAACAGGCTTCTATATTTTCTCCCATGTCATATAGAAACAGTTTTATTCACTAAAATGAATTAAGAGTAGACTATAAATCCATCAAATGAATGTGGATAGATTAATTTATAATCTGGGGTCTTGGAAATCCCCATGGAAGCTCATAAAGAGTTTGAGATCACTGTCCAGTTCTGTATACACAGTTAAAATGATGATTTCTGTTCAGCTTGCAGGATGAGCAGCTGTGATCAGGGTGGTGAATGTAGGCCTTGTGATCCCAGAAGTACAACACTTGGAGAGGAAGTGTCTCAGCGTGACTATGGATATGAACCGCTGCATACTGACCGAGCTCAGCTGGAATCCACAAGTACGTTTAAATGAGAAGTCAGTTTTGCAATTCATTCCGGTCACATGCAAATTCTCAACAACTCTGACTCACACCAAGTGTGTTACCGACAATCATACTACTCAATAAAAGCATTAAAACAGTGTCAAAATGCTTATTTAAAAAGGGATTTAGAAAAGGGGAGACCTTTAGAAAAACTTGCATTTTGAATTTTGTTTTCCCATTGCTATTTAAATAATTAAAATGTCACAATCTCTACTCAGTTTTCATCTAAAACAAAACATTTAATGTGAATATATTAACTTATAATTTGGGGAGAATTATTCTGACTTCTGATAGCAGAGTTTGGTATCTAGGTAAGTCTGAAGACATTTTGAGGTATTTTTGCTAAACTTGACGGTTATGTATAACTTCTGCATTATTTTCCGTTCTCCGTTTTTCCCGTGTCTCTGTCTTTCTGTGTCAGGATCAGTTGAGATGTTGGAAGAGATGAGTGACAGGCTGCTGTGTGATCTTAGAGACGTGATGGTGGAGCGTACAAAGCTGACAATGGGCCAAAAGCTTGGGAAAGGTGTAAACAAACTCTCACCCTGAGCTTTTTTCTGGGTCTTGCAAACTTCTTTGCATAGATATAAAAATATACTTTTGAAAATGTTGAAATACATCCATTATTATTTATCTGAGAGTCCTATGTAAACAAAAAAAAATGTATCCAGTTTATGCAAAAATATCTACATTGTTAGAATGATTTCTGGAGGATCATGTGACACTGAAGACTGAGTAATGATGATGCAACTCGGCCATCTCATGAATAAATGATATACATCGTATATATAAAATAAAAATGTGTTTAAAAAAATCTCATTTAAAATGTAAAAACAAGATAACATATTAAATATGTTCCATAAAATTAAAATACATTCACATAGAAAACGTTCAACAACACAAAATTAATTAATTAAATACAAAATTGACAGATTGTACCGATCCCAATTTTTGATGGGTAATGTACACTTTCCCATACACAGTACATTCAAATACATTTTAGACAAAATCGTGTATTTTATATTTATTTTTATAATACGTGTAAATTTGTGTATGTATATAAACATGCATTTTTATATTTTTTCTTCAATTATTTAATTGTATTTTAGTATTTCATTTCAATATTTTAACCTAACATTAATTGGTAAATGTAATGCATATGCTACCCATATAGAAAATAAAATGAAGTGAAAATTTAATAACTGTTTTAACCACAAAATCAAATCAAAATTAGTTTATGTTTACAAAACACAATTAAGTTGGTCAGTGAAAACATTGGATATATTTTCTTTGTACTTTTGTCAATTAAATAAAGGTTAAAGAGAATCAACAAATCACAGGACAAACAATTGGTGTTGTATTATATAATATAATATATATAATTTATTTAAGGAATAATTTGATTGAAAACCGTATTTTGATTGTTATTTTGCAAATGGATTCTTAAAGTGGAATTTCTCCATCTGCAGGAGAATTTGGGGCGGTCTACGAGGGCATCTTTTCCCCTCAGAAAGGACACGATATCAGAGTGGCAGTGAAAACATTGAAAGGTATAGAGTATATAATGCAGAGAGCAAGTAACAGTAAAATATGAGATTCTGATTATACGTTATGATCTTAATTTAGAATTAAGTACAAGCTTGAGACACAATGAATTAAACCAGCCTCTTTCTTGCTGTCATTCCTGTTAAATCAGGTGCAGTCCACAGTAAAGAAGATCTGGAGTCCTTCCTCAAGGAGGCAGAAATGATGAAGCATTTTGATCATGTGAATGTAGTTAAATTGCTTGGTATGTCTCTCCTGATTTGAAATTATTTCATGTTTGAAATCTAGGCTAACATGTATAATTTATGTCTAGTTGGAGTGGAATATTTTGGATAACCTGATTTCAAAGGGCACAGACGTTTCCATGGCAACTGGTCATCTGTGGCCTGTATAAGCATGTCCAAGGGCAAAGTGTGAACTTCCACAAGTTCCTCTGGTGATGCCTGTAGCTGCACATTAACAGTGGGATATGCTTGACTTTTACCTCCTGCTTGTCTTTGACCTGCAGGATTGTGGGGTGGGGGGGCTGTTTCATTGTAAAAATTAAATGGATCATAGCAACTGTAATGTGTAATAATGTAATTGGCATCTGTCCAATACAATGATGTTCCGCAGCCAGTCAAGGTCATGCAGTAATGTGGTGATTGCTTTAAAGGAGCAGTGCAGCTAAAATGGAAATTATTGATAGATTGATTGATTGTATACCCTATAGCCAATTATTCATTATACAGCCTACTACATAAGCATGACGATTCTTCAAATGCTCCTGTTGTGTTTTATATGGGTTAATTAACATTAATGACTGAATGTTCATTTTGTTTGGTTGAGGTAGACATATCCACGTTAATTTTAACGTAAGAACCACAAAAAAAAAAAAAAACAACAACAACGGGCGAGGCCGTTTTGAATGTGCGAGACTTCCGGTGTTATCCACTTCCGTTTATTTTACCTGTCTACTCTGCTTGATATTGCAGGTTGGTAATTGTTACTATATTATTTTAATTTATTATCGTAATAATAAACACACTGGTTTGAAACGTAAATCGTTTACTGAACTGTGTTATTCTACCAGTCTTACCGAATGAATCGGAAGTCTCGTGCATTCAGATAAAACAATTTACTTACGCGTTGCAAGCTAAAGTGGATGAGACATTATTATAATTAAATTGAACATCATGGATTTTCTCTAGAGATGAATGTTACTGACAGATAGAGTTAATGTCCACCAGGGGTCGCACTCGAGCGGGATCCGGAGTCCTCCATCCATGTACCGCTTGTTATTCTTCCGTTCATGAAGCATGGAGATCTGCACAGCTTCCTCAAAGCGACCCGCTACGGTGATGTTCCCATGGTCAGTCTCACACATTCACAACACCTGCTTCTTTCCTTCTTTTTGCTCTTTTTATATAAAGTGTTAGGGATTAACAAACAAACACGTATCTGATTATATACATTGCGTCGTTTAAACTGGTCTCTTCTCTCCAGTTTGTGCCATATCAGAGTCTTCTGCGTTTCATGATTGACATCGCTGCAGGAATGGAGTATCTCAGCCGTCAGGGTTTCGTACACAGAGACCTGGCTGCCCGCAACTGCATGTGAGTCCACAGGAGGGCAACAAAAAGCACATTACACAATAATGTCCTGTTAATACTTGCATTGTCTTGAGAAGAAGCCACGCCTAGTGATGAACGAATGGTTTTCCCATACTTACCCAGTGCTGGACTTTCACAGGTTGGGGGATGATCTGCATGTCTATGTGGCTGACTTTGGCCTGTCTAAGAACATCTATTCCAGTAACTACTATAGGCAGAAGAATATGGATGTCTGCATGCCTGTAAGGTGGATGTCTATAGAGAGTCTGTCTGACTTCTTATACACCACCAAGAGTGATGTGGTCAGTCCTATTTATGCTTCTAATGCAGTATTAATACAATGCTTTATTTTCAAATTGATCACTGTTTTTTGTGTCTAATCAGAAATTAGTGAAATCGGTTCTTTGTGTCATATTACAAACTGAACAACTGGTGAAACCTGCCAATCAGAAGGAAAAACTACCCCCCCCCCCCCGTATAGAACACTGAGGACATTTCTGATCCCAATTCTCATAACCTTACTGAAAATTAAATAATAGTAAAACAGAATAAATTACTATTATTATTATTATTATTGCAGTGTTTTGCAACTAAAAGAAAACAAAAAGGAAAACCAATGAATGCGCTACAGTGAATGGGTGCCGTCAGAATGAGAGTCCTGATAAAAACATTACATTAATCCACACCACTCCAATCCATCAACTAACATCCTATGGAGTGGAAAGCTGCATGTTTGTAAGAAGCGAATATTGAGACATTTTTAACTTCAAACCATTGGTTACGTCTAAAATACAAGTTCTCTATCTGTAATATTGCTTTCACCAGTAAAAAGTTGTCTTATCTGAATCAGGAGAGAAATTTTCACTTCACAAGATGTTAACTGATGGACTGGAGTTGTGTAGATGGGTTGTGGATTATTGTGATGTTTTTAACAGCTGTTTGGACTCTCATTCTGATGGCACCCATTCACTGCAGATAATCCATTGGTTAGCAAGTGATGCAATGATACATTTCTCCAAATCTGATCTGATAGAGAAACAAACTCATCTACATTTTGAATGTCATGAGGATGTAAATTTGTTTTACTTTTTTTTTTTGGGGGGGGGGGGGGTGCTGAACTATTCCTTTAATTAGAATCATCAATCAGAATAATAAGAGTTTTAAAAAACCCTTTAACGTCCAGTTAAATGCAAACTGTTTGAGTGGAAATGGTCCTAAAAAATGTTATCTTATTTCTACATATTTTTTATTTTTTTGTCTGTGGGAAAAAATATGACCTGGATACGTTTTTTAAATGGGATTTTCCCACCAACAACAACAAAAAAAATATATATATATTTATACCTTATGTCTCACAGTGGTCTTTTGGAATAACCATCTGGGAGATCACATCCAGAGGGAAGATACCTTATCCAGGTATCTCTGGTCATGAGCTCCTGGACTTTCTAGAAAATGGACACCGTCTCAAACAAGGGGACAATGACAGTAAATTGTAAGCACATTTTTCATCAAAACATCACAAAAAGTAGCACTGAAAAAAAAATAATTATTATTTATAGACAATTCTGTTTATCAGGAATCTGTGAGTAAGCCTTTATCAAAAACGGTCTATTGCAAGACTAATGAAATCAGTCCTAGCAGCAAAAGTTTAGGTCTGTTTTGCGAACCTCATGAGTCACAGCGGTAATGTGCATATGCAGTTGGATTATAAATCACTGGATATGATAATGTTTTGTGCATGTTTTAGAAGCATACTGTAAATGGCAAGAGGGGTTTTTAAACTGCAGATCTGGAAGATGATTCGGTCTAGTGCTTTTTGTGTTCTTTCTTTGCTGCTCTCATTCTCCATTTTCCTTTGACTCTTCCTCTGTCAGATATGAGCTTATGTTGAGCTGCTGGCACAGAGATCCCTCTCAGAGGCCAGGATTTGGAGAGCTGGGCCAGAGCCTCAAAGCACTTCTGTCTGAGCTTCCACCCCTGGAGGCCAGCAATGAGGCCCACTACATCAACCTGGGTTTGGCGGCAGCCAGTGATCACCAGGACAGCGCAGGGACCCTGGAGCCTGAGGTGGAGAGGATGATGTAAACAACATATACCTGCCTAAACCTGTGGGCGGCTTTGTTCTATTCTAGACCTGTGAGGGAAGAGAAGGAAAAGGATGAGGAGGAAGACCTGCTGTGTGTTACAATTTAATATGAGAATGTAATCCACACTATGTATTTATTAATACATATTTTAAGTATTATGATGAGATTTCGGTTTCACAAATGACTTAAAAGTACACATCGATAGAAGTAAATGATAATTCATATTTATCAAAGCATATGATACATATTTATCAAAACATAAAGTTTTTATTTTTCTACTTGTTTCGTTTTTTCTACACTGTAGCCTATATATATATATTAGTTTTTTATTATTAATGAGATATTTTTAATACTCTTATTATTTAATACACTTATTACAATTATACACACACACACACACACACACACACACGTACACACACACGTACGTCTGTTTTATTTTTACTGGATATGTGTGTGACTATTTGATTGTTATATTGTCATGCCATATGGTTATCATGCTCCAAACACTATAATGACATGGGGAAAATTATTCTAACAGATGTAATGTAGGTTTAAAAAATATACAGGCACACACGCATGCACACACGCACACACACATATGTACAGGTCCATCTAAAAAATTTGAATATCATGAAAAAGGTCAATTTTTTTTGTCACTCATTTCAGAAAGTGAAACCCATATTATATAGATTCATTACACAGAGTGAAATATTTCAAGCCTGTATTTCTTGAAATGATGATGATTATGGCTTACAAATAATGAAAACCCAAAATCCAGTGTCTCAGAAAATTTGAATATCACATACGATCAATAAAAAAATATATTTTAAACAGAAATGTCAGGCTTCTGAAAAGTATGTTCATTCATATGCACTCAATACTTGGTTGGGCCTCCTTTTGCATGAATTACTGCATCAATGCGGCGTGGCATGGAGTCGATCAGTCTGTGGCACTGCTCAGGTGTAATGAAACCCAGGTTGCTTTGATAGCGGCCTTCAGGTCATCTGCATTGTTGGGTCTGGTGTCTCTCATCTTCCTCTTGACAATACCCCATAGATTCTCTATGGGGTTCAGGTCAGGCGAGTTTGCTGGCCAATCAAGCACAGTAACACCATGGTCATTGAACCAGCTTTTGGTACCTTTGGCAGTGTGGGCAGGTGCCAAGTTCTGCTGGAAAATGAAATCAGCATCTCCATAAAGCTTGTCAGCAGAAGGAAGCATGAAGTGCTCTAAAATTTCCTGGTAGATGACTGCGTTGACTGTGGACTTCAGAAAACACAGTGGACCAACACCAGCAGATGACATGGCAGCCCAAATAATCACTGACTGTGGAAACTTCACACAAGAGGACTTTGGACCACTGAGCAACAGTCCAGTTCTTTTTCTCTTTAGCCCAGGTAAGATGCTTTTGATGATGTTTCTGTTTCAGAAGTGGCTTGGTAGCCATTTTCTTGAAGACGTCTGAGCGTGGTGACTCTTGATGCACTGACTCCAGCTTCAGTTCACTCTTTGTGAAGCTCTCCAAAGTTTTTGAATCAGCTTTGCTTGACTGTATTCACAAGCTTGTGGTCCTATCCAATTCCTATCCAATTTCTTCCTTCCAGTCAACTTTGCATTGAATATGCTTTGATACAGCACTCCTTGAACAGCCACCCCTTTCAGTAATGACTCTCTGTGACTTACCCTCTTTGTGGAGAGGGTCAGTGATCGTCTTCTGGACCATTGCCAAGACAGCTGTCTTCCCCATTATTGTTTCAAAGAACAAGAGATATGCGGAATTTATACTGTTTGGATGGTCATTTATTGAAATTCAAATGTAAATATTTTAATATTTTGAGATACTGATTTTTGACTTTCATTAGCTGTAAGCTCTAATCATCAAAATTAAAACAAAAAACTTTTGAAGTGTTTTACTTTACATGTAATGAATATAAAATATATGAAGGTTTCACTTTTTGAAATAAGTTACAAGAAAAAATGAACTTTTTCACCATTTGATGTACCTGTATATATATATATTCTATTATATGCAATTATATTTCATTTGTAATGTCATTTATGATTGTTTAATTATATATATACCCCTAACTACCAGAAAAAAGTTATCAATTTAGTATGTTTTCATGTTATTACTTTGTTTAGAGCATAACATTTTTTTTATTTTTTTTATATTGTATTAATATGTTATGGAATCCTCTGTAGAGGAAACCAGGACTCAATAAAAATAAGTAAATAAAGATATGAATAGACACGAAGAAGCAAAAACAATGGAATTTTTTAAATTACCAATAAGTTTTTATTTTTTATACCAAACTTTGAATAAAGATTATTCTCAACTATGTTAAGAAAGATATAACAATGATTTTATACCATTTTGCTTCATGCAATATGTGTGTAAAATGTCCATAAACCAATTTTCCCTTTATATATATATATATATATATATATATATATATATATATATATATACATTATAAGTTCCTAAGCTGACTTGTTTAGTCGAATATCTGGAACCTCTGTTTCTGTCAGGTCAGTCCGTAATGCCACGTCATCTGATGTCACTGCCGCACCTGCGCAGCCATCTTGTACTTCGAGCGAGAGGCAGATCGGAAGGAAGGAAGGAAAGCAGAACAAAATAACATTGTTTTGCGTTATATGGTCAGTAATGTCCGTCAAGTGACTGAATCCAACGAGAAGACAGTGTTGCGGTGTGATCAGAGGGGCTAAATCAGAGAACGCTGTCCCAGTGCCTCGGGAATCCAGACCCATAAGTCATCCTCTTCACCATTATCGCCTCTGCTCGCAGAGAAACGAGTCCGATCTCCTGCTGAACCCGACGACAACGACACAAACCACACCATGAATCCAGAATAGTGAGTATTTGACGGCGGGACTTGTGTCGCGGATGTCAGTGTTTGTGTAACGTTAGTCACGAAGCGTCAGTGTGAGTTAGCTTTGTCTAGCCTCAACGGCTAACAACGTCCGGAACTAACGGCCAATTCAAGGGATACTTGCTCATTCAGCCTTTTATTTAGATGGCTTCTTACTCTAACGATCACTATTATCGCTATTGCACGTTTAAAATGTAAAACGGTCGTTATTTAGTGTATATAGCATGTCATTTTAGCTTTTGCCGTATGGCGTGACGTCATTATGGTTGGTTTTCGTTGCGACGGAGTGACGTCATTAGTTTACTGACGCCAGGCTGAATCCAGCTGTCAGGGGGAAAATAATCCAGCTGTCAAAATGGATCTTGCATATGTCCTTTAAATGCACGCACACGGTGTTTTGAACCATACACGAGCTTGTCATCGCGAGGCGTTCAAGTGTCATGTGGTTTTTATTAGGACTGTGAAAGTCAGTTTTACAGCTGGAAGAGGTCATGAGGAGAAGCAGCTTCGTATTTATTGTGTTTTCTCAGTAGCATGCGGTCAGCTTACAAGTCTGCATACATACGGATTTCTTTAGTTGAATATTTATGAATATTGCATGGCATGAATATCCATCCATCCATCAGCTATATTATAATTGCATCTATTTCGCTGGCAACAATGAACACAAACATGTTTCAAACACTCCCCTGTTTGCCATTGGTCAGTTAAACAGGTAGTCCCGCCCCAAACTCGTGCCATTGAGCCAATGTTGATATGTGTCAGTAGAGCTGTTCGAGTCCGATTCCTGATTCTGGAATCGATGGGATTTGATTCCAAGAATCGATTCCTCACTGTTGTTTTCGATTCTTTTTCGATTCGTGTTTTTTTCAGATCGAAGGAACCTTTTCTCACCATGACTGCAGGGTATAAAGGTCGTAGAAAGTATCCTTCTCATAATATGAAGCTTTATTTGTAAAAAAAAAACGAAGATACATTTCTATAGCTCTGATTAATTTTTAAATTGTAATTTTGTCTGTTTTGCCCGTGAAATTAGTCATAGCCCACTGCTCAGCAGGGACATGCATTTATCGCATGAACTGAACAAAATATGAATTGTCTAAAATAAATGCACAGTTCAGCTGAATGATGAAGTTTACCTTGACTGTATGCTTTGCACAAAATTAACAAAATGTAGGCTACATTGAAACAAAATAATCAGAACATTAACAATAACACTGATAGAGCTCGTGGTTTATCTGTCATTCAGATGCGTTCTCGGCCACTGATCTATGCTCGTGACGTTTTCTTTTAGAATTATCATTGGCTGAGAAATAAGCAAAAACAGTATTTTAGATGGAAATAAGATCCAGACCCTCGATCACGTCATTATCTATTCTGTCGTGCAGCGCTCAAAATGGTGGACAACATATAAGCCAGTTCCACTGTAAAATAACCTCTGAAGTGTTTTTTTTTTTTGGAACTGGTTCATTAAAACTATCTTTCCGAAAGAAGTTAAGAACTTTTCGTGGAAACGAATCAGACTTCTAATCACTTTTAGTGAGCATGAGGCGAAGGGTAATACAAATATAAAAATGAAATTTTATTTATAAAAAAAGAATGATCTTTTATCTCACAACTCTCGTAATAACGGCTTTTATCGAGCATGAGGGATGCGAATGGTTCTTCTCAAACGGAAGGCTGCATTCTCAAATTCTGATGATCTCATTACCGACTCGTTTTCTTTCAGTTTATTTTCGTAAATGTAAATGTGTGCAGGCTTCGTAGGATGCAGCCTTCTGTTTGAGAGGCACCAATATAGATGTAGAACTGAAAAAGGCTCTGAATGAGGAGTCGATTCCTCTTGATGTGATCGATTCTAACCTTTGGAATCAAGTCTCGATTCCCAACGCCTCGGAATCGAAGAATCGATTCTTTTTGGATTCGATTCCCAGCCCTATATGTCAGACCTGGTCAGGATGCTCAAACAAACAGATTTCACTTCCTTTCTGTGCTGTAAATGGTGTTGTTCACTTCAAATGAACTAAAATATCTGTATCAGCATTGGCATTGACCGACCTACTTATATACAATTTATGGTGTTGTTTCTATTGCAGAAAGTGTTTGACTAAACTGTACTTGTTAAAACATAGAACTGAACACTGAAATGCTTTACTTGTTTGAGATTATTGTTTGTGGGTGGTTTTGCTCTGTGTATCATCATTAGCATGCTGAGAGTCACGATTGCTTCACAACTGTTGTGTGATGAAACATTTCTCAGCCAGTCTAATGTTAGTACTTGAATTCAGAACCAGAATAGGTCCCTCGTTGCGACAGTCGTCGCTGGAATCAGATTGGCTCAGCTGTATTTTGAGCTGGTGGCAGGGGATACTTTGTTTATGCTGATTTTGTTTTGAACCTACTTCACCATCGATGTGAACCAGATTCCTCGCTGTTGGTTTTTAAAAATGGCAGTTGATTTCGCAACTTGTTTCCAAACCAGTTAACATTTTAGCAATACTGATACCACTTATTTATTATATCAGTTCAACCTATGAAAACCAAATGTGATGTGCTGTATGATTAGTTCAAGAGCATAATGTAGTGTCATTGATATTTTTAACATAACAGGACAAACACCATTTCTACAAGTCAATATGCACACAAAACTCTTTACAGTCCAAGCATCTTTGCTGTTGGTCTTACTGTGTACAAAGAGAGAATTGTTACGTTCACAAGAGCCAAACTACTTCAGACCACATGATTTACAATATGCTACCCGTTAACTCTGCCATATTGTATGCTTGTCTTCACTAATATAACTACTGTAGCAGTTTTGTCATTGTTAATGAAAATTAAGGCCTGGTTTTACAGACAGGGCTTAGACTAAGCCAGGATTAGGCCATAGTTCAATTAGGACATTTAAGTAATTTTTATAAATATGCTTAGAAAAAACATTACTGGTGTGCATCTTCTTGAGACAAAACAAAGCCACTGATATATTTTAAGATCAGTTGAAACGGCTAAGACTTGCATTTTTAGTCTAGGATTAGGCTTAAGTCATTTCTGTGAAACCGGGGGTAAAAGTATTACGTTTTTGTTAATCGAAATGAAGCTTGGATAAAGTAAATACATATTCGATAAAAGACTTAAAAAATGTAAACAATAACTAGAAATGAAACTGAATGTATTGAAATAAGTTGAATTAAATAGAAATAATAAATACTGTAGTATATAAATAATAATAACATAACGCTGTATGGTATAATACAATAAAACTTGACGTATTATACTATTTTAATAAACTATTTGACTTGTAATTGTCCTAAGATACAAAGTTTGAATTTATATTCAAAACTGAAATATAATCATGTTTGTATTTTAATGTTTTGCTGTTGTTTTGTTTTAGTAAAAAAAAGCGTGACAGAATTATGAAAACAAACTAAAATTAAATTGAAAACTGAAAATATTACAAATAAAGGTAATTCAAAATAGTATATGATTAATAGTAAATTGACACTGTATGTAGTGATACATCTTTAGGTATTAAAAATGTTATAGTAACCCATTTGACTTGTAAATGTCATAAGATATAAAGTATAAATTGATCCTCAAAACGGTGTATTTAATGTATTACTGTTGTTTTTCTTCATTTTAGTGACTACCTGTTCAAACTGCTCCTCATCGGTGACTCTGGAGTCGGGAAGTCGTGTCTGCTGTTGAGATTTGCTGTGAGTACAGGCATAGATGGGTTGTTGCTTTTGCTGCCAAACATTCATTAAAAATCAACTGAAAACATGCAGTCTGTAAATGATATAGAATTGACTGAATGTAGATGTAGTATATCCACAAATGTTTTCTGTTTGTCTTTGCTCGTGCAGGATGACACATACACTGAGAGCTACATCAGCACCATAGGCGTGGACTTCAAGATCCGCACCATTGAACTTGATGGCAAAACCATTAAGCTACAGATTGTAAGTCTATACATCCTCCCTCATAACACTCATTTTTCACACGTTCTATGATAGCATGACAGTCTGTTGAATGCACACCAGTACATGATGATGACCTGCTTTCTTGGGTCAGTAGATGAATCTAGTAACTCATTACATTGTACATGTGAAAATGTGGCCAAACCTTTATTAGAAAGATGCATAGTTTGACATTATTTAAATTACTAAAAAAATATATCTTTCTTTCTTTCTGATAGTGGGACACTGCAGGGCAAGAAAGATTTCGAACTATCACCTCCAGTTACTATCGAGGGGCTCATGGTATCATTGTGGTTTATGATGTCACGGATCAGGTGAGACGTCATCAGATATTCTCCTCTCTTGTTTGGCCTTAATTTAATGAGGCACAGTTTGCAGCTGAATTGATAATGAATCGTTGTCAGTAAGTCTCACAGACGTTTACCACATTTTTCCATTGATAATAACACCAGTTATTTTACTATTGTTATTAAAATGCATATTAATATTTTGAATTAGCATTTATTTTTATATTTTCAGCTTTAATTTTAATCTTTTGTTTTTCTTAGGTCCTTTTGTCTTTTTTTTGTATTTAGCTTTATTTAGTTTTTTCAATTTTAGTGTCTGTAATTTTAGTACGTGTTAAAATTAGTTAATTGCCAAGGGAACATTTCTGATTTTCATTTACGTGTTCCCATATAATATTTCTATTTTATTTCAGCTTTTACTGAAAATGATTTGAATAGTTTTAGTTTATAATAACAATCCTGGATAATACTGCTTCATTTATCACATGAAAGCTTGAAATGAAGAGTTTTTTTCTCTTCCCTGCTTTCTCTAAAGGAATCATATAACAATGTGAAACAGTGGCTACAGGAAATAGACCGCTACGCAAGCGAGAACGTTAACAAGCTGCTGGTGGGGAACAAATGTGACCTTACCACCAAGAAAGTAGTGGACTACACAACAGCCAAGGTAATGATGTGTCAAAATAGACATATCTAATCTGTATTAGTTTCTGATTTGAAATCTCTGTTCCCTTTTTATCAAAACTAGTGGACTTTTCAAGCCACTTTTGCTTCTCGTTTTTGTGACATTGGTAGCGTAATAATGTACTTACCCCGACTAATACTGCTGCTCATGCTAAGGGTTAGAGATTTGAATAAACCTCAACTTAATGTTTAACTTGCACTATTTGTTTTCTGGACATGAATGATGCATCAAAATGTGCAGCTTGTTCTAAGCAATTTAATTTAGACTTGCATTGCAAGAGACTGGAATATCATAAAGACTTTTTGACTGTAGCCACTTATAACACTTAAAGGGTTACTCCACCCCAAAATGAAAATGTTGTCATTAATCACTTACCCCCATATTGTTCCAAACCCGTAAAAGCTTTGTTTGTCTTCGGTATACAATTTAAGATATTTTGGATGAAAACCGGGAGGCTTGTGACTCTCCCATTGACTGCCAAGTAAATAACACTGTCAAGGCCCAGAAAAGTATGGGAGATATCGCCAAAATAGTCCATCTGCCATCAGCTACAAGACTACTTTTTGTACGCAAAGAAAACAAAAATAACGACTTTATTCAACAATTCGTCTCCTCTGCGTCAGCGTAGTCATTTTGGAGAGTAGGCACTGGACATTCAGATCAAAGTGTAAATAAACATAGAAGACGTAACCGTGTGGCGCGGCTGACCTTTTGCCAATATTTGGATTTTCTTCCTGTATTTCGCGCATCCTGAACAGTTCTGTCTGCTAAAGTATTTTCTCCTCTTTCCGTCCGTCTTCAACGTCTCTAGCCTCTGTTAACAGCCGTTTACAGACTACTTATAATAATTGCACAATATTTCCACACAAAGGGCATTTTGGAAAATGATTTAAGTGCAGTTTGTGTGCAAGCACGGAACAGAAGATGGTCTGAAATAAAACAAAAAATGTCCGGTCGATCGGTTTATCTGTACTCCACTGTATAAATTAAATATAGATTAATCATTGTTAAATCTACTAAGTTACTTGGCAAGATGGGTATTTTGACAGGCTACTTTTGTATGTATTTACCCTTTCAGACGGCTCGTGCGGGTCAGAGACGCGGCTGTCTGCGAGTAGTGAATGGAGTTGTCTTTCATGCCTGAATGCTTTTTAATCGCTTGAACTTTTAAATTAACAAGGCTTAAAAACACATGCAAAACCTTCGTGATGATGCTACAGTGGCCCGATCGGGCAAGTGACAAATCCGTCTACTGTCCCGAGCATCCTTCATGCTAGCCCCGGGCCATCGGGCACTCCTTATTGTCGAGCCCTGCAGCCGATAAAACTTTTTGACACTTATACATAAGGTTGGGCAAAAAACAAACAAATGCCTCACTCTGATTTCTTTTTACCTTAAAGGAATTTGCTGACTCTTTAGCAATCCCCTTCCTTGAGACGAGCGCTAAGAATGCCACGAATGTGGAGCAGGCCTTCATGACTATGGCTGCTGAGATCAAGAGGCGCATGGGACCTGGAGCGACAACCGGAGGAGACAAGCCCAACCTGAAGATCGAGAGCACTCCTGTGCGGCAGTCTGGCGGCGGCTGCTGTTGAAGAGCCTGAGCGTGCACACATACACACAACCATCCCCTTCCCTCTCAAACGCATTTTCTCACACACCAAAAAAAAAAGCATTCTCACGGGAGGAACCACTGCATTAAGAGCCAACGTCTAACAGCCTTAAGGCTTCATTTATGACACCATAGTCTTCTTGTTTTTATTCTCCTTAGCCTTTCCTTTTGTGTAACACACCTCACCCATTTTTCCTCCCTGTGCACATTAATAACCCCACCCACATCCATAGCCCCGCCCTCTGTACTTAAATTCCAGGATTGTACTGTCATATGTCCATGTATAGAAACAAATGAGAGCAGATTTAGGGGCGATTCTCAAATCCACCTTTTAAACAACTAGCGAGGTTGCGTTAAGTACGCTAACCTGTCTCTCTAGTATTTCTAATTCTCTCACACGTCGTCACTTGAATGAGGTTTTGTGGGCAAAAGCATGGCTTCTGAGGCTGAATCGACAGGAAGTCAACTGCATACAAAGTCGGCAATATTCTATACTTGTTCTCATCCTACTAGTATATTATGGTGATTTTTAAGACTGATTTGTGTTTTGTTTAGTTTTTTCTGTAGGTTTTTGTTTTTCTAATGAAGGCTTGTACAAAGGCTTACTGCTGTCATTGATATAGTCTGGTCAGGGAAGGGGCGGATAGGGATGTTTTTTCTTTATAATCTGGATTTTGGGGGTCTAGGCTTTAGGCTGGTCGATGAAAGCTACTGTTCCCTCTATTACCTCAATGACCTCTGCTACTTTTGAGTGTTCGGCCATCGCAGGTTCAAAATGAATGCACGAACACCATCTTGACACGTCGAGGTTGTATCTTGCTGTGGTCAGCACTTGTGTGGCTTTGGTTTGAAACCTCCGATCTATAATTTGGTGTCGTTTTACCATCTTATTGAGCCAGACTTCGAATCCGTAGTCGTCGCTGCTGCAAAAACGGTCCATCATGCATTGTGTGTGCGCTTTGTATTTATTTACATATGGTAAATATATTTACATATTTGTGAAGGGCCTTAATTTCGCCACCGATGAAAGCCTGGTAGTTCCATGTATCCGGTTCAGTGTGTTTGTGTGGGAATATTGTGTGTTACATCTAGGGATATTGGGATTGACTGGTCCAGCGCAGGAGACCGGATATGACCTCCCATGTTTTTTAATGAGAAATATTCGTACACTTATAATCTACATACAGATGGATCTTTAAAGTTCTAGAAGCTCATTTAGATGTTGCCTTCGGTGATCAAAGAGGTTTATGGATCCTGCACTCTTCTCCACATGGTTACAAGTCAATCTTATCAGCATTTTCAAACAACAAAACTGCAAATGATTGGTCTGATGTTTTTGACCTGGCTGTTTTATTATGTACAACGTGGATCTAGAAAACGTAGAGTTTGTCAACTTCATTAGTATTAGTGCCTCACTTGATCTTAACTAGTCGCACCATCGTGATGTTAATCACTTTCGCTCACTGAGCCAGTGTAATCTAGTTGTTACACCACTAACATCTGATGCTAACGTAACCACACATTCTCGTCACTAATATTGTGTGCTGGATTTGCTTGTACTATATTGTAAGTGAACTGGTAGCGTCGGGATGGAGGGAGCAGTAGCAGGGATATGGGAATATGTGGGCAATGGCAAGGGGCAACTGCGTTTGGGAACATTCCTTTGATTTTAAAACTGGTCCGTCGTGGATCCCGCGTTACGTCTGTGTGAAAATCAAGTCTCATTTAAACCTGCACTCATTCACACACTAAACAAGTGCTTTTTTGGGATGCTTTCGGAAGGGTTTTTCTCCGAACGTCTGCTGTCTTTTGATCTATGAATTTTGTGGTAGTGTGTGGGGTTATTGGAAAGATGAAGGGTATGGGGTGGGGGGTGGTTACTTATGAATGTGATGGAGCGTTCTTCTGCTTTTCGTCTTTGTACTTTTTACCAATGTCATTTGCACATCTCATTTTTTGAATTAAGACACGGCGATGGTAAAATGGCAAGCACCTCTTTAGTAGTTTTCCCTGTCTACTAAACACGCTCTTTCTTTCTCTATCTCTCTTTGCTTGCTCACCCCGGAGCTGTTTCATAGCTGGGTTTGATCTTGTTTTCCCTTCTCTGTATATATTATAAATATATATAATAAAATGATCAACATGAGACTTAAAGATGACTTTTCCTGTTTGCTTTTCTGTTGTCGAGTGAAATATTGCATGGGCGTTGAGGTATCACTTCCTGTGTTTGCTGGAAATTTGATGACTTATCATTTTGAAAGTTGAATCACATAAAACCTGCCAGGAACATGTCTGTGGCAATTACTAAATATTTGTCATTTTTAATAATGCAAATCATTTTGTCTGGACTGGATGATTCTCATTACTCTGTTACAGTAGAATGTAGAATGTAATGAGAATCTTAATTTAGAATAACGAGATTTACAGACAGTATAACATCTGGACGCTTTATAGTAATGAGAATTGGTGAATGAAATGTGGCTGCTTGTCATGCGAAAATGTCATAATAAAAAAAAAGTTTTCAATTAACATTTTCTTTTTACTAATTTTTTTTTTAAATCTTGGTTTTTGGTGAAATATGACCTGGTTATATATTTGTAAGATTTGCCCATTAAGCTGAATAATGCGATTTTCCAGACCAGTGTTATTAATACTATTTATATACTTGTTTATATTAATTAAGCATTTTAACTTCATAATTTTTTTTATATATATTCCAAAAAAAAAATCATGTGCTTTTTAATTCTTATTTTTATATATATATTTAAATGTTACTTTAGCAACTTAAAACATTTATTGCAGTTACTTGCTAACTATTATTAATTTCTGATTTTAATTTTTAAGTTATTTTTTTACATCTAATATTTATATTTTATTCCAGGATAATTTTAATATTTTAATTAAACAATAAAAACAGTGTTTCAGACAGACCTATGACCTCCATTTTATTCTTAGTTACTTTAGATATAAGCAAACCACAAAGTAGGTCTTTACCGTAGCATGTGATAGCAGAGTGAAGTTACATGAATCCTCCTTTTCCAAGTGTGCCTATTGGTCTCCACCTAGTGCCCTGTTAGCATCCTAACTAATTATAATCATATTTATTATAGCATATTTTACATTAAGGATACGGTGCGGGTAATAAATTGATATACATTTCGTATGAAAATCAGTGACTGTTCAGTAGTAGACTGTCTGAAGTATGCAAGACATTATGCATTTATCTGTTTATTTTACTCTTTCTCCTATCAGATGACTGACTATAAACACCATTAACTGAAACCATTTGATATCATATATGACCTGTTGATTTGCTATATCTCGTGTGCTTGTTTTTGTCTCCAAACAGACACATTTAGAGGCACATGCACGTGTAGTAGGGCTGAACCAATGACCTTGAGTTATTTATAGCCAGTCAGAGTAGCTGCAGTCAGTATGCAGGATCGTACCGCTCTGCTCAGACTCCCCTGAGATAGAGAGAGAAGAGCGGATGCAGCATCTCTCTAATATCTCACTGTGCCAGCTCATCAGAATCACTAAACTGAGACCCTGGAAATGTAAAGAGATCTGAGCACACACAACACACACACGTGCTAAATTCAAACTTGTTTTTCTGCCTGAGAGCTGGTTGATAGTTTTTTTTTTGTCATTATTTGCTTTAGCACAGAATCGTTTTTTCTGCCTGCTGGGCAAGGCTTATTAGCTTTTTATGAATTCAATCAACAAACAAGTTAAAATGAAATTGATATCAGGTTATTTCTTGATATCAGGAATTTTCATATCATTAATTTTTAAGACAATTCAATTTTTATCAAAATATAATATCAACTGGATTAATTTTTATCAGCAATTTTCAATAGAAGTTATTTCTGGCAACTTGGTGACAATTAACTAGTGACATACTCAACTATAGCCATAATGGAAATAACTGAACAACTAGTAAGAAATTAATTCTTGATATCAACAATTTAATTTGAATGGCAGTCTATGGTGACATTTAACTAAAAATACAATTACAGATATCAATAATTGCCATCATTACTAGAATAATTCTAATTCCTGATATCAAGAATTAGCATTTTAACAAGTCAAATTTGAATTTTTATGTCAAGAATTTATATCCTGTGAAGGAATAAAAGTCAAAACGGCTTGCCATACACATGCCTTTTTTTGGATTATTTTACAAGAAAATTCCCTCCATTCTCGTGAAAATATCATTAAAGCTTTTATAAGAGATAGATATGTTTTTTTTTTCTTGACCCCCCCAAGTTTACAAAACTACAAAACAATTGTAGGCCTATTGCAATAAGGACAATTACATTCACACCAAGAATAACTTTAATGTTAACTATACAGGTATAGTTTTAAAAATCGTTCTAAATTTAGAATAATAGTCCACAGCACAGCTATAAGGATATTGATGGAATCACATTAAAAACTTTTTTTTTTCTCAGATGAACAATAACACATTGGCAGCCAATCAGAATGCATCCTGCTGAAGTGGCAGACTGTATTGTCCATTGGTGTGGATGCTACTATGATTCTTGGTGTGAACGGGCCTTTAACCAAAAGTCTTAGTGAGAATAATGAGTTAATTTAAATGTCTGGACGCATTATGGTAATGAAGAACTAAATAGAAAATGTTCTTTATTTTTTTGGCCAAATGCCACAATGCAAAAAGTCTTATTTTTTTCTGTGATTTAGTGGTGAAATGTGACTCAAATACATTTTACTCCATTGCTGAAAGCTGACTGCAGTTGCTTTGTCAACATTACACATTATGTAAATGAGCTTCCATTAAGCTCTTACAAATGCAAATGTATGCAATTTTCATTCACTTCTTCTTACACACAACGCTCATGTTTTTCAACTTTTATTTCATCACTTATTTACACATTCTGCATCAAAGTATATTCCCTTTTTACGTCATCCTTGCCTTGGTCACAAGCTCTTCATTTTGTGTCCTTTATAATTTTGCATCCTCCGCAGTCTCTCCGTTTCTGTTGTTCGGTCTCATCTCACTTTCCACACGACAGCTGTTCCTCAGTCGACGGGCCCTTGGAAGATGAGTTTGATGTGGCCTTGTTCCCCAGTCAGCCACGTTCCACAGAAAGGACAAGCAGCGTGGAAGGCATGCGTTCCGTGCGGCAGTGGGATCTGACTCCAGCCTTGCACCGTCTTTTCCGAGCACACGTGACCGCAGGGGCAGAACGCATGTGTGGGGGGCCCCGCGTCCAGATACAGGCCCCCTTCGCACCCGAGCCAGAGGGGCACGTAGGGGCCCACCCCTCTGCACATGGGACACTCTCGCTCTCCTGTGGTAGCCGGAGCTGTGCTTCCGCCCCCGGTTATCGCCAACGCAGACGATCCCACTTTCTCTTTACGAAAGCCCCAGTTGTGGTAACCGTGCACATGGCCGCAGTTCATATAGACCCAGGGCTGTTTCTTGTCTATGGTTACACGCTGTGCCAGGCTGGGAAAGGCGAGTGTGTTGAAACCCACGGGACACTGGGGACGGGCGGCGTTTAGTTCCTGGCGTAGAGACTCGAGCTGTTTGAGAGTCGGGGTGTGACGAAGACCGCTAGGGGTCCGCCAAAGCAGAGTGGCCCCGCAGAGATCGATGAGAGAGCCATCTTGCAGCATGTTTGACTCGTTCTCTACCTGTCAGGTAAAACACACATGAAATCACTCAGGACATTTTGCATTACGTCTTCTATTGGTTCTACAGAAGAAAGACAGTCATACAGGTTTGACATGAGGCTGAATAAATGATGACTGACCTTTTAAGCCTGAAACTTGCCATAATATCCAACTCATTTCACAATCCGTGTCATTTAGCAGGCGATGAAGTCACATGTTAGTTCAAATGCTAGTCAAATAAACTCAACTTAAATTTAATGTTAAAAATGTTTGCTTAAGATACATTGTGAAAGTTTTTTTTTTTTAAAGAAAACAATACAGAACAGTGCACCATTTAGATCTTAATTGTTTTTTTTTTAATTGAGGTAGTGAATGCTGCAGTCCAATTAAAATGTTTATGAAAGAAAGTAGATCTATAATAAGTTGACAGTGACTTAACTAGAAAAGCAAATTGTCAAGACCTTTTTGGTCCATTTTTTAAACCTTAAATGTTTTGAAAATATTTTTTTTAAAAGCCTTGACATTATTTTTACATTTATAGGCATTATGAACAGAAAGATAGTTAGATCTTTCAAATGGCACTTAAACAATTTTGTATTTGGTTTATATACACTACTGTTTAAACGTTTGGGGTCAGTAAGATTTTTTCATTTTGTTTTTTCAGTCTTTTTTTTTTTTTCAGTTTTGAACAGTAATAACCATATGTTAATTCACAAAGATCCAAAGACCCTGGACCACAAAACCAGTCATAAGGGCCAATTTTTCGAAATTGAGATGTATACATCATCTGAAAGCTGAATAAACAAGTTTTCGTGTATTTTTAATGATAGCAAAATATTTAGCCAAGATACAACTGGAATCTGAGGGTGCAAAAAAAAAATGAAAATCGCCTTTAAAGTTGTCCAAAAGAAGTTCTTATCAATGCATATTACTAATAAAAAAATGAAGTTTTGATATATTTACAGTAGGAAATTTACAAAATATCTTCATGGAACATGATCTTTACTTAATGTCCTAATGATTTTTGGCATAAAATAAAAATAAATAATTTTGATCTATACAATGTATTTTTGGCTATTGCTGCAAATAAACCCCAGCGACTTAAAAAAAAAATGGAACGTTCCACTTTTTTTGGAAATAGGCTCATTTTACAACTCCCCTAGAGTTAAACAGTTGAGTTTTACCGTTTTGAATCCATTCAGCCGATCTCCGGGTCCGGATACTCTCATTCCGGCAGCGCCTGAAAGTAGTCCCCAGCTAGGTAACTAGTTATGATATAGGGGACTACTTTCAGGCGCTGCGTAATATCATTGCGCCTGCTGCACCCATGGTACGGCAGCAAAGTTCCTTGATTATTACACCGGAATGAGTGTATAGTTCTAGCCAAATCGGCCTAGAACTTTTCATTTTCTGTCGGTCTTAGTACATGATGTTACTACAGAAGAGTCAAGCTTTAAATAGGAAAAATATCGAAACTCTTTGGTCATTTTTGAGCGAGATGCTAACGGTCTAATCAGATTCAATGATCTATGCTAAGCTAAAAGTGCTTCCGCCAGACCCGGAGATCAGTTGAATGGATTCAACATCTGGTTTTGTGGTCCAGGGTCACAATTCACTAAATTAAATTTCCTGTGCGATGCGGCCAGTGAAAAAATTAACAGTTTTGTGTTTCAACCGCAGATGTCCATAGAGAAGTCAGAATTCTGCAGTGTACCTTTTTTACTGGCGGTTCATTACTGCCAGCATCACCAACCCAGAACATTCTCAGTGTCCCACACCTGCTCCCATTCTACAATTGGTCACCATTTGCTCAGGATGTGATCATCCCAAATGGTTCACAAACAACATAACTGTTGACTTTCTTCTTCTCTATAATGATTAAGCCATTTTGGGAAATGAGCATGCTCAAACATATTGTGGAGTGGAAGCTGGGTCGAGGCAGACTATAGATTCTTACATTACTGAGATTAAAGCAAATTCTCACCAGTTTTCCTCTCTGCTGGGCGGACCGTGTCTCTCGGAGGGCAAAAACATTCCCACATACTGAGATCTCCCTCCACACCCCTGGAGCGGGTTCAGGTACATACTCCCCTGCTGGGTGCATCACCAGCACCCCATTGGTTGTTAGTCCATCCATCAAACCATCGGAGGTCCTCCATTTAGCAGCTCGCTCCTGGAAATC